>BSBM01000357.1:4457500-4957500 GCA_027924585.1 Larix kaempferi
ACGATGTTGATGATGAAGATGATGATGAATATGATGAACAAGATGATGATGATGAGGAGGAGGAGGAGGAGGAGGATGATGAGGAAGTGGCTGGTAATGATGATGATGATGATGGAGATGATGATGATGATGAGGATGGTGACGATGATGAGGATGATGATGATGAGGATGATGATGATGATGTTGATGATGACAGAGATGATTATGATGAGGAGGAGGAGGAGGAGGAGGAGGAGGCTCCTTGTAGAGGGATAATGTCATGGATTCTATGTGTTATTGATGATGCGTGAGGTCTAGAATTTTCAATTAAGGCCCAAGTGGAATTCAATTGAGCTCAATATGCTTTAATAAGATCTTGAGGAACCTGTTTTCATTCTTCAATGATGTTGAATGCTTTTCAACATATCCACGGTCTTGCATGGTAGGATGAGGATGCATTCATGGCATTTGATCTTTACAAAATATGTTTTTGTCAAAATGAAATTCAAATTGCCTCTTTGATGAAACCTCCTCTACAAGAATTCATTTATTGCATGAATGTCACAGACTCATGAAAACTCTAAACAACACTCAATGGCATGCAACTACAAATAATGGCATGCAACTATAACCACAAACCAAGCAGAGGTTGATTTTATGCATTGATATAGAGAGGTGGTAGTAGGCACACAATATGGAGAAACAATGAGTTAGAAAAAAATTTGGACCAAAGTACCACAATGATTATTAATAAAATTTAAAAAAACAATTTTTGGCTCAGGAATTGTGGTTTATCACCACGTTTCTCTTTGACACTCCCCATCAAAATACGTATAAAAATAACACGTCTTTACATCCTCTTCCATTTAAATCCTCATCGCATAGTCATAAATAAGGATTATTATGCATGCACATCCTCACCTTACAATGTCAATTGGGTCAAGGTGCATAGACAACCATAAATTATCAAATGTGTCAAAGAGTAAGCCCTTCCAATAAAAATTAAGACCCACCCTTCAAACTTTATCACCGAGTCCAATTTATGCAAATATTTTTGAAGTGGGGGAAGGTTTGGCATTAAATGGTGTAAACGTTGCGGAATAAATGGTGTAAACGTTATACAGGGGTGTGTGCGCGGGTTTGGGCATGTGCGCGCTCCTGATGTGTATGCACGAAAAACACGTGTGCGTGCATTTAAGCACACGTGCGCGGCCTTGTTACTAGTTAAAAAAAACAAAGTTCTCTGTTTCCTGGGAATTCCACCAAAAACACGGGTTTCACTTCTTCTACGGATTTCAAGCTCCCACGGGTTTCTTATTGGCTCACACTCATTGATATTTTGGACACTCTTGATCTATTGGACACAAAATCACCCTTGGAATCTAACAAACATCTTCAGTGGTCTTGGAATCTAGTGGATTCATTCAAGCTACTAGTTTCCATTGCAAGTGGAGATCATTTCTATAGAGGTATGGTGAATTGTAAATAAGTATTTTCATTCACAAGATTTGATATGAGCCCATGCCGTTTTGTTTTTATCATATGCCCACAACAATATCCATGCATGGACAACAATGCATTTGACAAGAATATTTCCCAAGTTCACATCTAAAACAATTCATATGAACACTAGACAAGATGAAGTATGCAACCTCCTCATTGTGTAATTAGTTCCCAAGTTAATTTTGTTCTTTTCACCTCATATTATGCTAGCAAAAAATAATACACACTCACTAAACATAACTAAGAATATCACTTCAACTAATCCACAAAACCTCAACTCTCTCATCTCTTATTCAATACCATTGTATGGAATGAGGATATCTGTAAGTATATGCACCTTTCCTTTCTTTATGAATCCAAATATGATGATATTCATCCATATTTACCATCCTTACAATATCCCCTTACCTTTAATAATGATTTTTTTTCCAAAAACCAAGACCTTCCCACTTCATGCTCTATTCAACATGATGATTGTTGGTATAGTCCCTAGTTCCCCACTCTCTGTCACCTCCCCACCCTAGATATTGCACATTGAAAGGTCAAATTATATTCCCCCTAATCACCCTTCCCAAGACCATGATCCTTGTTAGAAACCTTTGCATCCTCCATAAGGTTTTGCATAAAACAAGGTATACATTCATTCTATTGTGATGCATTGTTGAATTCAACCATGGGTATTTTAAACTCAAAATCACATTCTATCATCTCAAGGTTTATAGATAAGCAAATAGTTTGTTGTTGTTTCTTCAACTCCTTAAGGTGTTATATAACCTAGTAATTTACGATGGTAAAGTACACTGCCTCAAATGGAAGGATATACCATTCCACTATGAAGACAAAGCAATCAAACTAGGTGCAAAATTTAGAATTGATAACTTTAACGGAGAAAGAAAAAAATGCAACTAATTAAGGTTACCTTATTTGATGTAGAAAAACTATCAAACTATTCCCAAGGCATCTCTAGCCATCTCTGTTGTAGGGTGTTACTACCATACTTTTTATGAATTCATGGCTAGGCAAGACACTAGTTTCTCCTCTCTACACTTGACCAACCATCATCTATATTGATTGGAATTGTAAGGGATAATGATGTTTATTCGAACACAAATAAACCAACATAGTCTGTAGTTGTATATGTTAATTTGTAAAGTGGTAAGCTATGTTGGAATGTGTCAGGTTCATTGTATAATGGCACTAATATCTTATTTGTTGTTTCTTTTGCAGGGGTAGGCCTGATAGTTGTGTTAAAGAGACTTTTGGATATGGGAAACTCACGAAATGCAAAAAAACAAAAATAGAAGGAATCTGCCCATTGAAAAGGTCAATGACTTAAGAGAAAAGGCTAGGTTGGGAATGGAAAGATTGAGACATGGTCCTATCATTGCCCTGGATCCTGCCACTGATCCTAACATAGTTGTTGACACAACAACCTCTTGTTCATAATCACGGGTAAAGTGGTCGCGTCCAATGGACCCAACTCAAATTCCAACATCAACACAATCTCCAACCAACAATCCATCAATGAGTCATTCTGAAGTTCCTCACGACACAAGAATTTTGGGAGATGTTGCATGTGTAGAGATGGACATACAAGCCTTGCTTAATTTGAAATCTCCCCAAGAAGACCACAACCCTGTTGAGCACACTCCCATTATGGCCCAATCTATGAACGAAGCACCACAACAAACAAGCTCTGGTATTCATGTCTCATGTCCACCCTCCCTACCTCGACTATCCAGTGCAAGAAGAATAAATCCTAAACGTATTCATATGGATGAGAGTGCTATGTCAGGGCTTGAAGGCAAGTTGCCAAAATGCACTATCGAATGGCAATGCAGCAAAATTGTCAAAGAATATTTTGAATCCAAAGGTGATGCAGGTAAATGTCAATTATTGCTATGTTTGTTAAAGTCACTTTCTTTAGCTGTTGTTAGGAGAATTTTGGGCATAAAGATGGTTAAAATTTTAGAGGCCAATAGTCATATTGTTAGAAATCTCCAATCTGCATTTAATTCCATTGGGAAGACGTCTCGTACAAATGATCTTTGTGCGGCTCATCGTGTTTTAGAAGAATCAGTTGTAAGAAAGTCCACAAGGCAACGTCGCCTGCTATCACACACTTCTCACATACTCAAATTAAATAGAAAAATTATTAAAAAGTACTCTGTTATAAGAGAAAATCTTGACACTCCGGGTGGAAACGATTGTTGGGATTTTGTTGGTAGGTTGACTCGTGCAGATAGGAAGCTATTTGATGCTATTAAGGAGTTAGTACAAAAGTTTTGGCATGATCATACTAGACCTTCATCAAACCAAAGAGATGTGATAAAACTAAGAAAAGGTTCTACTGAACGTGAGCCCCATGTTAAACACTTCCTTGATACTACACAGACTGAACTCTATGAGAGATTCAGGAACGAGCACACACAATTGAACCTGGGCCAAAGGTCCTTTGAGAAATGCAAACCATGGTACATTCGTATATGCATTGATCGGAACACTTATTGTTGTGGATACCACGTAGAATATGAATATTATTATGACACATATAAACATATATTTTGTGATTTGCATACTAACATTGTGCAGGGTTGCAATGAATGCATACTACCATCGAATGCATCAAGAGACTTTATCCACAACATCATGTTTCCAAGGCCCGAAGGACAAAAGTATTATGGAAAATCGTGTCTATATGGGACATGTTCTAGGTGTAGTGGGTTTTCTCTTTTGAACCGTTGCATTCATGAAAGAAAGGAGCATGAATTTGGCATGATGGGCGTGGAGATGCAGAGCTTCAAGTACGTGACCTATCAATTAAACAGTGTCAGAGAAAGTAAAAAGATTGCATTGGTGAAGTCACAAGTACAAATGAATATTGCATATTTCTCATATTTCACATTCAATTTATGGCATATACATTTTTCCAAAGGAAACATTGTAATATTTACCTTGTTTCCATGGTAACAGGTACCGGTATGTAACTTCTTGACGGAATTCTATGAGAAAACTGAGCAGTATGTTCAACATGTGCATGTAGCGCGATGGCAAGATGAGTAGTACAGAAAATGCAGGGTCACATTTCCTGTTGGAACCACAGTGTCAATTATGGATTTTGCAGAAAATTACACCCTTCAGCCACAAAATGAAATCCAGAGTCAATACTCCCATTCAGACCAAGTCAGCATCATGGTACATATTATGTATAGGCATGGGCCAGAGAGCAGCAATGACAAGAGGATAATACTGAAGGAGACAAACTTTTACATAAGTGATGATAGAACCCATGATCTACATTATGTGCAACATTTTTATTGAATTTTCTATGATCAGTTGAAGGAGAGAGATATACAGATGGATCAGCATTGGATATGGTCAGATGGTTGTGTGGGCCAGTTCAAAAATGCCTGAGTATTCCAATGGATGAGAACTTTGCATAAGACTTATAATGTGCCGCATATCTGGAACTATTTTGAGACCGGGGACGGAAAAGGCGAGCATGATGGGGCCGGTGCATGCATCAAGACCGCACTACGAAGGGAAGAGATGAGGTTTGACAAGGAACCTCATATCTGAGATGCATGGTCCACAGTTCAATGGTGCTCCACAACAATGTCAGAACGAGCAAGAGATCAACAAACATCATCAGTGGTAGGATGTGTGGTGAGAAACTTTTGGCTAGTGGTTGACATAGATCGATTGCGTTCCTATAGTTGCGGTATAGTACAAGGAACACGTGGATTTCATTCAGTTCAAAGCTCAAACAACCACTTATTTGAAATATGGACGCGAAAGCTTGCACGCTTTTGCATCCCTTGCAGCAGTGGCGAATGGGATGAATGCAAATACATGGACTGGGTTGATGAATGGGATCATGTGTCACATGCAGTAGACCAATGTGCAGTTGTTGAAACAACCTAGTTAGAGGAGGGTCAGTCAGTGATTTCGATAGACTACGACCATATCTCAGATCTTGTACAACCAGGACACATATACGCATTTGTATCACCAAAATACAATGAATGGGGCACGGATTATTGGTTGGCATGGTGCATCCAAGGTAAGGAAACCTCTACGGATCATTAATCAATGATGAAGGAATCGAATTTCCTACTGGCTCGATGGTGGTTAAGGGGGAATATCTTACACTAGATGGGAAGTCAAGAAAGACTAGTGGGCATGTATTCATGGATTACAGACCAGGTTCAATGGTGTATCACTTCACAAACTTGATCGTTGGCACAAACATCCATCTTCAAACAATGTCAAGCAAGAGCTCAACCAAGGTACATTACTACCTTCCTCATTCAGAGCACGAGGGATTGATGGAGACAATTAGCAACATAGAGGATCTAGATGGATTTAATGAATGAGGCCATTCAACTTTACATAAGAGAAATAATTGCATCAAAGAATGTTATGTTCTACATCGAGGTATGTGTAGTTTTATGTTATTTCATTGGTACATGAATTTTTTGTTGATACATACATACCTACATGTCTTTGTCTATGTTTTTTATTTTTCCTATATGTATTAAACTGTTCCATGCTTCTCTTTTATGTTGAATAAAATGGTGATGTCATTTGGATCAAATTTGAGTAATTTGAGTTAGTATTTTCTTAAATATATCCATTTATGTTTGTAGCATTTGAAGATAGTGGTTTTGATAGGTTCTCAAGATTAAAATTACCTAGGTTTTAGGAAATTTTTTGAAGTAAATAATCTATTACAATGGTCTTGAAAATTTAACTTGGTAGATGAAACCTTCTAGGAATCCATGTATGGATAGAAGGGTCTTCCACTTGGGGTAGGGATTTATCATAAAGTTTCAAGGGTGGTATTTTTCAGATCTATACTTGAGAAAATCATTGGGGAATTGTGAAATTCCTTATCAATCAAATATCTCTTTAGTTTCTCTCTCTTTAGTTGTGTGTCCACCCAAAACTTTTTCATGCTTTGGGTACCTTGAGGTATATTCCCAACCCAAAAAACTCTTATATTATGATGATTATGTTGGTTTACTGTTTTGGTTCCCCATGCTCTTATAACCCAAAAAACTCTTATATCCCCAACCTTTTTCATAGATTTGGTTCCCCATGCTCAATGCTCACCCAAATCTAGCTAGATTTTGGGTTTTTGCCCTTATCCAAGCATCATGTCATCAACCTAGGGTTTCCACTAATATATTTTAAAACATGCTCATTTATGGTTGGAGATTGATGCTTTATTCCTATAGATAACCACTTAGAGGGACTTTTCATCATCATCATCATCATCTCTAGGCTCCTCATCAACATCTCCATTATCATCATCTTCTTCATCATCATGATCTTCATCACCATCACCATCACCATCATCATCACATCTTCTTCATCGTCACCATCATCATCTTCATCACCATCACCATCATCATCAACGTCTTCATCATCATCACCATCTTCATCATCTAATTGAGTAGCACTAACATGTTGATCATTGCCACCTAATGGTTGGAAATGTCCTTGAGGGAGGCTTTAGACCTACCTCACCCATGTCAGTGCTTGAGTTTTTGGAGGTCGACCTCCCACCCCACATATACATCATCATCATCATCATCATCATCATCTTCATCACCATCACCATCACCATCAACATCTTCATCATCACCACCATCTTTATCATCATTGTTAACTCTAACTCTAACCCTAATTCAAGTTCCTTCTATAACTCTAGCGCTAACCCTCACCCAAACCCTAGCACCAAACCATCTTCTTCACCATCACCATCACCATCAACATCTTCATCATCACCACCATCTTCATCATCATCATTAACTCTATCTCTAACCCTAATACAATTTCCTTCTATAACTCTAGCCCCAACCCTCAACCAAACCCTAGCACTAAGCCATCTTCTTCATCATCGCCATCACCATCACCATCACCATCACCGTCACCATCACCATCATCATCATGTCTTCATCATCATCACCATCTTCATCATCATTGTTAACTCTAACTTTAACCCTAATTCAATTTCCTTCTATAACTCTATCCCTAACCCTCACCCAAACCCTGGCACTAAACCATCTACTCCATCATCACCATCACCATCACCATCATCGTCAACGTCTTCATCATCACCACCATCTTCATCATCATCATTAAATCTAACTCTAACCCTAATTCAATTTCCTTCTATAACTCTAGCCCCAACCCTCACCCAAACCCTAACTCTAACTCTAACTCTAACTCTAGGTTCCTCCTCAGCATCTCCATCATCATCATCTTCATCACCATCACCATCACCATCACCATCATCATCAACGTCTTCATCATCATCACCATCATCATCATCATACGTGCTCGGCGGACAATTTTGCAGAGTTGACCCCCGTGTGCAAAAATTGCACACTCCCTCACTGAGAAAAACCATACTTTCCAAGATGGACGTACAAGATGACACTAGGGCCATGGGACCGGAGGAGAGGGGCACCCCTGGCACTATCTCGACGTCCTGAATCCAACGGAGTCGACGGTTTGTCGATCGGAGCCACGGTCATCATTCTATGGCTCGTTCTGTCTCGCATCCAAAAGGCCTTCAGGGACACCTGCTGGATACCTGCCGGGGGCGTAGAAGTCCAATCGCGCAGCAAAACCGGGTTCCGGGAGTTTTGCAGGTGTGTCTAGGCAAGTTCCGACTGGGAACGCTAGCCATAAGTGCCCAACAGACAATTTTGCAGAGTTGACCCCCGTGTGCAAAAATTGCACACTCCCTCATTGAGCAAAACCCTAGTTTCCAAGATGGACGTACAAGATGACACTGGGGCCACGGGACCTGAGGAGAGGGACACCCCTGGCACTATCCAGACATCTTCCATCTTGGAAACTAGGATTTTACTCAATGAGGGAGTGTGCAATTTTTGCACATGGGGGTCAACTCTGCAAAATCATCCATCGGGCACTTATGGCGAGCATTCCCAGCTCGAACTTGCCTAGACACACTTGCAAGACTCCCCGGAACCAGGTTTTGCTGCACAGTTGGAGTTCTATGCCCCTGGCAGGTATCCAGCAGGTGTCTCTGAAGGCCTTTTGGATGCGAGATGGAACAAGCCATAGAATAATGACCGTGGCTCCGATCGACAAACCGTCGAATCCGTTGGATTCAGGACGTCGGGATAGTGCCAGCGGTGACCCTCTCCTATGGTCCCATGGCCCCGGTGTCATCTTGTACGTCCATCTTGGAAACTAGGGTTTTGCTTAGTAAGGGAGTGTGCAATTTTTGCACACGGGGGTCAACTTTGGAAAATCGTCCACCGGGCACTTATGGCTAGCGTTCCTAGCTGGAACCTGCCTAGACGAACCTGCAGGACTCCCCGGAACCAGTTTTTGCTGCACGGTTGGAGTTCTAAGCCCCCGGTAGGTATCCAGCAGGTGTCCTTGAAGGCCTTTTGGATGTTAGATGGAAAGAGCCATAGAATGACGATCATGGCTCTGATCGAGGAACCGTCGAACCCGTTGGATTCACGACGTTGGAATAGTGCTAGGGGTGCCCCTCTCCTTCGGTCCCGTGGCCCCGGTGTCATCTTGTATGTCCATCTTGGAAACAAGGGTTTTGCTAAGTGAGGGAGTGTGCAACTTTTGCACACGGGAGTCAACTCTGCAAAATCGTCCGCCGGGCACGTATGATGATGATGATGGTGATGATGATGAAGACACTGATGATGATGGTGATGGTGATGGTGATGGTGATGAAGACGATGACGATGGAGAAGGTGATGATGATGGAGATGTTGATGAGGAACCTAGAGTTAGAGTTAGAGTTATGGTTAGAGTTAGAGTTAATGATGATGATGGAGATGGTGGTGATGATGAAGACGTTGATGATGATGGTGATGGTTATGGTGATGATGAAGAAGGTGGTTTAGTGCTAGGGTTTGGGTGAGGGTTAGGGTTAGATTTATAGAAGGTAATTGAATTAGGGTTAGAGTTAGAGTTAATGATGATGAAGAAGATGGTGGTGATGATGAAGACGTTGATGGTGATGGTGAATGTGAGGATGAAAAAGATGGTTTAGTGCTAGGGTTTGGGTGAGGGTTAGGGCTAGAGTTATAGAAGAAAATTGAATTAGGGTTAGAGTTAGAGTTAACAATGATGATGAAGATGGTGATGATGATGAAGACATGATGATGATGGTGATGGTGATGGTAATGGTGATGGTGAGGATGAAGAAGATGGCTTGGTGAGAAGGTTTGGGTGAGGGTTAGGGCTAGAGTTATAGAAGAAAATTGAATTAGGGTTTGAGTTAGAGTTAATAATGATGATAAAGATGGTGGTCTTGATGAAGATGTTGATGATGATGGTGATGGTGATGGTGAGGATGAAGAATATGGTTTACTACTAGGGTTTGGGTGAGGGTTAAGGCTAGAGTTATAGAAGGAAATTGAATTAGGGTTAGAGTTAGAGTTAACAATGATGATGAAGATGGTGATGATGATGAAGACATGATGGTGATGGTGATGGTGATGGTTTTGGTGAAGAAGATGGCTTAGTGCTAGGGTTTGGGTGAGGGTTAGGGCTAGAGTTATAGAAGGAAATTGAATTAGGTTTAGAGTTAGAGTTAATGATGATGATGAAGATCATGGTGATGATGAAGATGTTGATGTTGATGTTGATGGTGATAGTGATGATGAAGAAGATGGATTAGTGTTAGGGTTTGGGTGAGGGTTGGGGCTAGAGTTATCGAAGGAAATTGAATTAGGGTTAGAATTAGAGTTAATGATGATGATGAAGATGGTGGTGATGATGAAGAGGTTGATGATGATGGTGATGGTGATGGTGATGGTGAAGAAGATGGTTTAGTGCTAGGGTTTGGGTGACGGTTAGGCTAGATTTATAGAAGGAACTTGAATTAGGGTTAGAGTTAGAGTTAACAATGATGATGAAGATGATGCTAATGATGAAGACATGATGATGATGGTGATGGCGATGGTGATGGTGAAGAAGATGGTTTAGTGCTAGGGTTTGGGTGAGGGTTAGGGATAGAGTTATAGAAGGAACTTGAATTAGGGTTAGAGTTAGAGTTAACAAGGATGATGAAGATGGTGTTGATGATGAAGACATGATGATGATGGTGATGGTGATGGTGATGGTGATGGTGATGGTGATGGTGAGGATGAAGAATATGGCTTAGTGCTAAGGTTTGGGTGAGGGTTAGGGCTAGAGTTATAGAAGGAAATTGAATTAGGGTTAGAGTTAGAGTTAATGATGATGATGAAGATGGTTGTGATGATGAAGACGTTGATGATGATGGTGATGGTGAGGATGAAGAAGATGGTTTAGTGCTAGGGTTTGGGTGAGGGTTAGGGCTATATTTTTAGAAGGAAATTGAATTAGGGTTAGAGTTAGAGATAATGATGATGATGAAGATGGTGGTGACGATGAAGATGTTGATGGTGATGGTGATGGTGAGGATGAATAATATGGCTTAGTGCTAGGGTTTGGGTGAGGGTTAGGGCTAGAGTTATAGAAGGAAATTGACATAGGGTTAGAGTGAGAGTTAATGATGATGATGAAGATGGTGGTGATGATGAAGACGTTGATGGTGATGGTGATGGTGATGGTGATGGTGAGTATGAAGAAGATGGTTTAGTGCTTGGGTTTGGGTATCCTAAGAGTGTAAGACTCTAACTCTAGAGCGCCTTGTTTGCATGGATGAATGGGACAACTAAGTGCACCTGTAATGGGATTATCTGAGGCATGCAAGCATGTATCCTCCTAGATATTTGCCCCCCTTAACTCAGATTGTAATCCTCACATATGAGTGCCTAGGGAACTACACTCTCTCACTATGCATGCATAACTAAATAAAGCAAAAAATGCAGAATTAGAACTGAACTGCTAATTTAGGAAAAACATTTAAACTAGAAATTAATGGAGGATGGAGCATGCATGCGCTCCCTATCTCTCTCATCCATAAATGCTAGTGCATCCTATTACATCTTGTTTTCACACCCAAGTGGCAAAGTCCTAATCCTCTAATGCTACAAGTGCGACTTCTGAAGATGATTTCCACTGTCACCTCAACAAATATTTTCCCAAGTTTTAGGCCTACTTTAAAGGCCAAAGGAGGCTTCTAGATCAAGGTTGGAGAAAAGGTCTTAGGATTTCAAACTTGTTTGAAGATTAAGATGTGTTTTCCATTAAGTTAAAGTCCCATGTGAGTGCTTAATTTAGAAAGTTGCAAGTGAATTAATCAAATAGACACCTTTCAAAAATAAATATTTGCTCATGTGTAAAATGAAAGATCATTCATGGATAAATAAAGATATTCAAAAAACTTAAATCAACAATGAACCATAATGTTGTAGAATCAAAATTCACATTAAAACATGTTGGCTTATTTCCCAAAATCATCCACAAATGATATTATCTAATAATGACAAGGTTATAGTTATTAGTTTATGAGTGATTATTGAATGAGACCCTCTTGGAGAGAGTAAAATCTTTGCAAAAGGGTGTCACCCAATCTATTAAGGGTCCAACTAAGTTGTAGTGATTTGAATCACTTCAATAAAGATGGCTGAAATCTTATATTCACAAACTTAATTAATTAAATGTTTTGCCATATGATCCATGAGCATATAAATATAAAACGATGTGCTGGAAATAAAATCAGTAAACCACTTGCGCAGGTTTGGTAACTTCTAGAATTTAAATGATTAGATGATTGTAAACATTCATTCAATAAACCATAACCATTTAGGATATGTTGTGTGTAATTGCTTAAGACAAATTTGTGAAATAATAACCATTCAAATAACATGCAATTAACACTATGATCCATAGATGAGAGTTGTGGATCGTGATAGACTAGTCATTATATATGTGGCGAGGGTCCTATTTCAAATGGATTAATTTAGGATAATCAAATTATTTTAGGTGTTGTATATGAAGTGGTTATGGACCTAGTAAGTCCAAGGGTGAATCCTATAGATCTCGAGGATGGAAGGGTTGTTTTGGAAAAGGATGGTAGTTGGTTGAAGGTTAGAGATGGAGGAGACAATTCTTTAAAGCATGTTGATAATGATAAAGGTGAAGCCAACAAAGGGATGCAAGTAAATGATGTTGGTAGTGTCAAAATGAAGAGGAAGAAGTGTGTAAAACATAAAATCTCTCTTATGAGGCTAGTCCTAGGAAAGGATATCAAAATGCATGAGGTGGTGGGAATGGATTCCCATGCTCTTGTTGGAAGATTTCATGGTAAAAAGGTGGGGGAGTTGTCTCTAAGGGTGTAGTTATAGGAAAGATGGGCTCTTAGGATTGGGTACATTCCTAATTTATTTATATCAACTACAAGTTACCTAGGGTTTCTTTTCATATATCAAGAGGATTTTGAGGAATATTTTGGCCCATGATTGGAAGTGGGAGATGATTTTGCCTATGCTATATATTTTTTTGTAGCCCTAAAGTCACAACACTTTGTAATGTAAATATCACTCCTTAGTTTGCTTGGTTAGGTATATTGTTGCTGAAAGGAAAAGATGCAAGACCCATTCAAATACAAGGGACTAATATTGAGGTCACTTGGTGTCTAGAAATAACATCTATATGTATGTGAGAACTTTTCCATAACATTCTTATCAAAGACAAAATAATGTATGAAAAAATGTAATCAAAGACAAACTCATATACACAAGTGTAGATCCATCTATTAATATGCAAAAATGATCCAATCATGTACACTTTTTGGAAAAATGGAACATCATTCCCAGTGTCTATATAATGGCAACTCGTTCCCTATACAAAAAAAGGCAACTTGTGCCCTATACAAAATATTGCAACTCGTGCCAAAAATGCCACATCATGGCTAGTGTACATAGGAGGGTCTCTCAATCCTCCTGCCCACCCTCGGAGCTCCCAGGTGCATCTCCAAAATTGATCTTCCTCTTCTTTGTGCTAGAGGAAGCTGGGTCCTTCCAGCGTCTTTGAGCACGTCCCCCTGAGCCCTAAAACGACAACAATAATATGTCAACTTTTCCTGGAAATTATACAAGTATAAAACATAATTTCAAAATAAAAATAGTTTTCAAATCTTGGATAACTCACCGGATGCAAGACTGTAAGTCATGAGGGGGTCTCCCTCCTCCGTGATCCTAATCTCTTGGCAATGCCACCCTGCAACATTTAGAACAATTAGATCAATGCTGAAACTAGATGCATATAGTAATTTCCGTTAAAATTGAACGAGATTTTCATAAACTAGTCAATCTCACCATGAACAAAATCGGCTGGTCTTTGGGGCTGGCGGATGGAGAAGTTGGCTGGACATGCTAGGGTGGACGGTAAAGGGGAGGATGTAGCCACATCGATGGTGGCTACACCACTAGGGGGAATAGTGGAAGAAGGGGGGGGTGGCAGGAGGAGGCATGGACTGGGGTGGGCAAAGTGGAGATGGACATCTAGGGCTATAAACCCCAACTGGCTATAGTATGGTTCAGGGCACCTTGGAAGGGGAAGCGAGTGTGGTGGGGGAATGTGGGGGGGGGAGGTCTGTTTTGCGGTAGAGGGTTGGGTGATTGTGGATGGGTGGTGTTCCATGGTTGGATGGGGGAGGGTGGGAACATGGGAAACTAATACGGAGGTGGAGCTAGATATGATACGTAAGGGGGAGCTGGATGGAACTGTGGTTATATAGGAGGGGGGGCTGGATGGAAGGGGTTGCGGAATGGGGCATGTATTCTAGGGGATAAAACTGGCATATAGGGTGGCCTAAAGGTCAGCGAGGGAGGAATAACAGCACTGGCAGACTGAGGTGCTCGCACCTGCATACACATTTATAACCTCATAGTTTAATATACAAAAATATAAATATACACGGACAAGTCATCGTATTTTAAATTAAATTTATGCTTTAATACACACGATACCTATGCACTTGGAGAACTACTGGTACCCATGGACACCTATGCGAACACTACAATTTTTAGACTGAATTTATGAAAACAATATTAACAATATTAAACACAATGCAAATGAGAATGACAACGATGGTACTTAAAAAAGATGAATGCAATTAATTTATATTCAAGTTAGATGATATTCAATATTCTGAAAGGATAGAAGGTGGCATGGCATGGAATTAAAATTAAATAAGCTAACAGGGCATAGAAGGTGACATGGTGAGCTTTTCCTTTTCTAGAGTCATCCCCATGAGTAGGTGAGCTTTTCCTTTGGCCCTAGAGAGATGTGCAGTGCCTCATAAGAGAATGGAATTCATGTCCATTTACAAATTCGAATTGGAAACCTATGTAATGTGTTTGGGTTCTTGATAAAGAGTTCCTAGGTTTTGATGTCTTATTATAGATTTGTAGTTTCCTACAAGCTTGATTCACCCAGTGGAAAAGTATTTGCATCCCTAGAGTGAGGATCTTGAGTCCCTTTATTTCCATAACATTTACATCATCAAATAAAATGGCATCTCATTGTTTCAATTTGCAAAGAGGTTCTAAATAGCAGTTAAGTTAGTGTGCATGTTATTTAATACACTTTAGAGTGTTGATCGTTAGAAAAAGGAAGAAAGAGAAATCTTTTTCATGATTAACTTACTTATAGGCTTGAATGTGCCATGTTCTTTTGCATTAAATGAGTAATTATGTGTTCTTGATTGAATAGCTCTGTTGTCAGAATGATATCACTTGATTGAAGTCAAAGAAATCTTGAGTGAAATGAGTTAAATGAGTATTCTTGATGCCAAATGTTTTACCAAGTTGTATTTGAATCAAGATAATAGCAAGGCCCCATAGACCATATATGTAAGATTATTGCTCTTCCTTATGGGCCTTACATCATTTTAAAAAACTTTAGTGACAATACATGTGATAAGTTGTTTTATGTTGTTTATATGTCTTTCCTAATAACATGTTCTAGGAGTAGTAGTATGATTACTTTCAGTCTCAAGTATTAGAATAAATTGGAAATCCCATGATAATAAACTAGGGTAATAAGGACATGAGAAACATTAGGTTCTTGAATTTCTAGAAGCTTGGCCACTATGATTCTCTTTTTCCCAAGAGTTTCGCACAATGCAGTGAAAATTCACAGCAATAAATAGTTTTCCTATTTGGTCTCGGTGGATGCAAAAGTGACAAGTACAACATCTCAGTGACAAGTACAAAATACTGAAGTAATTGCTCCAACTCTCCAAAACGTCAGTTATGGTGCATGAGTTGGGAGAGACTCACTGGTCGTACTGGTCTTGCATATACAACATCCTAAAAATTTGTTACTTTTTTCTAGCCAAAATATTATTTACTTGTCGTTTGAAAAATTTGTGACAAAATATAAAAAATGATATAAATAAAAAATAAAAATTGTCTTGCCCATGAAGCCCCACTACTCATTGGGAGGGAGTGGAAGATTAACATCATGGTTGTATTCCATCCCAACATAGGGGAAATCTTCTATCATCGACAACTAACAGTACCACCAATCAAATAACACATCATCAAATGCATGTGTCGTGTTCCCTCCTCCTATGTGGTACATCATGTCTTCTCCTTGGAGCATCCTAGGCTGCATAGGTATAGGAGGGTCGAGACTTGTGCAAGCACACATCGCAGAAGCCTCTCAAGGAAGAATGATACTAATATGCTTCCATACTTGAAGTTTTTTTGTTTCCCTATTCGCACTCTGTAAGTTGGGTCTCCATGTTCAGTGAGATGGGTTATTCAGGTAAGCTGGGTAGGACTGGTAAGTAAGGGTCCTGTTTTATGATCTTGCCTTCTTCTTGAGAGTCACAAGTTCTGGAAAGCCATTCTTCCCTCATTAAATTGGATTGGTATTCTATGTAAGTAAGCCTTCTATTTTAAGAAGATTGGCTTTCGCTTCAATAATTCCGCGTTCAAAGCTAGAACGTTAAGTCTTTAATACAAAGAATTATCTTCACGTAAGCGCATATCCTCATTCTTTCAAGTAAGTGAGAAACATCCATTCTTTCAAGTGAGCATCCTCTGAGTATCTTTCAGAAATATATGGTCTATTCACTTATATTTCCTCTATTATATTGCCTCGAAAGAGCTGGGTCTTCAATCAGATTCAGGTGAGGACATCTCTAAGTGCTACAAGCACTACTAGCTCTTGGGTATGGATATTAAATTACAGGTGTTACTGGCCTTCTATTAACTCTCACCCACAACCTAGCGGATCTATAAATTATGGAGCTCACCTTAGTAAACTAGTACTACAACTAAATTTAGAAGTGCTGGATATGCATCTCGATAAGTGCACCAATAAAATATCATGGGTCTCAATCATTCCATAATATAAAACATCTAGGCTTGGGATGCCTAATTTAAAGCAGATGAGCCTACCACACATGCAATAGTCAACATGAGTACCTTCAAAGGTAAAGTATCTATGTTGGTAATCAAAATATGGATCTCGATCTTTATAGTACCTGTGGAGTAGCAAGTGTCCACATACCCTTGTACTCTGAGCACCAGTCCACCCTTTCCACCTCCTTTTAGTTTAACTGAAAATCCTCACCGAGATAGTCTGGTGATGAAGTATAGATAATCTAATGTGAACTCTAAAACATTTCCATCTATAACAAAATTATTTTAGTTAGGATCCCGATAAACCACCAACAATTGTAGCAATTTCTTTTGGGATCTCATGTTGGGAATTTGGTAGAATTTGAGCAACCTATAATTGTGAAGGGCATCCAACATGTATTCATATTCAATTGCAACACTATCCTCATCCAAATATTGATATTTGTATTGGATAACTGTTTATG
The DNA here is from genome assembly GCA_027924585.1 of Larix kaempferi. Taxonomy (NCBI): domain Eukaryota; kingdom Viridiplantae; phylum Streptophyta; class Pinopsida; order Pinales; family Pinaceae; genus Larix; species Larix kaempferi. The sequence continues at coordinate 4,474,764 of BSBM01000357.1, forward strand.
TTACTGGTTATGGATATTTGTATTGGATAACTGTTTATGTAATTGGTTATGTTACTGGTATTATATAATCAGTAATTTCAGCGTATGGTGAATGATATGTTGGAGATTTGGACAGATTATAAATTCATGGTATATTCCATATGGCTTTGTGATTCGTTATTGGTTATTGATGGAAAAACCCTATCTCTGATATGTCAACAATTATTGTAGGTTGATTGCATTGGACCAGAGTCTCCCCACTAGTCTATATGTAATCATAATACCCAACATCAACCAGCTGAACATCTATGAAAGCACTATTCTCAACATCAACATCTACAGATGTTAATTCTTCATTTCTAATAGTAGGTTCAACACCCATAGTAAGACTGTAAGATACCATAGCCCCAGTTTCAGCAGGAAACTTATTATTAGCATGCAATTCCAACTCAAATGATGGAAATTCATGAACTTCATCAGGTGTACATTATGTCTGCAAAAGCAAACTCTTGTCATTCTTAGAATCTACAAAACTCTTGTCTCCATCAACATCTACAAATTCTCTCTTGTTACTTCTAGTAGTATTTTCAACACCTGGAGGGAGACTGTAAACTGAAGTGGGTCCAGTATTAGTCGGCAAGCCATTATTAGATGAAAACTCTAAATTAGAAGATGGAACTTTGTGAACTTCAAGTGCAAGATCACTCATGTCACCATCAATATACAGAGATTCTCTCTTGTCACTATCAACGTCTACGGACACACTCTTTTCACTTCTAGTAGTTAAGGCACCCAAAGTCAGATTGTAAGTAGAAGTAGGTCCAGTACCAGTAGGCAATTCATTGGTAGAATGCAATTTCAACCCATAATATGTAACTTCATGATATTCAATAGGTGTACATTCTGTCTTTTGAATTTCCCTATATTACAGAGTATACAACCAGTATACAGATAGTTGCGTGAAGGGAGGAAAAGGTCATTAGGTTATCTCCATCATGGACAAAGCTGAGGCCGGAAACATTAATTTCAATTCCCTTTTCAAAGACCTGTTAGGAAAAACATAATATGGAGAAACAATGAGTTAGGAAAAACATTTGCACCAAAGTACCACAATGGTTATTAATAAGCAAGGTTACAAGAATCGTGGGTGTGGTCGGAATCGGTTGAAGAATCCGGTGTGGATTCGGTACTCATCCTAAAAACAAGAATCGGGGAATCGGAACCCTAACCCTAATCTTTTTTATAAATATATATTTATAATTATATTTTAAAATTTTTAATTTATAATGAAAATAATAAAAGAAAAAGGAAAAAAAAAACTCAAAATAAAATTATTCATAGAATCATGTAACATCATGGACTCTAAAATTCCAAATACTAAATACATCAATGCATCATAGTTTTACATCTAACATCAATCATGAATCATGATTCATCATACATCTACCAAGCATCTATATGGAATTGATAAAAATAAACCAAAATTGTCAGAAAAAAACTGTATGTTCGTCAGCAAAAGGAATATGAAATCCTTGTCTATCTTTTAGCATCTATTTCTTCCCCGATTTCCTGCTTGAGATTTGAATATAAATAACATATGTTGTTTATAGACTGTTTGCAATAGCAATTATGTGCTGTAGGGTTTGGAATGCACCAAGCACAAGAATTACCATATATTCTAACCAACTTAATAATTAATGGAAACCAACTTTCAATTGCCCCAGTGGTGAGATAAATTTCAGCATCTGGACATAATTACTTCCTCCACGATTCCCTGCTTGAAATTTTAATATCAATAGAATCTCTATTTGTAGTTGCATTTATGTATTGTAGGGTTCGAATGCGCATGCATGATAACTACCATACATTCTAACTAGCTTATTAAATAATGGAAACCACAGTTTCATTGCATGAATACAGAGAGAAATTGAAGCATCTGGATATGTCTATTGAGATTGAAATCACAGACGTTCCCTATATTTACTGTTACTCCCATGATCAAGAGATACAGAGAATCATAGACATAATATAATGCTTATATCACCTATTTTAGAGAGATTTTAAGAAAGCTTTGTAATACAGGTGGTACATAGATTTGTATTATACCGCTATTACATATGGGCGGATTGTTCCAAAACCCCAAAGTTGGCCCACTAGTCATCTAGCAAGAGATGATGCCCACGTAGCTAACTTGTGATTATTAGGGTCACTTGTGCTAAAATTTTGTATTGGAAGGCATGATGCCCAATTACTGCATATTGCAGGAGTTTGTTGTAGCCAGAGAAAATCCGATGAAAAGGTTCATACTTATCCAAACTCCACTCAACAGTATACCCATGATTTCTTCTCTTAGCCTTTCCATACCTCAAATTTTGAAATCGTCTCATGTTGTAAGAAGACATGGTAGTCTTAATTTGTGCCCAAAACTACCTCACATCCACAAAACTGGCCCAAAACTAAATGATGAGGCTGCTAGAAGGTGAAACGTGTCTACTAATGTTCAAAACATTACCCATATATGTTTAATTACTGTGTTTTGAGTCATGTTCTTTCCTCCCTAGGTCTATTTTTCATTTTAAAGCTTTTTTTCCTTTTGTTTACTCCAACCTTTGCTTTTCCCATTTTCTTAAGGTTTGAATTCTTTTGAATATTTAATGCATATTGTTTAACCTAAGCTCCTATAGACTAGTTAATGTCTTTTCATTATATGACAAATGTGCTAGAGTTGAATTATATAGTCTTGATTTATTAACCCAAGTTGGTAGCACATATCATTATTCAAATACATGCACGCTGCCAGCTTTCTATTGATTAGGTTTTTGAGTACATGGTGCAATTATGAGAGCGATCAGGCCTCGAAGATGGTTCATGAAGCAAGCATCAGATTTGGGGACTCGTACCTCTCCATATCTCTGAATCATTTCAAGCCTGATAGATCACTGATTATATTAGTGTTGATAGACAAAATGGAGTTTGAGCTTCAAAGAGGGTTTTTAGTATCTTCTCCCCAAACTTTGTGTTCAAGTGTTGCTTCTATAGTCATGAATTCAGTCATGGAGATAGACAAGAAATCATGCCCAAGTGGTCATGTGCTCAGGATTGAGCCCCAAAATGTTGAATGGATGAAGAAATTTCCATCTACTATTGAAAAGGTGAAAGCAGCTAGCTGGTTTACCATGTTCGAAAAGATGAGAGAGTTTCACATAGGGGTTGCAAAACTCCGGTGCCATTCAGGGACACTTTGAGGAATTTCTCCTAGGGCACGGAACCCAAACCATCACATTTGTCAGACAAACCTTCATAGTGAACTATGAGTTTTCCATATTGCAGTCGAAGGGATTAAACATAATACCATGAATCGTCACCATTGCCAGGATGAAACTCAAGACCGCTGGCAACACTCCTCGGAAGGCGGGCATGGGTCATACTAAATTCATAAACTAATTGAGGGAAAACGTAGTGAGAATCTGAGACGGTTTCATAGTGAAATGCATACATAATGAATGAAGAGTGGGTGTCAAGAGAAATGGTTGTGGGACATCGTATGAGAGGAAATGGCGATGGGAATTGAAAGGTCAAATTAAATTTGCATGGTGGTAATAAACTACAATTGTGTCTTCCATTGTCAGCTACACTTCAAGCTTGAAGGTGGTAGCCTTGGGACTAGACATTGGTCGCAGGTGAAGTCCTTATCAATGTGATTGTAAGGCACTATTTGAAGGTGAAGTCCACAATTTTAAGTCTTTTTCCTCATTTTCATGCCTTTTTGTAAGACAATAAAAAGGGTAGTGGCATCAACATTGAAAATGGTTTCCATCCAAACCTATCAAGTGTACTTTTATGTCAGCAGTATTCTTGAATCCAAACTATAGCAATTGTTTGGCCATTTTGACACTGTAAATCCTTCGATTTACAAGGTGTAAATGGCCAAACAGCTGCTACAGTTCGGAGAAAAGAATACTGCTGACCTAAAAGTACAATTGATAGGTTTGGATGGAACAGATTACGATGGACATCTATGCTGTCAGATTTTTTGTTTAATGTTGATGTGGAGATATTCAACTATACCTCTCTTATTGTTATATGATCAATATGTTTATTTTATTACCTGTTACTAATTGAGTTATTAAACACTTGTTGTACCTTCCCCACCTTGATTGAGTTATTATTGGACTTGTGGTACCTTGTCTTTGACTTGTTGTTAGTGTGTACATTTACCCTCCTTCATTTTTTTTATACCACCTTGTTGAATTTTTGGTCTTATAGAGTACTTGACTTTGATCACCTATGATCAGTTGTGGTGTGCTGATACTCACTTCTCTTCTGCTGAGACTTGGTTGAAGTTTATAATTTTTGTGACTTTATTTATGTTGATTTATGTACTATGCTTGACTATCATTGACCTAATCAAATCTAGTCATTTCTCTCTCTCTGGTTTGTACACACCCTCTTGTAGGGTCAGCTGGTTCCTAGAGAAGACTGACCTCTCCGAGGCACAAACAGTCTTTTCTGAAAGTAACACTTCCGAGTATATTTTCAAGAATAGTTTCACACCTAGGTTGGTATCTTCAACTATATCTCTGTTTTTGTTATATGATATATATGTTTATTTTATTACATGTTACTGAATATTAGTTTATCGTTTTAGTTTGCTTGTTAGTGTAACTCATTATAACCTGTTAGTATGGTAGTTTTGAATATACCAAAGAGCCTGTGTTAAGAAATTATGGGTTGTACATTTGGAGTTCTTAGTTACAAGAGGTAAGTATGCATGTGAAACAACTTGGGTATCATTTGGGGTGTCAGGTGATTAACCATACATCCCTTGTTTGTTAGTATCCCGATCTTATGATTCTTGTGTAAACACGGGTATCGATTACCATATCACAGTGTTTAAGATGTCGATTTCCTTAAGTTGTAAGAATCTGAGAAAGAAAATAAAGATGATGGGTCAGCTTAAGTAATTAAGTATTGATTTCATGGGATAGAGTCTTGTTTTTTAACTCAAGGGCAATACTGCAATGTTCCTGCAACTTAGAACACAAACTGTATTTTTTTGCACTTGGATTTTGATGTGTTTTGAAGAGTCTTACCCATATCCAGACAATTCTTGAGAACTTGAAGTTGTAGAAACACATACAATGCAATACCATAGTATGTTGTCTGTTTTATATTTGCATTGTAAGGTGTAAGATGTAGAAATGCTTAATTGTTTAATTGTTTAATTGCCATTTGCAGTGTGAAGTATTCTGTCATGTCCCAAATTTGGCATTGGGTCACAATGGCCTAATCACATTGGCCATATTCATTAGATTTTGTCAAATTGATGTTAAGGGTCAAATAATTGCCAAGGAGGAAAATTACTAGTTTCCTAGGTTTGGGGTGGAAGCTTTGGGATTTGGAATAATGGGGATAATAAATGATGTTGGAACATTAGGATGGCATAAATATTTAATAAAGGAGATGAATAAATATATACAAGTGAAAATCAAAGTGGCATTTGATCATGAAGACACATGGAGGAAGTCCCACACAAGCTAGAATTTATGTGCCACATGGCATACTCTCACTACTACATTTTTGGCCTTTAGGGGGGGTTGTCTTCCACCCCCAAAAGTGACCTACGGGGGGGTTTTGGCTTTGGGGATGGTTTTGGCAAAACCACCCCTAAAGGCACTGATGTTAAAAAATTTTCCCTTTAAGGGAGGTTTTTTACGAGATTGGAACCGCCTCTAGAAATGACTTTTGGGGGTGGTTTATGACCCCCCTCGTAGAGGTCTACAGAGGCGGCTTTAAATCCCCCTCATAGACCCCTTCATAGAGACCTATGGGGGCGTTTTTGAACCCCCTTCATAGAGACCTACGAGGGCGGTTGTGAACCCCCCTCGTAGAGGACTATAGGGGCGGTTTCAAACCCCCCTCATAGAGGCCTATAGAGGCGGTTGTGAACACCCCTCGTATAGTCCTATAGGGGCGGTTTGGAACCCCCCTTGTAGAGGCCTATAGGGGCAGTTTAGAACCCCCCTCGTAGAGGCCTATAGGGGCAGTTTGGAACCCCCCTCGTAGATGCCTATAGGGGTGGTTTGGAACCCCCCTCGTAGAGACATATGAGGGTGGCTTAGACCCCCCCTCATAGTGACATATGAAGGTGGCTTAAAACCCACCTTGTAGAAACATACAAATACGGTTTGAAACCCCCTCTATAGCCATCATAATAAATCATAATAAAATATATTTTATTAAAAATACTAATATTGCAATATCAATAGGGTACGAAGGAATCAAACCACCATCCTCCTGCTTGTAAGGCAGGCGCTCTACCATTGAGCTAGCACCCTTTAACAATATTAACACAATAAGAAAAGACAATAAGAAGATGAGCAATATTAACACCCATATTGCATTATTTTAAGTCTAAGAAAAGACAACAAGAATGTTCAAGAGATGATTGTAATAGGATATCCACATGTACCCAAATATCTACAGGTTATCATGCAAGAGCAACCTGCTCTTTGCAATCCTCACAAGGCATAAGAACTATAATTCCAAACTTTTTGATTACTTACTAAAACAACAAAAATGTTGAAAAAAATTGCATACAATTTGCAGACACAAATTTCAATCATGTGATATGCATTTTATAACATAGTGCAGTGATTCTTATTGTAGACATGACATATATGCCAGAAAAATGCTCGCCATTGGCAAAATTGGCTAAGTATTGAAAAACGGGCCTAAGTTCCTTGTTGTGCTCTCAAATCCAAAATGGCATATATTGAAAAAAATTTCCTTCATAGCAAATCCAAACATCAAAAACTTTGAGGATACATGAAAATACCAATATTGCAATATCAATAGGGTATTTTCCAAGAATTTTCTAATTACATCTAGGAATAGATAGAATTCTAACCCGAATGTACAGGTTTATCCCTTATGGAAAGAGTTAAAATACGTCATGTATATATAATCCAAACTAAGAAATAACTAGACATACTCGTGAAGCTGAGACAAAAATTCATAAATGGGACTAGGATGTTAAAAACTACAATTTACACAGAAAGCAAGCTTGGCAAGGACCACAACCTTGACTACTTTCCGAATCCCGTTGCAGGACTACACTAACTGCGTGTATATACATGAGAAGAATGTCACTCATCAACTTCAAAATAAAAGCAACTTTTTCCAACCAGAGCTTTCAGAAACCTTGTCACTTTCTAATTTTGTTGATTCATCAAGCTTTGCTTTTCTTTTTTCCTTTGGAGCAGATTCATCAACCTCCATGGCTATTGTTGAACCTGTGCATTCACCCTCCTGTGTTGGTGGCAGATAGTGCAATATAACCTCTAAAAGTTCATCTATAACTTGTGTAAAGCTATGAGGAATTTTCTTATTACCCTTGGCAGATTTACCCAGCCCATCATGTGGCTTGCTTACATGAGGCACTTGACCAAAATCAACAGATGGAACTCCTGCTTCAGTCTGTCCAGAACCTTTTCCTTTATATTTTTCTTTGTCCTTCTCCTTCAATTTCTCCTTCTCTTTACCTTTATCCTTATCCTCTTTCTCCTTTGACAAAATGATATTTGGCCTTCCTCCCACTGTCTGTAATTGACAAACCATAGCAGCAGCCTGCATAAAAATTGTTGGATCTCAAGAAATGACTGGAGTCATAGACGTCAAAAATGTTTGTGGAGAAACATGACCACCATGATGATTTAAAATGTTCATTAGAGTTTGTTGTATCTCTACCTCCATAGCAATCTGAAGAGTCTGAGGATCCTCGAGAAGATGTCATATAATAGCTGCTGCCACACTATCGAAACCTGGGAAAAAACAACTTCTAGGAAGACTCAAAAGGGAAGACAATCCACCTCTCTCTAGAAACTGCATTGCCATGGAATGCAACTTTGTTAGTCTAGCACACAACTAAAGAACTGCCTGTGCTGTAGCTGCAAATAGTTGTAAGAAATATTCATTACTCTATGTTGTTTATCTATTGTATGGCCACAATTGCAAAAAATTCATACATGGGCGGTGGAATATACTGAATACACCACTTCACATGGCAGTGTATACCTTTCATCCAAAAATGGTATGACACCAAGAGAACAAACAAGAGGCCCCCTTACCAATATAGAGAGGTGATCAACGTTTCATTACTGTAGTTAGGAAGATTTATGGATCTACAAAGGAGGCATATGACATCCATAATCAGTTTGCCCAATTCTCTCAAGGGATAAGTGTGTTTGGATTACATGATACCATAAAAGATAGGCATAAGAGCAAGGATCCAATCAATTGGTGGTGGCTTCATGGTGCTCATGCTCTAGGCTACAGACATTTGCCACATAGTTACTTTCACTGGTAGCCAATTCCTCTTCTTCTGAAAGGAATTGTAGCACTTATTATTTTATCCATTGAATGAATGAAAACCAGTTGGGATCGAAGAAAGAAAAAAAATTAGTCAACATTCATAGCATACTTTGTCTCATTGTTCCGAAAGACCCAACGTTTCCGATGCACTAGGAGGGTCCTTGCAAGAAATAGGATAGATACACGAATTATGTTATGCATGTGGACAAGGTGCTACATCCAAATGGCCATGTTGATCTGCTTCCAACTACAATTCTAGATGATACAAATGACTCAATTCTTGAGATCAATGTTTGCCTAGAAATCCTACTGACAAAGGACCTGAGCCTAATCGATAATGAAAATGAAATAAATGCAAAAGACATGGGCCTTGAACCCTAACACTATGTTGTACCTTTTTTTTCAATTTTGAAATGCTATTAGGCAATTTTTGCATGCATGTAACTTAAAAGTTAAAATCATAACTATTGTTATTGGTTTTTCAAATTTATATCAATGAAAAAGTTGCCAAATTATTGTTTATCTAATCATTGGTTGATGTCAAAATTGTCATACCAATACACCTACCATGGCAACTTAGGGATAAACAAAAAGAAAAAAACTCTAACGAGAACTAAAGATAAATACATCAATATGCAAAAGGAGGAGAAAAGAATAGAACCACTACTCTAAACTAGAAGTAGGAATAGCGTTTGATGAAGAGTTGTCTCAATCATCATCAATCACCATGAATGATGAAGGTACCAATGCAAAGTCTAATAATGTCATCTACATAATGTTTGGTACTGAGTGGACTAGGCTGGGTAGTGCTGGGGGGCACTCAAATGCTATCCAAATAATCTTTCCTAAGATCTACGTTGGAGATATCAAGAGCTTGGCCATCAACCCCGTCAGGTAGCTATTTGGTTCCAGAACATAAGGGCAAGATGGAAGACCAAGCAGCTTGAGGGAGATTACAACGTTCTCAAAGCTAGTTATGATACTTTGAAATTTGATTTTGAGGGACGGCAGCAGGAAAATGAAAATATCCGTGCTAAGGTTGGAAACTATAACCAATGGATGGACCAGTGATTTTTTTAGATTGGGTCTTTCTATATGTTATTTCCCACTGAATACATCTTTCATATAGATCAATTTTATAATGACAAGAATCAAAAAAAGAAAATTTGGCTGAAAAGTAAGGTTTACATTTGGGTTTTAGAAATAGAAAAAACCTTAAGAATTTGGTTTGTTTTTTATTTTTATTTTCTTTTCTGTGGGGGGTTTCTTTGAGAACTACAAAGTGGACACCGCAATGGAATCTAAGGTAACCTGTTCGAATCATCCATGAGTCACGAGTTCCATTCTTACCCTATACTGTTGTACAAGCTCATAAATCGCCGAATTATCATGATAAACAATTCCTAACTGTCTAAAGTAGACCTTTCAAACCATTGTGATATTTTAGATGTCAATAAGCAAAGAGTTATGATTGAATTCCTAAGCTTCATCAATTCAAAATCAAATTTAATCCTGGAAATTGCCAAGTGACCAAACCCATGGATGCTAGTAGAATCCCCTATCCTGGATCTTTTTTTGTCTCCTCTAGGTTTTGAAGAGAAGCGTTGGAATTTTATTTGGAGGGTGAGCAGAAAGGAAAGAAAAATATAGTTTCAGTTATAGCAAAGTTGCAGAAATGAGAACTTTTCTTTTCCTTTTCAAAGTTGCAAGAAAAAAAAACTAAATGTGAAGCAAAATATATTATTTCTTTTGCAGTTTCTGATGCTGTCATGTTGCAGCTGGAGGGTCTGAAAGCAAAGCTGGAAGAAGCTAATTGCTGCAAAGAGGACAACGATAGTGACATTGGTACATCAACGAAGATAACAAGCACCATTGAAAATAGCAAGAAACTTGCAGCAGATGCTGTGGGCGAGGAGAATGATATTAATGTCAAGCCTTTTAGTGATTTTACACTGCTCTTCAAAGAGAAAGATATGGGTTCGGAGAAGATGGATTTTAAGCCATTCAGGTTAATGTTATTGAATGAGAAAGAGGGATCTTTTATCCCATGCAGTGATTGTAGTGCCAATATATGGAATGAAGACAAGAACCCCCCACATCAAATCCTTAGTCAGATTGCATAGGCTTCTTCATCTATGAAATACACATATGGTACTAATAATATAGCTGCTATGGATAGCATCAATGACCAAGGTCTAATGCATCTGGCTGAGGCACTCTGTGGCATGGGGGTTCCTTCAAAGGCATATTAGAAACTTTTCAAAATAGATGAAGGATATCTTCAAGAAGACGCTTGCAATCAGATGCTGTGGGCGAGGAGAATGATATTGACGTCAAGCCTTTCAATTATTTTACACAGCTCTTCAAAGAGAAAGATATGGGTTCGAAGAAGATGGATTTTAAGCCGTTCAGGTTAATGTTATTGAATGATAAAGAGGGATCTTTTAGCCCAGGTAGTGATTGTACTACCAATATACGGAATGAAGACAAGAACCCCCCACATCAAATCCTTAGTCAGATTGCACAAGCTTCTTCATCTATGAAATACCCATCTAGTACTAATAATATAGCTGCTATGGATAGCATTAATGACCAAGGTCTAACGCATCTGGATGAGGCGCTTTGTGGCATGGGGGTTCCTTCAAAGGCATATCAGCAACTTTTCATAATAGATGAAGTATATCTTCAAGAAGACGCTTGCAATCACTTTGCCAATGAAGAAGACCAAGGTGTTGCAAGTACTCTGCCATGGTGGGAGTACTGGCCTTGAGGTCATGAATATGTTGCATGGGCTTGAGACTTGCTCATTAGTAGTGCAATATCTTTCCCTTGCAGTAGATATATGGAAGAAAGGAAAAATGAACCTTATGGCCAAATTAATAGTCTGTTGGTAAGATGGATTATTGTAGATTCTTATGGCCTGCAACAAAGTCTGCCTAAACTTGTAAAAGAGGTAGGTTCTTGCAATAGTAGATTAATGTAAATTTCAGTATGCATTAACTGTATATTGTGGCTATGTTCTGAGGAGATTGCAGTGGTGGTGGGTGGAGGAGAAATAGTAAAAGAGAGATGCTGCTAAGATACAGATTTGAGTCTAAACCCATGACCTTAAGACTTAGCTATATGTTCTAGATCTAAATGTTGGTGGAAGCCATAAGGCCTTTGAGTTTATCCTTAACCTGCTGGTTGTATTTCTTTTATAGGCCGTGAGGCCTGAAAGTCAAATTTGGTGGAGGGCATGAGCCTTGGGATATGATCAGAAATTTAGAGTGATCAACCAGCTTGTTCTAGAACTGATCTGAGTACTTCTTTGAAGGTCATAGCTGTTGAGGTCTGCTCTATGTTTTTTTTATGAAGTACCTTAAACCTGATCCAGTTTGCTGAGACTTGTTTTGACTTGTTTTTTTTGTACTGAGATCTTGTTGAGGTCCGTTCCTTTGTATTATTACTTATTAGAATTTTTTTTTTGTGTTGTGACTTTGTTTGATTACATCTTGTACTAAGTTCTTGATCAGACCTCTTGTTTTAAGTCTTGGTACTGCCAGTGTGTTTTTTACTGTATTTGGCCACTTCTGATTGACTGTACCTCAGTCCAGTCAACTCTTTCTCTCAGGTTTGTACTAACCCTTTAATAGGGTCACTTGGTTCCTAGTGTTGGATGGCCTCTAAGAGGCACAATATTTTCTGAAAGTAACATTTCTGAGTATATAACAGGAAATGCTCCACACCCAGGTAAGTATATCTTCACCTATCTCTTTTATTACAAATTAAACAAGTTGATTGCATGTTAGTGAAGATTACTTTAACACAGTGACCCAACTGGTAGTGTTAAAGTGGAAAAGTTGATAATTCAATGCCTTTGTTCTTATAGGATGTTTCCCTACAAAGGTTCACTGAGACGGCTGGCTTTGTCATTCACATGTGCCCTAGGATGAAATTAAATTGAAAACAAGTGTGTTTCTCTAGGGGCAAATGAATATTCTATAATAATCTCAGTTTTATTATATGTCCTTATTATTCTTCCAAATCTTGAACAATTTCTTTGGTCAATATTTGAAGTAAGTCTTACAAAAGAATGCATGTATAAAATATTCAAATTCCCATCTCTGTCTATAGATTTGGACAGACAAAGCATGTTTATGCCTATCGCTTGGTTGCTCATGGAACAATGGAGGAAAAAATCTATAAGCGGCGGGTAACAATCTCTATTTTCTTGCAACAATTATATTTGTTATAGTTTGGTATGACACATATCCTATCTGACTGGATTATGAGTTTAACAGGTAGCAAAGGAGGGTCTCGCAGCAAGAGTTGTCGATAAGCAACAGGTTCATAGGTCCATGACTAAAGAGGAAGTTTTACTTCTATTCAATCTTGAAGATAATGACAATACTGTCAATAATTTTGATGGAATGAGAGAGCTAAGATTGACCCAGATAGAGAATATTGCAGAAGCTCCAGTTAATTCTAATGAAAATCCATCAGTTGATATGCTTGGTTCTTCATCAACAGATGCTGCTTTTATGAAAATATTACTTAAAGATCATTACTCGAGGTAAAATCTTAACAATACGGAAATATTTATTTTTCCTAACAGTGGAGTTTGTCTAATCAAGTTATGTTTGTGATCTGGGAATTATTTTGCTGCAGTTGGATTGCCAATTATCATGAACATGAGACCCTTCTCCAGGAGAATGAAGATGAAAGACTTTCCAAAGAAGAGCAGGATATGGCATGGGAAAAATTTAAGAAGTTCATGGAATCAGAAAATTTCAAGCATTCCATGGAAAGCTCTCACATTAAGTTTGTCCAGGTAACAACTCAGCCTGTTGAACAGAACACTGGGAATTATGACTTGAATTTGGGACAAGCCACAGTGCCAAAGTTTAGTAACAAGAATCATGCTAATGATCAAAATTTCAACAGTGGTGATAGAGTTGCCGCACAGAGCATAAACCAGAGATGTAATAATAGGGTTCCTTCGATTGAACAAAGGTCAAGCAGCAGTGACACCATCTCTGTACAGAGCACTACTCAGAAATGTAACAACAAGACTCATGCAAGTCGCCTGCTTAAAAGTGGAGTGAATCCCCCATGTAGAATTACATGTAGTGACTGTGGTAATGAGATTGGTTGGGAGCACTTGGTCAAAGGTAGCCGATAGGAAGCAGTTTTTGATCCTTCCAAAGCTTGAGGATGAAAGTTCTCAGATCCTGTAAAAAAATTGTATTATCTTGTTCATCATAGCATGTATATGTATCCCAATTTAGTATATTTTAAGTGATGCTATATTTTACAGCAATTACAATCATGGATTTTCTTCATTGTTTCGAAAGATAAACCGATTCTAAAATAGAGTTTTACATGTGCTCATGTTAGAAGAATCTTTTCTTTTCCTGAAGAGGTGCACATTCTCGCCTCTGACATGAATGGTAATTCATTCAATCCTGTGTATCTTGGAGGGCCTTTATAAATAAGAAATGGCTCTTGGGATAGCTTGTGCATGTAGTAACTGTCTAAATATGGAAAGGATGCATCATACTTGCTCTATTATTTGGAATAAAATCGCCAGGGGCAAAATTAAGAATGTGCCGTTTAGAAGGAATCTAAGAACATAATTTTTTTTTTAAACAGAATAAAATGGGTGACCACTGACTGCATGATCTTATCTTTGAATTGTTAATTTTCTTCCATGTCTGTAGTATAGATAAATTCATGAAGAAATGTAAAGTACACTTCTCTTGATATTTGTTTATTCCTAGGTATCATAGTAGCATAATTCGGCCGTATTGGTATTTCGTGTACGAAAATTCTGAACAAATTCGAATTCATCGAATATTTGGTGTAGGTGTAATATGGATACGAATTCTTACTAGTGGACAATTAAATTTTGAAAACCAATTTAAAAAAAAAATTTAATTATTTAGTGACCATAAAACATAAATACCATTCAATTTCATACTTTCTTATTAAAATAACTATTAATAACTAGTTGCTGTCTCTCACACTTCCATATCCCAAATTGTTGGGATTTTATATTTTTGTTTTTTAAATATATGTTAAATTTTATTATATAAATGTCTATGTATATTTATGGTATATTTGCGAATATTTGATTAAAAGTTTTATATATAAGCAAGCTATTTTCGTATTTTATTTGTATTAGATTTTTTCATTACATATTTTTTCTGTATCGAATCGTATTCGTACTCGAATTATGCTACTATGCTAGGTATTGGTAGCTCTATGTTTTTCCTGTCCTTGTGGGTAGCACAATACTTGTAAGACTATTAAAATAATGCAAGGGTTGTATGATTGGTTGATCATTCCATTTAGCTTATGCAATGCTTCAACAACATTTATGTATTTGATGAGTGTTGTCTTGAGACCATTACTTGCTCTTTTGGTCATTGTTTATTTGAATGTATGAATTTTAGAAAAACTTGGATAGAATATGTGAAACATTTGGGAGATAGTAATTCAAAACCTTCAAGAGCACAGCTTGCAAGATAACATAATGAATGTGAGTTTGCAAGACAAAGGTTGTGGTATATATAGGCTTTGTTGATGGCTGAGGCAAATTTCATCCAGATCCAGAAAAATACCAAGGGCATTTTAAAATAATCCAACGGTTGTATGATTGCTTGATCATGCCATTTAGCTTATGCAATGCTTCAACAGCATTTATGTATTTGATAAGTGATATGTTGAGACCATTACTTGAACTTTTGGTGATTGTTTATTTGAATGTATGATTTTTAGGAAAACTTGGAAGGAGTATGTGAAACATTTGGGAGATAGTAATTCAAACCCTTCAAGAGCACAGTTTGGAAGCTAACACGAATAAATGTGAGTTTGCAAGAGATAGGTTGCAGGTTGTTGTTAATAGGCTTTGTTGATGGCCGCGGCAAATTTCATATAGATCCAAAAAAGACCAAGTGCATTATGAATTGGCCAAACCTCAACTTCAGTCTCAAACAACAATTGTGGGTTTGCCAGACTTCAAACCAATGCAATGTAGATGCTTTTGATTCAAGATTACAAATGCTTACTCTTGAGCCATGGTCCATTGAAATGATTTGCTTCTATTTATTGATTCATTAAGCGGCATGGCAGTGTTCCCTTAACCCTGTTAACAAGGATGAGAAACAGCAACAACTTTTGGTTGTAAGATTTTTGGGGCGATTTCAACAAATCAGACAAGTGTAGATGAGCTTGTAAGAATCTCATGCAAAGTGTGGTTGCATCTACAAAAGGGTAGGTTTAAAGTGCTATATTGGAAAATCAGGCCCATCAAATATGGACCTTTCAAGATTTTGTAGGAGATGAGACAAAATAAACAGTGTTTGGAACTACCTCGATATATGGGCATTTGTTCCCTAGTGAATGAATGCTGAGCAGTTTGTCGAGGCTATTTCCTAGAGGTGAAGACTTGTTGTCAAATCAACACACAATGCTACTTCAGGATCAAGTATTGTAGAGAAGAAGCATGTCTAGCAGGAAAGGCAAGACATTTATTCCGGATTGGAAAGATGGAGAACACCTTTATCCCAGTAAAATGGCACACCTCGGCAGCATGCATAAGAAAAAATCATTCAAATTTACTGTTGAAAATCTTGCAATTTCAAGGTTTGGTGATTCAATTTACTATTGAACAATGAAAACCTTCCAATTTAAGATAGAGGAAGGGTGCACAATTGTAATGTGGAGATTCTGTCAAAAGTTGCCTGCTAGAATCTCCACATTACACATTGTGCACCCTTCCTCTATATTAAATCGCAACTTTTGAAGAAAGCTTGATAATGGAAGGCTTTCTTAGTATAGTTGGCACGGTGGTCTAAATTTAGGCATTGCTTATATTCATTTAACCTATATCATGTTGGTTACCTTGCCTCAAGTTCTACTTCAACACTTTGGGTTCGATTAACTTTCATCCAACATTCATTGTGCATGGCATTCAGGGATTAATTTGGTTAATTTCCTTCTTGAGTTTAGGGCATAATAAGCTTACAGCTTAGTCATTAAATAACAAATAATATGTCATCATATGATTGGGCTCTACAAAGATAATTTGAAGATGGTATGCATTCATTTTTCTACCCTTAATTTAAGCTAGCAGGGTAGAACATTTGCAAGTTTTCCACATTTTTTTTGTTTTTGGGTGTTATGAATAGAAATGTAGTCAATAATCTAATAGTAATTAACTCCATATATTATATAATGAACTGCATAACACCCTTACTGAGCTGAGTATCAACTTATCCCCATATTTAATGCTCTTGTTCCTATAGGATGTTCTTCTACAAAGTTTACTAAGAGGGGTAGCCTGTCATTCATATGTGCCTTGGCATGAAATAAACTTGACTAATTAAGGTGTGCTTCTTTAGGGGAAAATGAATATGCACTAGTAATCTTGTTTTCCAATCAATTCCTGTCGATATGATCCTTTGGTAAATCCACCTTCCTGTAATAAGATGAAAATAAGGACACTATCTCTTTATTTTCTCCTCATTCTTCCAAGCTTCGCTAAACAATTTCTCGGGGCAATAATTTATGTCTCTCATCACTCCTATCACTGTCTACAGATCTGGATAGGGAAATAGCAAGAGCACCAATTAATCTTAACAAAATCCATTATTTGATCCACTTGATTTTTCACCAATGGATGCTACTTTTTCAAGGCCTCTTTGTTGAGCCACATTTAGTGGAATATGTCCAAATCGTGTCTTCTTTGTCATATGGGTAATATTTTGTTACAATTGGATTGTCAATTTCATGAGCATGAGACTCTTTTCCACGAGAATCTTGAGTATTCTATGGAAAGCTATCATGTATTCCATTCCAGGTAACAACTCTAACCTGTTGAACAAAGCACTAGCAATTATGACTCGAATCTGAGACAAGGCATAGTGCTGAAGTTTTAGTAACAAGAATCATGCTAATGATAAAAATGTCAAAAGTGGTGACAGAATTAAGGTACGGAGCATAAGCCAAAAAGTAATAATAGGGCTCATCCTCTTGAACAGAGATTCTACAGCAGTCAAGTGTATCAAAACAGAGCACTACCTAGAAATGGTCTCAAAACATAGTACTCCCTAGAAATGTACTCATGCAGCACTCCCGCTTGGTAGTAGAGTGCAACTACCTTGTACCATTATATGTTGGGACTGTGGTAAAGAGATTGGTTGGGAGAACTTGGTCAAAGGTTCCAGGTGGCTAAGTCACATGGTTTGGGTTCGACAAGGATTAGGTTTGTTATATGTTCGGACTATGGTAAAGATATTGATTGGGAGAACCTGGTCAAAGGTTCCAGGTGGCTAAGTCACATGGTTTGGGTTCGACAAGGATTAGGTTTGGTTCATAATTCTTCTATGCATATCAGATAATGTTTAGAACAACATTAACAAACATGTACACTAATGAATTGAGTTAAGACTTAAGTGCATGAAAGAATAAAACAAAAACATTGGACAATATACTTCCAAATAACACATGGTTAAACTCAGGCCCATTCAAAATAACATGTTGCTTTGAAAAGTGCAATTGTGTAACTCTATATATATGTAATCTGAATATTCAAGAATCGCAAATTCATCTTCTACATGCTTTCACATTTAGTGCTCTATAACCACCATAATCAGCGAAATAGTTTTATTCTATTTTAAGGAAAATTACTACCCTTTGGAGAGGAAATCTCCAAATTCAAATTTCTTGCTACAGTTTTCCCACTGAAGATGTTTACTAATTCAAAAATAAGGAATACGAAGTCCTAGGGCCATGGAAATAGCAAAAATGAAATAATGACTATTATCTTGTATCCATAATAAAACCATATAATTTCAAAAATCCAGTGAAGATCCCTTTCCAATAATTAGTGGCTTCATTTAATGGTGGCAGGTTCACTTTGTCCCAATGAAGTCTGCCTAATTTAATCTATTATGTGGCACCTTTCTCCAAATCTGAAAAAATAAAAAATGGTTCACATTCTATATTTTCTCACAACTAGAGGAATCAGAAATAATGATTGATCCAAGCATGCCCTTTGTCTTCAGGAGATTGAATCCTATTCTAGTCATTTCTATCAATGCAGCTAAGGCACACTGGCTAAAAAAAATAGGGTTATGCTTTTGGACACTATTACCCAGGGTGCTACCTAAACCCTTTACCTCAGCTAATAAATTTCAAATATGCATAAAACTTTGACTGCAATCCATATCTACTATGCCTCCTATTGGACTCATGCAGCCCATGCCCATCAAATACTAGAGAATCCCTCCCATGGACTACAGTGGGGTGGGGTTCCTCGAAACACATGCAAGCCCAAGCTCTATTAGCCAAGTGGATCATTGGAACCCTTGAAGGAATGAATGCATGGAAGGTGCTCTTAAATAATTGTATCTGTTGAAGAGCTCCTTATGGCAATAAATCATGGTTAAGCTTAAATCTAGAAACCTAAATCTTCACCTCGACCTTCACTAATTCAAAGGAACTTGTGTTTCCCAAAGCATTTGGAAATTCTGGGAGGTCATTAAGCCTTTAGTGAATTGGAAAGAGTAAGGATTTATATTTGTCCTTTCTCTCAATGAACATCCAATATGGTCATCACCTATCCTCTTAAATGAAGTAAAGACTCTAGTGAAACACAATGGTTCTCGACCCAACTCAATAAAACCTAGAGGATTAAGTCAAAACAATCCACCTCGCTCTTTCACCTTACAACTATGTCAATCCCTTTGAGGAGCTTAAAAAGCCTTCTTTGCTTGTTCCTTTATCTTAGGAAGGCTTGCCACAAGCCATATATTTATCCATCTTTGAGTTTCCCATACCTCATGTCCTTTCTATGGGAGACTTTCAAGCCTCTAACATTTTTTGTTGGCTTCATTCCTTTGGCAATTTTCACTAGGAGTGAGGTCAAACTTATAGGTTCAACTTCTCCTTGTCCCCCTTCTCATGGAAAGATGCTATGTTATGCAACAAATTAACTTGGTTGTTGAGTTTTGTGTTACTTGTGAACCTATTCAAATTGAAATTATATTTTTAAACTAGAAACGAAGGAATGCTATATGTACTCAAGCCCTAATGGATAAGATATTTTCATGGGCTAACAAAAAGTTGATTTTTTGTTAATTTGTCACTAAAAATTACAATGCAAGCTCAAAACATAATTGAATATGGAACACTTGTGCCAACTCTTAGAATAGTGTGGAGGAGAACCTTGCACGAGGATAACAGAGCCTTTTGCTTCCTCCTTAGACCCTGTTCATGTGGTTAGACTTAAATAATAAGGTTCTAAGTTGGGAATTGGTGCAAAAAAGAAACAGGGCTATGCCTGGGATTTGTATAATTTGCATGAATAATGAGGAGAACACTTCGCACGTTTTCTTAAATGGTACCTTTTCACATGAATTTTGGAAAGATGTAGAGTGGTTGGGGTTGCAAAATTTATGGAGCAAACCTACCATAGATGGCCATCTAAAGGAATGGTATATCAGAAGGGACCTGAAGCAAATTAGGGCAGTTCCTCTGTTGGTGGTATTGGGCATTTGGTTTGCTAGGAATCTGCACCTTTTTTGAAGAAAAAGCTACTCCATCCTTCCATATTATCATTCAGGTACACTCAATACTTAAGTTCTACAAAGAAGTTCCAAAGCTAAAACCTGTTAGGTGCTTGGAGGAGGTAATCATTGCCAAATCCATTACATGGGATTCTCTTATGGGGTGTGCCAAGGTCCTAGCCAAACATGTAGTGTTGAGTGAATCCTCCATATTTCAACTGCTCATTACTTACTGGTAAAGGAAAACATGGGGAGAGGAACAAACAATGTGGGGGAATCAACAACACTATTACTTTTGCTCAAAAATGCTATAGATATAGGCATATTTCAGATACAGGTATATTGAGACTCCCTCAAGACTATAAATTGAATGAAGGATCAGTTCTAGATTCAAGACATCTCTCGACACACTCTAGCAGAGTAGATGGAGTCAATATTTGGAGTCTTTCAAAATATTACTTTCAACCATGGGTTTAGAGAATTAAACACCCTAGGTTGCATGAGAAAAAAGTGCCAAAATTGTAACAATTAAATCTATAAGGTTGTTTTTCCTTTACCAAACCAAAAAGTGTGTGCCTCTGTTTTCCCATTTTCTCATTGATTTTTACTCTCACAATTAAAATTCCAAACATGGTGCATACATTGAAGCAAGTATATCCATTCACAACCAAACCCAACAATAATATGCATGTGTTCCTTAATGGCATTGTCTATGTATCTTTTCACAAACAAAATATAAATTTGCAATGACCTTCAAGAGACAAAGAAAGACATAACTAACTTCCAAATTCACTGCAAAGGTCTTCTACTTGGCCAATTCCTTATCAACTTTCAAATTCAGCTGCAAATTCATTATAGTGGTATTCTTCTCAGCCAATTCCTTCACTTTCAAATGCCTTTTCAACAACTAGCTCCATGTTCTGTCAATGGAAGCTCTATCCATGGCACTGCATTGATGTATATATATACTATTTTGACCCCTAATTTCATCAGATCAACACTATGAACACACATGAAACCCTTGGAATAGAGATGAAACAGTTCAATTCCTTGCTAAATACCTCTCTAAACCATTAAGACACCCCGTCCAGACAAATCGAAATATTTGGCACCAACCAAGGTATGGAAGTCATCTAGAAACTTCAACAAAAAAAAATTAGGGTAACAAGAATTGGCCTCTCAGGCCCCAAGACACCTCCCTTTGACCTACCAAAGCCAAAATTATGGCGCCAACATCCCAAGTTGAATGGGCCACCATGGAATTTTGGATCCCTCTCCTTGCAGAGCAAGAAATTATTGGCGTAATACTGTGGTCAAAGACATAGAGCCATTTTCTCCTTGATGCACGCAACCACCTATTTCTCATTGCTCCAAACAATGGAAAATGGAAAAGCTTTCATGGCTACGAGTGACGGAAAGTGTGGACTATGAAATCTTGCAATGATTTTTTTCTGGTTTGGCTTGTGTTATTTTTACAAAAAAAAAATGTAATTTGGTTGTTAATTCATGTTTATAATTTATTATATATCTAACAATATAGTTTTCCATGGGGTGGTATATTCATTCAAAATGTGAGGGTATAGTGGTTATCCTCTATAGGGTATAGTGGTGTATTCCTTTATAAATTTTTTATCTCGCTTTTTCTAATTTGATAGTATCTTCTTCACACTTCTACTCATATTATGAAACAACAATAATGGCTAAAGAATGTGAACTTGTAGTTTCCTTCCTTCTTTATTTTTTTATAGCTATACTTAATGTTATTTTATGGTTTTACAACCTTATTAGATTTTTCATGGTGATTTTATAGGTCTCTAGCGGATTCTTTTACATCATTAGTTACAGATATGTGAATTATGGTGAAATACTATGGTTTTCAGAACTTATGAGGAATAATTGGATAGTTTCTTCATTGATGGAAAACATTTCACATACAAAATCTATTCAATAAAAACGAACCTCATTGAATATATATTTAGTGACATAATTCACTAAGGACCTCAAGAATGCATTTCTTGATGGTATAAGACCCTAAATTACCACTTATTTGACCTCAAATTAGAGGGTTTTCAATTATGGTTTGTTTGGCTTTTGGCATCTAGTCCAACCAATCCTTCTATGCCCCAAGGTGTATATTCCCAATTTAAGAACATCGATAAGGTCATAAAGAAATTATGTAGCTCCATTTTGGGTTAGCCCTCCCCATTTTTGAATGATTTTGGTCTCTAAAATCTTAAGATACAAAGGACATGTAAGTAAATTCCTTAACATTCTCTTTGGAATACACTTTGGCTTTCCTTGGTAGCTTCCAAACAGCTAGTTGTTGACCCCTACAAATTTCTTATTGAACCCTCCTAACTATATTCTTATATTCTTTTGCAAAATGATGTCATATGTTAATTTTGCTTATGCGTATATGGTGCCAAATATTCTTAAAAAAAGTAAGACTTGGTCCTCTTCATCCTCATTAAGGATGGATGGGTCCTAGAGTTTACATTTAGCAATCAGTAAAAGCACATAGAAGGTGGAATATTGATTTTATAAGCATTATATTTGCCTACCTTGTCCAATTCCTAAAAGGTCCTTATCTTAGGGACTTGATTTTATGTTTTAGCTCCTATAACATTTCTTTTTGAAGGTGTAACTAAGCTTTGTCTCCTACTTGGAATGTTTTCAATCTTGTGCTAATTTTTCATGACTTAATTGTATTTCCCTTGAGATTTCTTCAGTATTAGATGTTGAACCTATAGGTGTTGGAATAACACATAATTTCCAAAGTGAATAACAATGGATTCCAAGTGTTGGAACAATAGGCTCTGTAGGCTCATCACACCTCTATATCTTTTAGACATAGTCAGGACACAATAAATACTTGACTAGGAAAGTCATCTAGGAAGTCGACTAGGCAGCTAAAAGAGGAATTTTCTAGTGTTAGGATATTTAAAAACTTAGGATTTAGTTATTAAGATCAACTTGGTCTAATAATTTGTCTTTAGGTAAAGTGTGTCTCTTTAGTATTCATTAATATGAATTTGTACTTATGTAATCCAACGTTCTTGATATGTTATAGACATAAAGTGATTTGACCATGAGGTGCAACAATAAAACAAGATAGAATCTTCTGCCATGACTTTCTCATCTATGGAGATTCATTCTGGAGGTGATGACATTGGTAAGCAACAAGATACGAGTATGCTAATTGTGGATTCAGTTGATAATGTTGATCCAAGTGCGTCTGCCCATAAAGAATCTGAAGCTGGTGCAGTCTAGTCCATTACAGCCAGGCTATCGAACAATCATTAACTAAGGCACTCAAAATTTACAAATGAATCATGCTTAAAAAGGTACTTATTTTACCATTAAATTAATTAAGATAAACCACGCTTTCAATAGAATAACTCAAGATTTATATAGAGAGGATATGAGGACGTACCTTAAAACTAGATTCGAATAAACAGGACTGCACGAAAATATGAGGACATACCTTTCCCTTTCAAGGTTCTTCAATTATACCATGCCAATTGAATGGATCCCCTGGTTTGAGAGCCGGCCCCAGTGCTAGCATCTATGGTAATGCCAGTCCCAGATCTAAATGATGCATTTTGTTGTGTCTATTGTGATGGATGAAGGATACCAAGTGCTCATATAGAGAGTGTGATGGATGAAGGATACCAAGTGCTCATATAGAGAGTGTGATGGATGAAGGATAGTACAAAAAGAAATAAATAGAGATAAAACTATTTTTCTAAGAAATCAATAGGATGATTCCTAGAGCTATTACTGCATTCACTAAAAAAGAAATAAATAGACATAAAACTCTTTTTCTAAGAGCTGGAGAAGATGCACTAGCTCTCACATATTGGAGGTGAGGCGGTCTAACAAGAACAAAAGAAGAAGAAATCCAGATCTATTTTCACTAGCTCTCTGTATTGAAATGGCTCGTAATTTACCTCGGCTATATAGGTTGTTAGTGTATGCATGCAGGTTCATTTCGCCATCATCCCAGGAGGTTCCACAAGGAGGGACCTGCTCACAGGGGTTAGTGTTTTCTAGTGTTTTAGAAGTGCATGAAGACTTTCTCCATTTAGCTGTGTATATGTGGAAGAATGGAGTATTTGTTAGACGTGGAATGGGAGGCGGAGGACACCCTTTGGGAAGAGGAAGGGATGTTCATTTCGGATGAGGAGTACAAGAAGAGATTACTCCAAACATGTGGACCCTCAATCCTTTCAGATCTAGACAAATTTGTTGAAGTAGGACCACCACATCAGCCAAATGACCTATCAGCACAGATTTTAGATGGCAGTACAAGTGGCGAGGGGTTTAGCTATATGAGAGATAGGAAAAAACCTTATTATCCCTTTAGAAGGCATGGGTTTAGGCATGAAGGCAATAGAGAAGGCTTTGGAAACTGGAGGGAGCACTCTGAAAAACTTGCCTCTAGTGGAGCCTCATCCTAGTTTTTTAGATGCTAAGAGTGTTAGGATATTCCTATACTCCATCATAGTCCTACCAGCATTATGTCAGTTCTGCATGCAATAGTTTTGCATGCATGCATGCAATTGCATGCATCCATGCAAATGCATGCATATTTGTCATCAGTATGGTGTCTCCCAACACCTAGTGCTTAGTTTACTAGCCTCGGGAGCCTGTTTCCACTCAGTTCCAGCCCTCCTAGTCCATCATGCGCCCTCCTTTCACCTACCACATGTGAAAGGTTCCCTCTCTCACCTACCACCAGTGACACTTCAGTTAGTTTCTTGATTTGTGGATCTTTCCTTTATTTAAGGATTGATTGACTAGTTAGCTAACTGAAACACTCCGTTGGACACCCAGCGAGACTTGGTTGACTATTCTAACTGCAGTTAGCTCCTCGTGCACCCTACATTAGTGCTCCATGCATCAGTTACACCTACTACATTCAATTAGACTTAGTTACATTTAGTTAGCTCAGTTTGACACATGGACATCCACTTGTGATCTGATGACACCACTACTGATCTGATGATTAGAACTCCTAGTGCAGATAAGCCATGCTCATGCATGCTAATTTGAATTGCCACCTTGGCATTCGAATCCTCTCCATTATATTATTTATTGTTCATATTATGATTAATGAATTAGTGTGATGTTATTCTGCTTCTATATGAGTTCTATTGCATCTATGTTCTGCTACTCCATTCTGCACTCTTCTTCTATTTCCCTGCTTAATCTTTCTTGTGAGGTATACATCAGCTCTTAGATCTGCTGTGAGGATTTTCACAAAGAGAGCTCAGGAAGCATTCTCAAGGAACCCTACTAGCTCGGTTGCTCAAGAGAAGAGGAAGAATAAGTTTTTGAAGGTAAGACAGACTCGAACCTCTTTTGTCCTCGGCAAATACATTGCGATGGACAGAATGATGAGCCTTGCTATGAAGGCATTGGTGGGTAAATTTTTTTACCTCTGGATGACAAAGGCTATGACTGAAAAACTGGATTTCCACTGAATGGAAATAAGTTTTGGGCTAATGGTCGTGGTTCAACTTATTTTCCAACTATTGGATTATTTTCCACTTCTTGTCGGCGGAGGATTTGGAAAAATTTGCAGAAAAAACTTGGATTATAGACATAGGGGTGCTTGTTTCAATTGTTGTCCATTGGAATCCACTTGAGTCACCCTTCACAAAAAGGGGAAAACAATGAGAAGAAAGGATGATGGAATGAAAATTACTAGCATGTTGAAATTGGCAGGAAAATTTTCATTTTTGGTGTTACAAATCTAAAAATTACCAACATATCCCACTTGTAGTTGAAATTAGATTCACTCTTTAGAGATTATGTGATGTCGCAAGGCCTTAATCATCACTCAAGAGCAACAGAGGGAATTGTTACATATAGGCTAGATATTCCATATGTAGGTCATATGTAGTAGTCCAGGTTAACATGCATGGTCGACCATCAACCCCATAGCAAATTAATATGGTATTATGCCCTAAAATTAGTTTATAGGCTATGGTATAGGCCACGAGAACCATCGTCAATGTTACAAATATTGAAATGGCCACAATATCTTGCTTGTAAGGTAAAGTAATTATATGTATGGCCTTACACATGGACCATGAATAATATAGTAAATTTATTAACCACGGACCATTATTTAGGTTATGAGAACCACTGTTGGTTTACATAACCTATAAATATTAAACCATGGTTGGTTTATTGGTTTACATAACCATGGACAAACCAACAACAACAATGACATCGACGATGGTGACAATGATAATCATGACGATCTCACATGTAGGCTAGAGATTCTTATGTGGTAATCTAGGTTAACATGCATGGACCATCAACCCCATGGAAAATTAATATGGCCTTAGACCCTAAATTTAGTTGACATGCCATAGTCCAGGCCACGAGAACCATCCTTTGTGTTACAAATATTGAAATGGCCACCATAAATAATGCCACTAATTAGACACTAACCTAAGACAACCAACCCATGTAAATGGCTCATGCTCTTGGCACACTTGATCCATGCAATGAATTCATGCACCTAGGAAGCTTCAACCTCTAACCCCCTCACCTCGTACCTAACCTTAACATATATCCCCAAACCGAATAACATGATAACTTATAAACCACTTAACCACTAGTACCAACAAAACCAAAATCCCTTTCCCACTAACCCACCGATCCCTTAGGTGCCTCGCTTCTAATCCAAAAACTCCCCAAAGCCTACCACATTATGAAATTGTAGAAAATATCCCCTTAAGCCAGTGTCCCTCTAATCCTAACCCACTACCCCCTAACCTAATCACTAACATGCCTACTGCACCAAATCAACACATTAACACAATAAACTTTGACCTTGGGTTATTTATAACCAAGGTTTTAGATCAAAGAGTTTGACATCAAGGTTTGAATGATCACTGTATGGTATTTTATCAAACCAAAATTAGTGCAAAAATAAACACAAGAACTTAGACTATAAACAAAATATTCCCTATCTAGGGTATGTATGATGACTGAAGATCCTATGCATGGCCCATGAGTCTCAAAATAAAGTTTTATTGCCCAAGAACCTACATTTTGGCCCTAGACCATAACATAGGCTCCTAGAACCATCCACAACATAAAAATACTAAAAAAAATGACAATGTGTTACTCAAAATCTAAATGTTCCTTGCCTATGGCCTATGTGGTGGTACAAAGAAACGCCCATAGGTCACAAGACCTTGAGTTAAGTACCAGTCATTATAAACTAGATTTCAATCTAACACCATGGACACCATGGATTAGGCTTCAAGAACCATCCATGATGTTGTAAATATTGAAATGGCCACCATACCCACTTGCAAGCTAAATATTCCTTGTGTAGGAATCATGTGGTGATTAGGGCCATACACATGGCCCATTAGCCATAAAGGATAATGCTATGGCACACGAGTTTGTATTTTGACCATGGAACATGGAAAGTTGGAGTGTGAGAACCATCTTTGATGTGAAAAACCTAGCATGACTGCCTCAACTGTAGAGCTCTAATGGGATATGGTGTTTAATGATGATGCACACCCTTCCTAACACTACAATAGCTTGTGTGTGCTTAGCTCCAATGTTTTGATGAGATGCATTGTTGAACCCATGTGACACACCTAACCCACGTACATAAATGACTTTTAGGGGGTTTTCCAAAAACTTTCTCGAAAAATTCAATTCGCATGACTTTTACGGGGGGTTTCAATAAACCGCCTCCAAAAGTTCAATTCTCATTTCTTTTAAGGGGGGTTTCACAAAATCGCCTCCAAACATTCAATTATCATGAGTTTTAAGGGGGGTTTTTAAACAACTGCCTCCAAATTTTCAATTTGCATGACTTTTAGGGGGGGAGTTCAACAAACTACCTCCAAAAGTTCAATTCTCATGACTTTTAAGGGGGATTTCAAAAAACCGCCTCCAAAAGTTTAATTCTCATGACTTTTAAGGGGGGCTTCCAAATAACCGCATCCAAAAGTTTAATTCTCATGACTTTTAGGGGGGGCTCCCGCCTCCAAAAGCTCAATTCTCATGACTTTTAAGGGGAGTGCCAAAAAAACACCTCCAAAAGTTCAATTCTCATGAGTTTTAAGGGGGTTCCAAAAAAAACCCCTCTAAAAGTTCAATTCTCATGACTTTTAAGGGGGGTTCCAAACAAACCGCCTCCCAAAGTTCAATTCTCATGACTTTTAGGGGGGGTTTTGACAAACTGCCCCCAAAAGTTATGAGAATTGGGCTTTTAGGGGGGGTTCCAAAAAAAATGCCTCCAAAAGTTCAATTCTCATGACTTTTAGGGGGGGTTTTGACAAACCACCCCCAAAAGTGATGAGAATTGGGCTTTTAGGGGGGGTTTTCCCAAAACCGCCCCCAAAAGTCAAATTTCAGGACTTTTAGGGGCGGTTTTAAAAAAAACGCCCCCAAAAGTCCAATTTCCATGACTTTTAGGGGCGGTTTTAAAAGACCGCCTCCAAAGGTCTGAAAAAACTTTTAGGGGGGTTTTACCAAGACCCCCGCAAGCCAAAACCACCGCTAAAGGGTTATTTTGTTGTAGTGTCTTCTTGCAATTTCGAATCCGTGGGAAACCTAATGTTCTTGGGATGAGTTATAAGTTCAATAATACTTGGCATGAGTCAATGAGGTCAAAATATAGAGGAAGAGTAACTCCCATGGAAGAGGAAGAGGCAATTTGGAGCTAGTGAGACACTTGGGCTAGACTCCCTAGCTCTATGACAACAATGATGAAGATGCTATGACACCTATGACACAAATCAGACCTGAAGGCTGAAATATGACATATATGACATGTTAGGGATAAAAATAGACTCCAATAGGGCGCTCAAGGGTGTTAGGGCAGTTAAGATACTTCCACATGTGATTTGGTGGAAGTGGGAGACTAGGAATTGTTGTACAAGTGGCGTTCTTTGGAATCTCTTCCCAACTTGAGTTGGCATGAGTCTCTTGGAAGGAATTCGACCCATAGAGGACATTATAAGTTTATAAATGTCAATAACAAAGAATGAAACCAGCTTTTGATCATTTGTAGAATTTGCAATTCAATTTGTGAAGAGGGAGAGCTAGTGGATGACTAGTTTCTTGCCTTAGCCAATTTCGAGGGTGAAAGATTCCCATCCAAGTTGATAATTGGAAAGGCCATTCAGACCTTTAATTTGGATCTTTAATGGAGTCTTTATTTGCAGGTGTAAGCTACAGGGAAGCTCATGGTTTCTTATATTGCAGCTCACTCCTTCAACCATTTCCAGTTTTGATGGCATATTCTTGATCCTTAAGGGAGGGCATTTTTGGTGAGCTATTGTACTCTTTGGGAGAGATTATAATGCCCCATTTCTTTTGTAATATGAATTAAATACTTTTTTCTTCATCTCCAAAAATTTTCAGGTCGAAATTCCAAGTAGAAATGTGTAAATCTCATTTTTAATGAAAGAACAATGTCATTTTCCCACTACCTTGTTGTGAACCAAAGTACTGCTAATTATTTCGAATGAATGGATGATTCTTTAATACATTTGTGATTAATATACTGCCATGGATGTATTTTACAAGTTTCATGTACTATACTTGAGCATTTGAAGTATTTTTACTCAGTTTAATTGCATTGGGAGAAGAAATAATGTCATTTCCCCAAGGGTCGAATGGGTGATTTTTGCAGCTGAATGGGAGAGGGTTGGAATAGATATAATAATCAGTTAATGGTGCACATGAGACCTTAATAGCATTTTTAATACATTCCCTACCTCTATTCATAAATTTGAGTGGGTTTGGAGGCATTTGGGAAGCCATTTTTAGTACTTATCCCAAGGGGATTTGAACCCCAAATTACTAGTAAAATTGTATACTTGGTCCAGAATCTTAAGGGTGAAAACATGAAGTTCGGAAACAATTTTGGCTTGTTTTTGACAAAAAAAACTGCTAATTTTTATGTTTTTCAACTTCGTCCTCTTTAAAGCCATATCTCCCTTAGGAATTTCAACTTGAAGTAAACATAAAGGTTTTACAGAATTGAATTAGCTTTCTACTCGTTTTTTTTTAAATTTTTTTTATGGACATATTGTGGGACAAATTTGTTGTCAACCAATGGCATATACTTGAAAATTTTAGGTATGGATAATGAGTGACCTGTGTTGACAATGGTTTTTTGATAGATGGTTATTCATTTTAGGGAAAAAAATTGTATGTTCATAATCTACACACACTAAACTTGATCCTGGACTATATTTTGAGTTTTTTAAGACTTGGGAACTATTTTTTATTATTTATTGAAACAACGTATGTTCAGAAAATGGTGCATTATCGACACATGTTTTTGTATTCACATTTTCTTTCAAATGTTACTCTTATCAAACAAACTAAAACCAACCCATTGAAGAGGACACTTCAAGGAACATCCTTGTATTTTAAAAAAAAAAATTGGCTTCGTCATTGTGATGATATTGAATTTTCATTGTGACTAATTTTTCAGTCACTTAATTTTTTAACGATAAAGTTTAGTAAAAAATAGAAAAAAATAGTAATCCTAAATGAAATTGAAAAAAACTTATATTACTAGAAAGTAGATTGAATGGTGAATCAACTAGTATAAACTCCGACATGTAATTCTCATGTTTTGCAGTGGTCCGACCTTGTTAAAGTGACACATTTTTGAATTATGCAAAAATGGCGCTAGAATTGTTGACCAGAAACTCTCGGGCGAGAAAATGTCTTCCAAACTCTCAGCCCAGAGTTTAGTTCAAACTCTCATCCAAGAGTTTTTTTTAAAATACAATGCGGCGATTGGTTCAAACTCTCGGCCTAGAGTTTTTTTAAACTCTCGGACCAGAGTTTGAACTCTCAAAACTTTTGGCCTAGATTTTGAGTTTGACTTTTTTTCACGTGATCATCCGCCCGCGCTCCTTTTTTTCTCTCTGTTTGTCACCAAAGTGTTTCCCAGGTTCGCAATTTCACCCTTAAGAGAGTTTGCAGAGGTTTTCCAATGGCCATATATCATACCTGAACATCATATTCAATTCCTAATATCATTCATACAGCTTCCTTGAAGATTTGAAGGCATTTGGAGTCAATTTGAGACCTAGAGACCAATACTCGTCAAAGGGAAATTACTAGTAAAATTCCCTACATTGGCCAGAATTGAAAGAGGATTTGTAGAAGTATTTTAAAGGTCCAAAAGCATCCATGAAACACATATTTATGTTCTAAAGTAATCCATATACCTTCTCAGAAGATTTGGGAGCAATTGGAGCAATTTGGGGACCTAGAGCTCAAAACTAGTCAAAGGTCTAACTAGGGAAAAAAGTGAAAAATTGCCATTTTAATAAAATTCCTAACAAGGGACATTACATATTCCGAATTGAATGTGGACGAGTCAGAAATGCACTTTGTGCATCTATTAGATGATTAGACATTTGAAACTATTTCATCATATCAACTTGATGCTTATGAAAATGGGTGTTCCATCCTCAGTTTTTCATTTTCTAATGACAACAATGCCTATTATTGCATTGGAACGGCATATGTCTTTCCTGTGGAGAACGAACCTAACAAGGCAAGCTCTAAAACTTATGTTTCTTCTTTTATAAAATCACTCATGCTTGACCTTCTAATTCTCTCATTTTTTATAAGGTTTTATTACAATTTTATGAGAATAGTAAATACAGCAAAGGTTCATGCTAGATGGATGTCTTGTACTTGCCATGCAATAGTCTCTTTCACTTTTTAAAATCTCAGTCAATTGTTTTATTTTCATTTGTTTTTGTTAACAGGGCAAAATTTTAGTATTTTCTGTTGAAGATGGTAAACTGCAACTTGTTACTGAGAAGGAGACAAAGGGCTTTGTTTATAATCTGAATGCATTTAATGGAAAGTTGATTGTTGGCATCAATCAAAAGATTCAGTTATACAAGTGGGTACTCCGTGATGATGGTTCAAGAAAGTTGCAGTCAGAATGTGGCCATCATGGTCATGTTCTTGCACTCTATGTTTAGTCTCGTGGAGATTTTATTGTTGTTGGTGATTTGATGAAATCAATCTCTTTATTGATATACAAGGTATGTCTTTTTCTTGATTCTTGTGAAGAAATTTTGTTTGTAATGTTATGACTCTAATTGGAAGATACTATAACTAGACTTTATCAGTTTGTTGTTTTCATAGTCCTTATGTACTGTCTGCATAAACTGACTATTTTTATCAATTTTGTCTTCCCGGGCTAGAATTCTATAAATACCAACTCATGCATGTACTACAAGACTTTTACTGCTATTGTTAATACAAGGAGCTGAAGGACTTGACCATTCCATTGTGGAGTTTTCTTCAATTCTCACCGTTAACTTTATTGCGATGCATTTAGTTTTAAACAATGTCTTTCTAATGCAGCATTAAATGAACATTGAATGAATGGTAGTTTTTTTAGGGTGAAGCCTGGACAAACTGTCAATAGGAATATTGCATGTGGAATGTCATGTAGTTGTCCCCTTGACTATTCCTGCTTTCATGCTTTGTAGATAGTGCTCACCCATAGTAGGCAAGAACATGTGCATTCAAATTCATTTTTTTTAACACTACCAGGTATCGTGGATATATCAATGAGCATTAGTGTAGGCCATAGAAACTCTTTCCACCTAGGTGCTAAACCTTCCACGAAAGTTTTTGAATCGATTCGTGGATACTGTGACGATAATTCGTGGAAATATAAAATTGTTTCCACGCAGGTGCTGAACCTGCCAAGAAACTTTGTGAATCGGTGCGTGGATACTGAGACGATGGTTCATGGAAATGTAAAATTGTTTCGATGCAGGTGCTAAGCCTGCCATGAAAGTTTGTGGATCGTTGCGTTGATATTACGACAAGAATTCGTGGAACTATAAACATGTTTCCATGCACATTCGTGGAACTTGTAGAAGCTGAACGTTGATATAGAGATGAAATGTCATGGTAGTATTCATCTTCCATAGAGCTGAGAACTGTTCTACAGTTGACACGTTCCCACCAAGAAGCATTTCTATTGCCACGACGGGGAATGGTCATCCCAATATCCACGAATGTCGTTCCATGAAAAAATGAAACCCCAATCGTTGCAACAGGGACGAAAATTTGTGGCAATTGCAACGAAAAATCGTGGCAAATTTGACCATATGTACTAGTGTATGAAAAAAAACTCAATTATCTTCATATAGAATCCTGGAACAATACAGCTAACCACCAATGTTCAAAGGCCTAGATTGAATTCATCTCAGTTTCAGACCTGATGCAATAAGGGAGATGATGGTCCAAACCACTCTCAGTTTCAAACCTCCGTTGGTGTAAAATGATCCAGGAATGTTCCCAGTGTCTTCATCCTTTGAAGCCCCATTTTCTGCATAGGAATCAATACTCTTTTTCAGTTTGGATTGAATATATTTTATAAAACTCAGACACACTGCTAATTATTAAAAGCACGGATCGCAAAAGATAACCCCAAATGTAATGATGCCAATTCTATAAGAAACCATTCTTATGAAACATAACAACAAATTACCAAGATCCCATGACACACTAAAACAACATGAATTTCTAGAAGCATAATACAACGCTTCCCCGACCATGTCTAGACCCAACATAAAATGCTACAAAATCCAAAATACAGTCCATCTCAGAAACTAAGATAAGGATTCTTTTTCCTTAACATTTTTAATGGAGAAAATCAGTTACTTCCAGTAAAATATAAAATCTCTAGAAGTTGATCGATGACTATTCGATTTAGGAAACCTAAGAGAAACTACGGCATAAATGGAACGTCAATCTACCAAGTGAGCAAGTATTATTTCTTTCACAAAACCTGTAAAAGCTGGCCAATAAAGCTTGATCAAATCTAACTAAAAACAATGATCACCATTTTATTATTGACACCAGAAATCAGCAAAAGAATGTCTAGCTTGGAAATCTTATCAAAGGCCTTTTTTACACAGGAACTCCCCATGTTTTGGCTAGACTCGGATCAATCACAGGGAATATGTTGCTCTGTAGAAAATACCAATTAGATGAGAGACGTGCAAATTCACCAAAAGCTTGGAATCAAGCCTAGGCCACTGAAGGTAACTCTCGGTCCATAACTATGGGAATTGAAACAAAGATTTGGGGAGCCATGGAAAATCCATGAGCAAACCTAGTGGAGGCATGAACGAAACAGAGCGAACATTTCACATTTGAATATGCATTTTTATCCCGAGCCACATTACAAACAATCTCGGCCACTGGATTGCAGTAACTATTCATTCTAACCAAGGTGGAAACGCCCCACGGATTCAGGGATGAAGGGTATTCTAATAGAATTGAGTTCCTTTGCCAGCATCTGTATATCCTCTTTCTCAAAAACTAATGTATAGTTAGGCATCTCTATATCATCAATCTGGTAAAGGAATTCAAAGAAAATTCATTAATATGAAAGCTAGGGAGGAGAATACAAACCAAATAGGAACATGTTGAACATATCTTAATGCCATAATGGGGTTACCGCTGGCATTGTTAAGCCCTCGACAGATTGTAGCAATTGAGTTGTTGCAGTGTTTTGGGTGTCTTGGTAGCTGAAGAGGGACATGATTATTCGGCTAAAACAAAAAAGTCTTGAGCTGCCAATATTTTTGAATTTAATTGACACCTGCAACCTCTGGTGATTTGTTTTGGAAAGGTTTAAAACATTTGTCGTTCTTGAGCTTCCACTATTTTTGAATTTAATTGACACCTGTAACCTCTAGTGATTTGTTTTGGAAGGGTTTAAAACATGAATCTCCTTCTGCCTCTATCGGTTCCTTGTCCATTGGTTCACTCGGGAGAGCGTTGTTGACATAAGCAATCCTTACAGCCATGACCTACCAATTTTCAAATTTCTTACCGACTCCGAAGCATAGACAGGTAATCTCTCAAGCTCTTTGGATATTTCTAGTTAATTTCTTTGTTACTTCTTGATTTTTTTTTTCAATCTACAGGCTTAACAAATCACGCACTGCAATATTGGATTGATGAATTCTTGATATACTCATTTCATTGATAATTACATGATTAATCTGTGTGAGCAGAGAGATAGCGTCTGGAACAATTCAAGATCCTGGGCTAGTGAAAGCCAATGACAAGACAGCCAATGATGGCCAAATCTGGGAATTGATGCTTGATAATAACACAGGTATAATATATGATTCTGTAGGTTGCTTTTGTTTTCAGAATTTTTTTAGTATTCATGCAGTACAATGCCTACAATTCAAAAAAACATGGCATTTTGTAAATGGATATTTGAATGACATGGAGATGGTAAATCTGGCGTTGCCTGTAGGTTCTGGTTTTTAGACGAAACAAAGTTACAAATTTGGATGGTTCAGTATGAAGCTCAAGCTCATTGCAGGAGACTCTGCAGGAGTTGTTACTACTTATTATGTGAGATTCTATTTTTTTTTTTGAATTCTAGTTGGGGAACCTATGGGCTTTTATGGAAACAAAACAATCTAGGTTTATATAGTTGTTTTTTGCATCTTAGATCTAGAAAGGCTCTTCCCTATCCCTCCCTCCCATTATGAGTTTGGGATAATTGATCGCAGATGGCCTCCAAAGATTTTGCGACAAGAGATGAGCTGGATTTCGAATTCTTGGGGAACAAGAGTGGGCAGCCCTATGTTCTGCAAAAATATATATACATGAATGGCAATGGATCCAGAGAACAAAGAAATGAGCTCTGGTTCGATGCCACGGAGGACTTCCATACATATTCCTTTCTCTGGAACAACCATCAGATTATGTATGTAGAAATCAAAGTTGAAATCTACCATATGTATAAATGTAAAGCTGAAATATACCATCTGTATAAATGTAAAGCTGAAATATACCATCTGTATAAATGCAAAGCTGAAATATACCATCTGTATAAATGTAAAGCTGAAATATACCATCTGTATAAATGTAAAGCTGAAATCTGACTGTGTTTTTAATGATGCAAGTTTTTTGTTGATTTGGTCCTGCTAAGAGTGTACAGGAACACAGTTGTAATATACAATGTGTATCCCAAGAATTGACCAATGTACTTTCTTTCCAGCATATGGATCGAGATAATTGGGAGATGAGAGGAGGGATGGACAAGACCAACTAGCCACAGCCCTTCATTTCATCTTACAAAAAGTTCAACACAGATTTGTGTATGTGGGAGGATCCATTTCTGGCCTGTTTGTCCACAACAAGTGAAAATTAGTGGGATCAACTAGTTGCCTGGATGCTTACAGAAACACCATCCACGTGGTAGCATTCCATTTGCTCTATGAGTGAGGAATCTAGCCAACATGGATGGTTATGCTTCTCCACGGTGAAACACCTATGGCATAAATATTTAAGGTATTAAGTTTTGAGAGGGAAAGAGCATGGTAATGTTCAAACATTAAAAATATAACAATTAAAAGAAAAATATTTCAATTAAGGGAAAACTCAAAAAGATAAAATGAAGACTAGGAAGGTTTTAATAAGGGTGAGGGGTGATGAATGAGGGGAGAATATTATAAGGAATAAAAGATATAGAGAAGAAAAAATAACCTCGGGAGGGTTCAGGGGAGAGAGGTAGGATTTAAAAAAAAAATCTTATTTTAATCAGTGGATGATGGATTTCCATGAATGGCTATGTTTATACACATCCTCATAATTAAATTTGTTGGGGTGTTTTTTAATTTTAAGGGCTTCTCTGATGATTTGTGATGAGTAATGGGGCTCAAATGTGATGATTTTAGTATTATAAAAAAAATGGGATATTTAGAATCATGAGAGTGTTCTACAATAGTTGAATTTGTAATGCGATTGCAGTATGTGTCAGCTGGATGTGTTCTTCGAGTTAGGATAGAATGACTTTCCAGTTTCACCTATGTAGGGTTTTCCATAGGAGCAAGGGATTTGGTAAACTCCTTAGCCAAGCATGGGTCAAATTTATCCTTAACACTTGTGAATAATTTATTTAGGGTCTTTTGGGGTTCGAAGAGGGTTTTAATATTACTTTTTGCTAAGATTTTGGAAATACAATCCATAACGTCGTGAATGAAAGGAAGTGATAAAAGGGCCTAGGAAGGGGAGGAAGGATTTTTAGGTTTCAGATGGAGGGTAGAGAGCAATGCTTTGTTGATTTAGGAACTCGAATACCCATTATCAACAAGATCTTTAGTAAGGTGTGTCCTTTCATTGTCAAGATGACAAGGGGTAGAAATTCAAATGACTCTAGTAATGAGGGTTTTAAGTAATGCATATTTTTGTGCTAGGTGGTCGTGGGAATGAGATGGAGATATCTATCAATGTGAGTCTTTCTGTGATAAACCTGGTGGGTAAGAGAGCCATCAAGAAGACAAGTGACACAAACATTTAGAAAAGGGGGAGAGTTGTCTTTTTGGGTTTCCATGGTGAATTAATGTGAGGGGTTATGCTATTAAAGTGGTTTAGAAATAAGTTCATAGAAGAATGGCCATGAGGATAGATGTCGAATATCATCAAAGTGAAACAAAATTTAGTTTTGAGATATAACATATTAAGGGCCTAAGCCTCAAAGTATTCCATAAAAATGTTGGCCATAATTGGAGATAATAGTGACCCCATTATTATTCCTTCAGTTTGTTCATAAAATTTTCCTTTTAAAGTGAAGAAAGTGGAATAAAGGAATATCTTGATAAGATTTAAAGTCTCATTATCAACCATCTTAGAAATTAGGTTTATGGCTTCAGGGATGAGGATCTTGGTGAAGAAAGAAATGCCATTAAAACTTACCATGATGTCTTGATCATCAAGATGAAAATCATGAATTTTATGGATGAAATCAAAAGATTCTTTGATGAAAAAAAGGGCATGGAAAATGAGGGCTTGAAGTTTTTGTGCAAGGAATTTGGATAGGGAATATAAGTAGGGGCTCTTCTAGCACTAACCATGGGCCTAAGAGGATTTCCTTTTTTGTGTGAAATTTAGGTTTCCCATAGACTCGACGAGGTTGAGAGTTATGAGGGATGATATGTTTTTTAATAGAGCAGTCAAGGGAGGAAGAATTGATGGCCTTGGCTACTAAAGAATTTCTTACTCTCTATCTAGCCATGATTCCATCCTCCACCTTTTAGGGTTGAAATATAGCACCACCTTCTCCCTCTTTGGAAATCATCACAGGACATTGCAAAATGAATGAGAAATCCTTATCTTATTATCACCCCATTCTTCACCTTCCCTACACTTTTTTGAGACTCGTATAATGATTTCTATGAAACCCCTATTATTCACTATTTTTGTATGGATTGCATACCTCCATATGCTAACCTCCGTACTCCAAATCCAATTGTAATATCACATTTCAAAAGTTCATATTATTAACTCCATATTCTAAGGGTGATTGCATATAAATTCCCTTTTGTTTACTGCATTCCATGCGTGCATGAATACTAATATGTAAGATCTTTAGAAATATCGATGCAACCTAGGAGTTATTAAAATTTTAAGAATGAAACAACAACTAAGTTGCCATTCTAGAGTATGTGACCTACTTTAAAACTCATGCAATCATTTCACAGATACATAAAATCATTAAACTTGGAAAATTTACTTATGTTAACAACTCATAAATTACAATTTACTCATGCTCCAAGATCAACAATTTTCAAATTAAAATGACAATAAATCAATGGTGCAAGTCCCAAGTGAGTTCTACATTAAAAGAATGAGGTATTAACTCAATGACCCTATGCCATAGTGTATACATTCTTGGTATATTAAAGAATACCCCTAATTTCACTAGATATTGATAAATACCTACCAAAACTCTTTTGTTGAGCCCCCCTCCCAATACATATTTCCAATTAAGAAATCCCTATTTTTACTAAATATACTGTAATTTTACTATATACCCCTTTTTTTACCCCCAAATACCTATAAATACCCCATACTGTACATTACCCCCCCCCCCAATACCTACAATATATTGACCTTATTTTTCACAATTTAAAAACTCCCCTTTATGAATGGATGCGATAAGGTATTGGTCAACAAGGTGAATCCCCCGCGATCATAGGTGGATACCAATTCTAGGGGGAATACTGGGTAAGAAGAACATGCATAGTAATAGGATGGATCTTGCATCATACCTATTGGTTGTGGTTGTCATGGTGCTTCCTAAGCCATGAAGCATATTTTCTTCATTCCTTCATTAGCAGCTTCAGGTATACAACTTTTAGTTCTGATAATGAAGAACACTACCAAGTTGCATGATTTTTCTCACAAATAGAACAAGTTTCCACATTATTGAGAGGGTATTCTTAGAGGATGCTTCTTATGACACATAGAAAAGAGCATGGAAAAAGGTAATTTAGATTCATCTAATTTCCTTTTAATCTTCATTATGTCCAATTGTGAACTAAGAGAGCTAAGAATGTTGACCTTGAAATTATCCAATAGATTCCCAATTTTTCAAAATGATTGAAATGGAATATCTAATACCTTTCCCATGTTTGGCATTGCCTCATGAGTAATGCCTACATAACTCACAAATTTCATCATATGATAACTTAGAAATGTTGATATCAACTAATGTCAAAGAGGATTCAATATTCCTCTTCGAGTTTGAAGAAGTATATGGATGTTAGTATGAAGAAGTATATCCAATTGTACCATGTTAAAGAAGTATATGAAATATAGTTTGAAGAAGTATATGAAGAAGTATATCCAGAAGTGCATCCAATCTGAATAAATATGGTACAGGTGTAGGTCTCAAGTCCACCTAGTCATACTACTTCAAAGATATATACCAAAGACATGGTTGGACAAGTTTGGGAGTGCACAAATAGCTTGGAACAAGAAACAGTTGAACAATGAAGCAAGTCTCGAAAGCGCACAAGATTCACCAATAAAAAGAATCTTTCAAGTTGTTGAAGCATGCAAGAGTACTAAAAGGATGCGGCGGTTGGAGAAGTCAAGTGCGCAAGTCCTACAAGTGATGGTACATCAAGGGCGCAAGACTATATCGCAAGGGTGCAAGTCCTACTAAGAAAAGGACCAATTGATGTGCAAGATCCACAAGAGATGGCACCCCAACAATGCAGAACATGACAAGTGGTGGGTGCATGAACTGTGAAGCAAAGAAGAAGATAAGCCACAACCAACTTGTGGACATACAATCCGCACAAGACAAATATAAATAAGAATCCATGTTGGAGAATTGAAGTAGGCTAGTAATATTGTAAGCTCAAATACTAGAAGATACAGATTTAGCAAGCTTCTTATCTCGGGGAATCAAGGGCTCGTGGAACCAGAACAACATTATCAAGTAGAGAGCCTAGTGCATACAAGCAAAATAATGTAATAGTTGTTGGTGCGCAGAATTATGTAGTGTATCTATGATAGTTGCAGGAAGACATAAATGCAAAACTACAGGGGATGCGCAAGTGCGTGAGAACATAATGACAATATCATTGACAGCACGAACACAATAATAGATGATTTAAGACAGATGCGCAAAGACTGACTTGAATTATATCTAGTAATGCACGAAGTGGAGATGTTTAGCTAATGTGCTAAGACAGAGTTGCAGCACAGTGAAGGATGCACATTATGATAAGGATGATCCAATACAAGTGCGTTAAACAGAAAGGCCGAATCACAGATGATGCACAGAAGGTCGCGGGTTATCTAAAGACTTTTGCACCAAGAAAGAACAAAAATATCATAGAAGGTGCACAGATCCATTTGATACTGATGTGCAAAGTCCGAATAACATCTTATCAGAATATGTGCAGTATTAGTTAAAGTTGCAGATTCATAGAAACAAAATGACATATTGAACCAGAGCACAGACTACAGAATATGATGAAGCAACACACAGTTTGTGAAGTGCGAAGTCAATTGCAATGTTGTGAAGTGATAAGTTAAGTGTGAAGTTAGGTGATGTATGCAATACAGTGACAACAATATTACAACATAGAGAAGGTGCGCACAGTAGAACGAATAGCAATTAATATGAAGAGTGTGAGGATTAGAAGAACAATAAAGTAATATATTCTTCTATCATATCAAGGCGATAGGATGGGGCAAGGAGAAAGGGGTCGAAGCCTCCTTCCAGTTCGAGATGGTAAATCAAGGAGTTGGTGCTTCCTTCAGGTCGGTGCCTCCTTCCAGTTGGTGCTGGAGAACTTCGATGGAAGTTGGTGCTTCCATGAATGTAATATTTATATTATAAGAGAGCATTTTGTGGTTTTCTCCCATTTAGGTTTCCACACAAAAATATGTGTTCTTTGTATTATTCTCATGTGATGTTAAATGTTTTATTTATGATGGATTCATAATTAAAGTTCAGATTAATTAGTTAAGAAGTTAAAAAATGTTCATAACTGCTCTAATACTGATTCACCCCCCCTCTCAGTATTAATAAGATTCCAATAATTGGTATGAAAACAAATGTCTTCAGTAACAGCTTAACATCCAGAAGATAGATCCATGTACAGATATGGACAAGCAGGAAGGTCTCTCCACCAATAGAGCACCAAGATTTGATGGCACCAAATACACCTTCTGGAGGATTAGGATGGAAGTATATTTGCAATCCCTTGGAGCTGATGTCTGGAAGTCCATTATGGATGGTTATAATGTTCCAACAATCGCACCAACAGATCTAGTTGAGAAGAGACAGTATGAATGCAATGCAAGAGCCAAAAAAACACTGTTATGTGGGTTAACAAACATTAAATTTACTAAGGTCATGCATTGCGCATCAACTAAAGAGGTATGGGACACATTCATAAATGTCTATGAAGGTTATGATAAATTAAAGAAAGCAAAGTTGCATAATTACTTTGGATTATATGAATCTTTGAAAATGAAATATGAATATAATATTGCTTCTTACTTCTTACGATTTGATGAGTTAGTAAATGCCATCAAGAGTCTTGGAGTTACACTAAAAGAAGAATCAGTAGTGCAAAAGATACTATGAACTCGGCCTCCAAGATTTGATGTTAAGGTATATGTGTTAGAAGATAGAGCCAATAGTGCAGATTTGGCAAAGGATGAGATTCAAGGGATCCAGACTGCATATGAGATAATAACAGAGAAAGAAAATCCCATTAGAAAGGAAATTTCTTTCAAGGCTACTTGAAAATCTAAACATGACCATGACAAGGACTCCTGTGATGAATAAGATGAGGAAGAATCAAATTTCATGAGAAAGATGAAAAGAGGATGTTGTAATTATACGAATAAAATTCCTTTCAAATGTTTCAAATGTGGAAGGATAGGCCACTTTGCTTCAAAGTATCCGTACAAGGAATATGGAGATAGTGACAGCGAGGAAGAAGCCATCTCCCATGAATGAAGAATGGCGTGCACTTAGGAAAGACCTGGGAATAGGAAGAAAGCTCCAAAGTAGAGGAAGAGTCTGTATATTGAGGAAGACAACAATTTATAAAGGAAGGGATTGCGGCAACAAGCCAAAATAGGTACTATTCATGGCCTTTGTGGAGGATGAGAACAGTGAAGAAAAGAAAAATAATTGCTCATATTTCAAGAAGAACACATATGTTGTGCAATGTCAACGTGGTGCACTTAATAAGTATTTCTTTAGTGGATCCTTCAACACACCTCCAAATCCTATCACTGAAATTAAATCAAACAGTCAATCTAAAGAAGAAAAAATTGCAAAGGTTGATTGGGAAGGTGAACTAGTCAGTTCCTTAGATGAATTGAATTTAAGTCAATAAGGAAGAATAAACTCTTGCGGGACCAATTGACGAAATATGAAGAACAGGTCAAGCAAGCTAAGGTGTTTCAAGAATCTATTGAGAAACAAGTTAGTCAAAAGGTAGTGAACTACAAGAAACAGCTGAACTATGCAGTTGAAAAGATCAAGGTGCTTGATGAAGATAATTCAGCATTGAAACTTAAAAGTGAAGTGGTAAATCTTATAAAAAATATTCTAAAAGTTATATTAGCAAAGCTACTTAATTTGTGGGTGGTGAACACCAATAGACCACAAATTAAGTGTCACCATAAGTTATTGGTTAAGAGTTATCCATGCATTCATGTATCAACCATAATATATATATATATATATACTATCTCTCACATTCTTATAATTATTTGCCATGAATGGTTGGTTATCCATTCATGCACTAACACTTATTTTTTAAATTCTTTTTTATTTTTATTTTATAATTATTTATTTCTAATTTTGAATGATTTCCATAAAATCAACCTAGATAGTAGACTTGTCTCATCCTCATACAATCCTAGAAAAGTATAGGCCATAGTCCACTCTAAATTCTAAAATAGAAACCGTATATAATAAATTTTAATTATTCAAATTACATTTTTGAATATATAATAAATTTAGTGTTATTAAATATCTCTATTGCATGTGAAGTCTGCAATATCAAATTATATTTTACCATTATAATGTTTCTTTTTAATTTTGGACTAGATTTTAAATAAAAATTAATAAATAAAATATAGAAAAGAATGCCAAATCGTAATATATTTAGACTATTTCAATTCAGTGGATTAAATAATCACTGAAATTGTTTTGTTGTTTTGTTCACTTAGATGAGAAATATAACTTGATTTAAACGTACAATATGGAAAGCCTAATTAGAAAGCCCATATCCACTTTGAAGATTAGTTGATCTATAGCACTACAATTTGTTGTTAGTTTAATGGTCAGTATTTTATAATTGACGATTAAACATGAAAAAGAAAATGTCTACTAAATGTATATAACCTTTAGGTAACTGAACACGCTAACATAAAAGTCACATTCATTTTATTGCTACCCGTCTAATAACCGAACATAACTTACTCAAACGTTAAAAATTAATTCAACATAACTTACTCAAACGTTAAAAATTAATTCAGTCTATTAGGATCCGCAAAACCGATTAAGCACAGGCGGAAACGCGACTGCAATTGTCCGAAAATGCTATGGTCGGCTCACCAATATCGATCAGCTATTTAACTTATATGGGAATTATTCTATGTTTTCTGCCACTTAATCCGGAGGAGGAGACAAGAGCCTCGTTGACTATTGACATGGTCGGTGAAACCATGAATACTCGTAATTTTAAGAACTCTCTATACGAGTATAGTGGTTTTATATAGTTGTTAAGTTTGGAGTTTGGATTTTTAAATAAATTGTAAAGAATAATAATTATTAAAACAATTAAGAATTAAGAAGTGTAAAAGAGAAATAGATATGTTAAGACATAGCAAATATATAAAATATATATGTAAATTTGTAAAATATATATAAAATTAAATTATATTGACCTAAATGAATTATAATATTATAGAAAGAGTAGAGTAATTAGATCAAATAGATGAAAAGATGAAAAAATTAAAAACCTGTTTCTTTCACATAAAGATAAAATATGTCTTACTAATCATCCTATGATATAAACAAAGTAACATCAAGACTTAATTATATTTCCAAGAGTGGTTTGACCCGAAACCACTTCAAGTTTGAAACGGCTCATAAGATGACCATTTATGAAGAATATCAACCAGTAACGACGCAAAAGATTGTTCTGCAAGATATTTCTGGCATTAGAGACTACCAACAAAAGAATTAAATCTTTAGATTATAGATATTTTATAACATTTAAACAGTCTAACAGCACTGAAGTATCGATCGCCAGAATGCTTAAAACAGTTTAACAGCATATATTTCTCATTTCCTCCACAAATCTGGTAAAAAGATTGAGCGGATAAATAATATTGTATATTTCTCAAATGAATATACTGTTATTGGTATTCTGCAGCAAGATCCATAACTGTGGCGGTTTAGTTCGAGCTTGGCGATATCGTAAGCACATAGCGTAGCCAACGCACTACCCATGCTGTGTCCAGTTATGGTTATGCTAAGATCTTCTCCCTTGTATTTTTGTACAAGTCTGCCAATCTCACACAAAAGCTGCTCGCTTGCGCTTCCATGGTTAAACCTGCACGTTGAACCATGGGAAGTGTAGAGGCTCAAAAATCCCATCTCTACCATCACATCCTGACGAGAGTCTAGAGGACTAAAACGAGCAGGAGTTAGCGTATGCATAAAATTAGCAAGC
Source organism: Larix kaempferi (assembly GCA_027924585.1). Lineage (NCBI taxonomy): Eukaryota > Viridiplantae > Streptophyta > Pinopsida > Pinales > Pinaceae > Larix > Larix kaempferi. Next base: position 4,519,759 of record BSBM01000357.1, read on the forward strand.
CATTCCATACATGTTCCAGTGCCTCTGAATGCCACAACAATATCCCTGAGTCCAAGACGTTTAATCTCTTTTTCATCATCTGACACTGCAACATAACCAATCCAGTTTGATCGATCTCTGCCTTCCAACATATTCTTCAAGAAATTGGGCACGTTAATATCTGGTGTACGTTAATATCTGGTGTGGGCGCATAAATATATTTTGTAACTTGATAACCGCAACTTTCCATCCCCAGCTGAGAAAGCAGACTCTTCCGACATATTTGTAGCTACCGTAATACTTAGACCGGGGCTCCCAATCAAAAGCTTCATACGAAGCTAGCACGAATACCCCGTATCTGATAATCTCTGTCAATAGAATAGGATGCAATGGATTCAAAAGAGTGGTGATATCCTTGTATTTCTTTCCACATCAAGATTGTCCAAGAAATCTTCAAATTTCTAACCAATCAAGATTGTCCAAGAAATCTTTAAAACACTTAGCTCTTCAGAAAATGTAGAACTCACCTTAATGGATTGAAAGATTGTAATTATGACAATCATGAAAATTACATCAACTTATCAAATTATAGACTTTCACGTTTGACATTACATGAACTTATCAGAATTTCGTCGATAACTTTGAAGTTTGATAATAAAAATTATTGTTCTTTCCAAAAAAATGTACGGTTCGCCGCTCACTTACATATTAGGAATTGTAAGATCATGGAATTAAAAACTTTGAACTTTGAAATAACAACAAATGAAATAACTTTTGTCAACAGCTTTGAATTTTGACATAACGCTTCAGGAATCTTTCTCGTCAAAACTTTGACGGGATAAATATTTGTTCCGGAACCATCACTAATTAGAAACTGAGATGAATAGTGTGTGAAACTATTCGCTAATATAGAAACTCAGATGCTTAGCGTCTGAAACTCATCAAGCATCACATTATAGTGGTGCTTATCGTGTGAAAATATTCGTTGGCATAGAAATTCATGACATTGTATTTTCAATTGCTTTTCCGTACTTCGTTATTGATACAAATATTTTTATTATTTTTATTATTTTCAAAGAGGATTGGATATCTGTGTAGAGTTTTTGTTCTCGACGTTTTGAACTCTATAATTGAGTCCATATTCAGAGAGAAGGTAGACTTTAGACTCAAATTACAACTTACATACTTTTCAAATGGGTAAATAGAAATTTGAAAGTCAAAGGGGACATCTCATGACTCATACATGTTTGAATACGTTAGGTTAGGTTTAATATCAAAGAGTACGCAACGACTAACCGTATTGGTGTATAAATGCTTGTCCAAAAACAAAAGAGTGAGTTTTAGTGACGTAGGGCTTTCTAATTTTAGATCTTATGCAATAGAGTTTTTGAAACGTCTCAATATTTGAATGTTTCAAGTGGACACATGAGAGGGAAAATTAAAAATAGCTGCAAAAATTATAGCCATTAAAAAGAAAAAATAATAAATTTGAATTAAAATATAATAAAATAATAATATGAAAATAAAATTAAATAAATTTATTAGTAAGATTGAAAGATTTAATACTTAATATTAATAATAAAAATAAGGTTTCAATTAAAAATGGAATAATGGGAAGGGGAAAAAGGAGTAGGAAAAGCATTTGAAAAGCGGGGGTGGTGGATTAATTTAAAATGAATGAAATAAACAAAGATAAAAAGATTTAAGGTATTAAGATTTGAGAGGGAAAGGATAGGTTAATGTTCAGACATTAAAAAGCTAATAATTAAGAGAAAAATATTTCAATTAAGGGAAAACTCTGGAAAAATATTTAATGAAGACTGGTAAGGTTCTAATAAGGGTGAGGGATAATGAATGAGGGGAGACGATTATAAGGAAGAAAAGATAGAGAGAAGAACAAATAGCCTCAGGAGGGTTGGGGCGTGGGAGAGAGGTAGGAATTCTAAAAAAATTCTTATTTTAACTAGTTGATGATGGATTTCCATGAATGGCTAAGTTTATACCCATCCTCACAATTAAAGTTGTTGGGGTGTTTTTCAATTTTAATGGGCTTCTGTGATGATTTGCAAAGAGTAATGGGGCTCAAATGTGATGATTTTATTCCTATAAAAAAAATGGGATATTTAGAATCATGAGAGTGTTCTGCAATAGTTTACTTAGTAATGCAATTGTGGTATGTGTCAACTGGATGCGTTCTTCGAGTCAGGTTTAGAATGACCTGCTAGTTTCACCTATGTAGGATTTGCCACGGGAGCAAGGGATTTGGTAAACTCCTTAGCCAAGTATGAGGTCAATTTTATCCTTAACACTCGTGAATAATTTATTTAGGGTATTTTGGGGTGCAAAGAGGGTTTTAATATTACTTTTTGCTAAGATTTTGGAAATATAATCCATAATGTTGTGGATGAAAGGAAGTGATAAAAGGGCCTAGGGAGGGGAGGAAGGATTTTTAGGTTCTGAATGGAGGGTAGAGAGAAATGATTTGTTGATTTAGGAACCAGAATAGCCATTATAAACAAGACCTTTAGTAAGGTGCGTCCTTTCATTGCCAAGATGACAAGGGGTAGAAATTCAAATGACTCTAGTAACGAGGGCTTTTAGGAACGCATATTTTTGCGCTAGGTGGTCGTGGGAATGAGAATGGATGTATCTATTAATGTGAGTCTTTTTGTGATAAACTTGGTCGGTAAGAGAACCATCAAGAAGACAGGTGACAGAAACATTAAGAAAAGGGGGAGAGCTGTCTTTTTGGGTTTCCATGGTGAATTAATGTGAGGGGTTATGCTATTAAAGTGGTCTAGAAATACGTTCAGAGAAGAATGGCCATGAGGCTAGATGACAAAGCTATCATCAAAGTGAAAGAAAATTTAGGTTTGAGATATAAAATATTAAGGGCCAAAGCCTCAAAGTATTCCATAAAAATGTTGGCCAGAACTGGAGATAACAATGATCCCATTATTCTTCCTTCAGTTTGTTCGTAAAATTTTCCTTTTAAAGTGAAGAAAGTGGAATAAAGGAATATATTAATAATATTTAAAGTCTCATTATCAACCATCTTAGAAATTAGGCTTATGGCTTCAGGGATGATGATCTTGGTGAATAAAGAAATGCCATCAAAACTTACCATGATGTCTTGATCATCAGGATCAAAATCATGAATTTTATGGATGAAATCAAAGGATTCTTTGATGAAATAAGGGGTATTGTTGACACAGATTTGTCAACAGGGGTTCACTTCGCACTATGCCAACAAAGCTCGACACAAACTCCCATAGATATCGGACCGGAAGGGGTTTAGCCTTTCCAACAACACTCACAGAGAAAATGAGGTCTCACCCGAGATACCTAAGGGGGCTGCAAGAACCAGGTTTTCATAGGTATAAGAGGACATGCATATTCACATTCAATCACATCATAACCCATATATCAACATCACTAGATCATTCGCATCATAACATCATTATTGCATCCATAATAATCATATATACTCATTAACACATCATAGAAACACATATCAAATCTATCCATACTGCGACAAAATACATCATACAACAGTACAACACATAATCGACAAATTTATAGACAAACATTCCTTCTCATTATACATCAATCTGTCCTACAATTCAGAGATACAAATCCGCAAAACCCATCTCATGAGCTCAGGTCAAGATACAAAATGTTATCCAATGCAAAAAATATATCAAAATTCTGTAGATGCAAAGATACATTCATCGACCAAGAGATCAGATCAGAGCAAAATATTACCTAAGATAAGATGCCCGAAGGCTTACAATGCTACTCCTATTTATAGGCTCATTGTTCGTTAAAAACTTGGTCCACATGACAAAGTGACCCATTAACTAACTAAATAATCAACTATTGACTCCACTTTGTCCACTTTACTTCCGCTTTATTTGCCTTGTTGCGCTCCGCGACTAGTCCTTCACCCTTGTTGCTGAACCTTTTTTTGTTGGTTGGACCAAAACTTCTGTGACTTAGTCCCATGCCAAAAGGCCCCCAACAAAAACTTGTGGCTCACCCTCGAGCCACTTCAGCTGGATGCTGCTAGTGCGTTCACCTATTTCTTGAACTCTTGATATGCTGCTTTGATTTTGTCGACATCGTCCCTTACCGCAGATTTGAGCATTATGCAGTCCTCAGCCTCCTTCTTCGTCGGATACTCGCTTTCTGACTGCTGCACTTTCTGCAAATTTTCCTCTATCCGCGACAATACTGGCATAGCTTCGACTGCCAGCTACTCCAATTTTGACTACAACCCATCCAACTTTGTTGTTTTCCTCTGCTGAGTGCCCGAAGTGCGGCATGTGGATGATTGACAGCAGTCCTTATCGTTGTAATCCCAATTCCCATTGCATTGGTTCCCTGCTGATTGGGCCTCCATCTTTGTGGATTTTGTCAATAAATGTCTATTGGTTGCACTCCGGATATGCTAGAATGTCGTGGTCGGTGTATTGCAGCTTGTACAATTGCTACAACACTCCACCAGTAATGTGGACACCGTTCGATGTCGTTGGTTCTACTATGGTGTATTTGTTGTTCTTCCCCAATCTTACCGACGAAGCCCCTTCTCTCCTTGATGGCACGTAGCATGGAATGTCCATTGCAGTTGGACCGTGCTGCTGCCTGGCCCTTCCTCTTGTTGTTGTTGTTTCTTCTCCTGCAACACCTGAAGTGCCTGCTTCTGCTCCTGTGGCCACCGCTCTTGTCGAGATTCAGCTAGACTTTGCTCTTCTTTTGGTATCTACCGGTCCGTTGGAACTTCTTTTCTTACGAATTACACGAGCCAGTGCCGATGCAATTTCTGGTTGCTCCTCGACAATTATTGTCGTCGACCTGGGTGGCTCCTGCTCACTTGTGTTGGATATAACATGCTTCACAACAACTCTCCTAGTTGTGTTATATTCAAGAAACAAAGCACTCTCACCAACTCAATTCACTCTCACTCTCTGGTTTCTGTAATTCTCTTCACTCACAATGCGCAATGGGTCAGAATGCTTCCCTGTGTGTCCTTTTATACCCATCGAATCGATTTGGACAATAATTACCCAGATATGCCATCGATTTACACAATCCTTCGTCAATTTTCCCAATCCATCGCAATGACATGGCATTAAATGAATCTCCATCCATTTGGGCTATCATCCACCGCGTCTTAACTGCTTCATTTATTACCCAATATGACCAGTTCTCACTTCGCCGGTGTCGACAGGTCTCAAACTTCGTCGTTGTTTCATCGCCAGGAATATGGATTCCAACTTTGTCACAGTTCTATTGATGGACCCCCGAACTACGCAGTGTACCTTTTTTTTTCATGTCGACTTGTTAGCTTTCTCAGTTGAGGTGTGTCAGGCTATCCTGATAGGGATTTAGCCAGCTCCCATTCACTAAGTTTGTTAAAAGTGTTCCATCCAACTTGTGGAACAGTCTAAGGAGAGATTGTAGAACTTCCGCAAAGAAAAATGTGGACCAGGTAGTGGCATCGGTCATTCCGGTAATTGTCACTCTGTTCTTCAACAAAGTAAAATGTTGACCATGTAGTGGCAACGGCCATTCCGGTAATTTATGCTCTGTTCTTCAGCAAAGTAAAATGTTGACCATGTAGTGGCACCGGCCATTCCGGTAATTGTCGCTCTGTTCCGCGTGAACATGGTTTCCACAGGGTATTTTTTTTTGTTTAACATTAAACGCCAACTATATAAACAATGACACTTCCCTACGCTTCCCTCATCTAATCTCATCTGCTCAATTTGAGTTTGAATCTGCTATTCCTTCAATTCAATTTTAGTTTGAATTTTCCATTCCTTCAATTCCCTTGTCATATAATTTGATTCTGTTTAGAACATTGTGAGGTTTTTGAATTTGATTACTTGTCATATAATTTGATTCCGTTATCTATAAATTAGGTTCCATACCATTGTAATACAAATAGAAAGGATGTCTCAAGAGAAATAGGAGTAGGGCCATCACTTCCACCATCACAAGGAAGAAAAGGAGAAGCAAAACTTGATGTCATACGAGAAGGTGATGAAGGACCAGAAGAAGCATAAGCGAATAGAGCATTTGGGGGAGCTGGGAGCAATTACAGTGGGAACGTTTGCATTGGTAATTAATATATCTTTTATTTCCCTTACATATACTATCATCATAGTATATATATATATATATATATATATAGATAGATATATATTAATGTAATATTGTGTGTATGCAGTACGCGAAACACCAAGCAAAAAAGGATCCAGAGAATGCCGAGAACGTCTAAACATTTTTGTCATCCATAATCAACCATAGTCAACCATGTTCAAACATAGGAAATATTGATTAACCATGGTCTCTCATCATTTGTCAACCATGATCAAACATAACAAAAAATTCTTGATCATGGTCAATCATCATTTTCTAACCATGTTTAAACATAGTGAATGATGGTAAAACATGGTCAACCATAGCTAACCAAAGTCAACCATAAGTAACCCCTTGTTTAACCAAGTTCAAACATAGGTAGCTATAGCCACACATAGTTAATACAAGTATATTATAGTCAACCATGCTTAGATATGTTTCAATGACATTCAAGCATAGTCAACCATGGTCATATGTAGTCACCCTTGGTCAAACATTTAATCAAGCATGCTAAACATATCTAACTGAAGTCAACCATAGTCAACCATGGAAACAACCTGGTCTAACCCTAGTTAATATTAGTCAAATATAATCAACCGTAATGTAACATGGTCATACAATCAAACATGACCAACCATGTTCATCTATAGTTTTAACCGAAATCAATTTGAAATAGCAATTATTGAACAAAGAAATTTTACATATGTCAATAAAATTGAAATTTTCAATATGACTTAAAAGTTTATGAATGTCACACAAATGACTAACCAAATTCAACCATGGTAAAACCTTAGTCATCAATGTTTACCTATGGTCAATCTTAGTCAATCATGGCCAAACATATTTAACCTTAGTGATCCATGGTGAAACTTTGTCCACCATGGTTAAACATAGTCAACCATAGTCAAACATAGATAGAATGGTAAACCATAATAAAATTCAACCATAATCAACCATGGAAATCCCTAGTGGAATGGTGTTCAATATTAATCAACAATAGTCAACGACCATGAAACATAGTCAATGATAGTCTAACATCGTCACACATAGTCAAATGTCGACAACGATGGTCATCCATAGCTAACCAAAGTCAAGAAAAGTTAAACATGATCACCAATGGTCATTTCTTTTCAATTATAGTCAACTATAGCCAACTATCATTAGAGAAAATTTGAGGTCTAAAATGGGCCTACTAAGGAAAATAATAAAATAATAGTTAAAATAATAAAATAATATTTATGAATTTTGGAGAAAAAGAGAAAAAAACTACTTTTTTTCTTCGTATTTTCAACATATATCCCTGTCATTTTACTCAAATTTCAAGAGGGGGCACTCGTTGGATGCAGAATTAAATTTCTCATCCAACAAGTATCCACATTGCATACTTTTGACTCATACCCCATCCCAAATACATCAAGAAAATGTGCCTCTTGAAATTTGAGTAAAACAACAGGAAGATATGTTGAAAATACGAATTAAAAAAGTAGTTTTTTTAATGTCGAATATGCCATGTCAATCATTATGGTTGACTCTTTTCTTGAAATCCTATTGGTTCTTGAATTCAATGGCTCTTCTTCTTATGAGGTATCTCGTATTCTTATGAGGATCATTTTAGACCACAAATTTACTCTAATGGTAAACTATAATAAACCATGTTTGACTATACTCAACCATATTCTACCATGGTCAACCATAGTAAATTATGGTCAAACACAATGAACCTTGGTCCAAACCTTTTTAATAATGGGGCTAATCAACACATATCAACCACCTAATCATGTGGTTGTGCTAGTGAGTGAAATGCCTCCTAATTCACATCCTAATATTCATTTAGTTCCTAACTCCAACTCAATCCATTGTATAAATAATGATAACATTAATGCTAATACAAATTTAAACCATAAATCCAATTGAAATCTTAATTCCATTTATAACTTCTCTTTAAACATAATTATAATATAACCTCTTCCGCTAACCCTCATCTAATTCCCATGGTAATCTATTGTTGGTGATAGTCAATATTTCTTCTCTAGTCTTAGACACCCCCACCCTCTCACTTATACAAAAAGGTTTCAACTATGTAGTATCCAATCACATTCCTATTGAAGACATCCTATATGTTATTGGATCTGTCACGCCATGCCTTGATATTCATGATGTTGAAGAGGTGAAAAGAGATTGGGTACATACCCTCTACTCTATGAAACTTCCCAAACCTAACCTCTCTAAATAAGATCTTGATGTAATTCATCAACTTAATATCAATCCTAACATTATTGTTTTAAAAGAAGATAAAGGTAGGGTGAAAACATGAAGTTGGGAAACAATTTTGGCTTGTTATTGACAAACAAAACTACTAAATTTTATGTTTTTCAACTTCTACCTCTTCAAACCCATATCTCCCTTAGGAATTTCAACGTGAAATAAACAAAAAGGTTTTAGAGAATTGAATTATCTTTCTAATCGTATTTTTTTTAAATTTTTTTATAGACATATCGTGGGACAAATTCGTTGTCAACCGACGACATATACTTGAAAATTTTAGGTATGGATAATGAGTGACCTGTGTTGACGTCGGTTTTTTTATAGATGGTTATTTATTTTAGGGAAAAAAATTGTAGGCTCATAATCTACACACACTACATTGTGCATGGACTATATTTTGAGTTTTTTAAGACTTGGGAACTATTTTTTATTATTTATCGAAACATCATATGTTCAGAAAATGGTGCATTATCGACACATGTTTTTGTCTTCGCATTTTCTTTCAAATGTGACTCTTATTGGAAAAACTAAAAGTACCCTTTTGAACAGGACGAGCCAATTATGATCTCTATGAAATTTCAAATTTGTTGGTGTTGTCTTTGTTATGATATTGAATTTTTATTTCAGGTAATTTTCAGAGTAATAAAATTCTTAAGGGATAAGGTTTAGAAAAAAATATTAATAAATAGAAATTCAAATCGAAATGAAACAATTATTATATCATTCGAAACTAGATTCGGAGATGAATCCATTGCTACTAAGCCCGACAAATAATATTTAGAATTTACAGCGGTTCAGGCTTGCCGAAGTTGTAGGTTCTAGAAAGATGCAATATATTTTCGTAGGTTTGTTGACCATAAACTCTCGGCTAAAACAATATCTTCCAAACTCTAGGCTGAGAGTTTAGTTCAAACTCTTATCCAAGATTTTTTTTTAAAATACAACGCGGAAATTGGTTCAAACTCTCGGCCTAGAGTTTTATTAAACTCTCAGCCGAGAGTTTGAACTCTCACAAACTCTCGACCTAGATTTTTTTAAACTCTAGGCCTAGAGTTTGAGGTTGAATTTGTTCTCGTGATCATCCACCTACACTAGTGTTTTTTCACTCCGTTTGTCATAAAATTGTTTCCCAGGTTCACGTTTTCACCCGGTAATGTTTCAGTCATTATGAATACCTCAAACTATGACTCAAAAATGATTGAGATTATTTACTCCTCCTCTTACAAGCCTCTTTCTAGCAATTCGATTAAACAAGTAACCTACCTAGTGACTAAACCCATCAAATCATCTTCTCTTGATCCATCTATAAAGAAGTTCCTTATTCTACATAATCCCCAAACCCCCAAAATATATGGACAACACTAAATGCATAAGAAGTACAACCCCCTTGGACCCATCTTTAGTGTTATAGGTTCTCCTATGTATGGATTAACCAAATTCTTAGCCAAAAAGATTAAACATTTTATAGGCCAAAACCCTTCCTACATCAAAGATTATGAGGACTTCATTAATAACATTGATAATCTTCAGCTTAATGAACAAGAGCTTATAGTAAGTCTTGATGTTGTGTCCCTTTTCACTCAAATTCATGATCATAAATCCCTAAACCTTATTTCAAATTTAGTTGATCAAAATACCATCTTGAACCTTATTAAAATTTGCTTTACCTATACTTTCTTCATTTTCAAAGAAAAACTCTATCAACAAACTAAAGGAATGACTATGGGATCATCCATATCCGTACCGTGGCATGAAACACTTTGCATATGCATTGGTCAATAACTTCAATGGCAAAATGTTGGTTTTGATTCATGAATGACACCTTCGTCATCTAGCCCCATGGTCAATCTTCCCTTCCATCTTTCTTTAATAATATTAATATTCTATCTCCACACATCAAATTTACTATGGACATCAAATAACATAACTTGCTTCCATTCCATGATTTTCTAATCTCCTAAAATCCGAATGATTCCCTTTCCCACCCCATTTATCGAAAAATGACACATTCCAATTGATATCTTCAGTCCTAATACTACTACCTTCCTGCTAAAAAATCTATTGTTCCTAAAATGCTTACTTAAGAAAATAATTGTTAACTTTAGTATTACTACTTATTTAAAAAATTTGAAAAAATAAGTATTAGATAAGCTTTTTTCTAGAACTTATATATATATATAAAGTCCCGAGGGGATAGTTCAGTTCAATTGGCTAAATCTTCTGGGATCATGACGACACAAGGTCGAAGTCTGGGTTTACAATTCCTGTATGTATATTGTTTTTTATTAAATTAAAATATAGTTTTATAATGTTTATTTTTTAATATTACATTTTGAAATTAAAATAATGAACTAAATTCCTTAATTAAATATTTCATTTTTTATCTTTTTTTTTTTTTTAAATTAAATAATAATAATCTCAATTCAACTATAAATAACGTAGTTTAAGTCTATCTTATATCTACGAAACTATCAGTCCTATCTACCTCGAATATACACAATCTAAATTATATATCTAACATGGAACTTGGATAAATTTTAAAATACATTATCTTTGACACATATTTAGCATGGAACTTGGATAACTTTTTTATAATACATTATATTTGATAGGTAGAATATCCATATATCGAAATCCAATTTCCTTTCCGCTTGGAAATTGACACAGGCCGTGAAGAACGTCAGCAAATCAATATCTTATTACGTAGATGAGTGTTACATATAAAGGAAATCAAAACCGTTATCTACAGTTAGATAACGAGATTATTAACTAGAATTTACTAACTAATAACTAAAATATTATTTACAATGTAATCCCGAAGGATTATTCAACATTCCCCCTTAATTTGAAGGGACATCAGACATGCCAAGCTGCATTCTAAATTTTTCAAACTTTTCATGACCCAATTCTTTAGTAAAGATATCTGCAATTTGTTCCTGAAGTAGGACAATGAGTCAAATGAATAGTTTTAGCCTCAACATGATTTCAAATCAAATGATATTTGGTATTGATATGTTTGGTTCGATCATGGAATTTAGGATTCTTGGCCAATTGTATTGCATAAGTATTATCAACAAAGAGAGGCGTTGAAGTCTTCTATTTCTCCTACAAATCCTCAAGAATTTTTCGAAGCCAAATGATTTCTTGTGTGGCTTGAGCTGCTACAACGTATTCGGCTTCAGCTGTAGAATCAACAGGAACTAATTGCTTTCGTGATCTCCAAGTGATAGCTGTTGATCCAAGATTCATCAAATAAGATGAAGTAGACACTCCATGCTCTTTATCTCCATCAAAATCTGAATCTGAATAACCAGTAAGATGAAAGTCTGAAACTTTAGAGTATTTGATGCCAAACGACTGAGTACCTTTTAAATATTTTAGCACTTGTTTTGCTGTGATCCAATGACCTTCACAAGGTTGATGCATAAACTTGGAAAGTATTCCTATAGCAAAAGCTATGTTAGGACGAGTAGTAGTAAGATAAATCAAGCTTCCAACAAGTCTTCATAAGGTTGATGCATAAACCTGGAAAGTATTCCTACAGCAACAGCTATGTCAGGACGAGTAGTAGTAAGATAAATCAAGCTTCCAACAAGTTGTCTGTACTTTGTTGGATCTTCAAATGCACTTCCTGCATGTGAACTAAGCTTCTGATTATGCTCCATTGGAGTAGAAACATAATTACAATCCAACATCCCAAATTTACTCAACAGATCTCCAATATACTTCTTCTGAGAAATAAAGACATATTTTGTTCCTTGATCTACTTCAATTCCTAAATAATAATGAAGTAATCCCAAATCTGTCATGTCAAAAACCTTTTGCAACTCCTTTTTAATAAAGACTATATAGTCAGATCACTATTCCATGTGATAAGCAAATCATCAACATGGACAACTAGATATACAATTGATCACCCAACTTTCTTAACAAATAAAGTTGCATCATCTAGATTGAAATGCTTATAATTCAATTTGATAAGATGTTCAGTTAACTTCTCATACCATGCTCGGGGTGCTTGTTTCAAACCATATAAAGATTTCACCAATTTACATACCTTCTATTCTTTTCCTTTAACAGAAAAACCTTCCGGCTGAAACATATAGACATCTTCTTTTAGATCTCCATTTAAAAAGGTAGTTTTTACATCCATATGATGTATTTTCCATTCATTTTGAGCTGCAAGAGAAAACAAAGTTCTAATAGTTCCCCATTTTGTAGTAGAAGCAAATGTTTATGTATAATCAATACCTTCTTTTTGAGCATACCCCTTTGCTACAAGTCTTGCTTTGTATTTGTCAAGTGAGCCATCAGCCTTATATTTAGTTTTATAAACCCACTTAGAGCCAATTGGTTTGATGCCAATAGGAGGGTCCACCAACCTCCAAGTGCCATTTTTAATAAGAGCATCATATTCTTTCTGCATTGCATATTTCCATTCACTACAACTAGCAACTTCTTCAAAAGTAGCAGGCTCATTAACAGCAATAGAAAAATTTAACTCAAATTCATCAATCATTTTTGGAATTGTCTTTGTTTGTGTTGATCTACGAACTGAGTGCTGCGGTGATGACTGAATAGTTTCTTCAATTTTCGATTCTGCACTATTGTCATTCAATTCTGCATTATTTTCATCTATTGTTTCTTCTACATAATCATTATTATCAACTAGTTTTCCTTCATTCTCACGTGTTGATACGGAAGGAAAATTAATTGAAGGAAAATCCACAGACTGATCTAGAATCTGAATCCCCCCTTCAGGATGTGGAAGATCATTATCCCATTCATAATAAAACTTGTTAGAAGAGAATTTATCCAAATGATTGAGTTGGCGATCAATAGTAGAAGCATCTTTATTAAATTCAAGAAAAACTACATCTCGTGAAACAATAAATTTCTTGTTCTCCTCATCATACAACCTGTAAGCTCTAGAAGTATTAGAATATCCCCAAAAAAGACATTTGCGACTCCTGACACCCAATTTGTTGCGTTTTTGTGTAGGAATCAAGGCAAAGCAAGGAGAACCAAAAACTCTAAAATGTTGAATAGCAGGAAGACGATTATACCACATTTCATAAGGAGAATTATTATTGATGGCAGTAGAAGGACACCGATTACGAATATAGACTACACAAAGTACTGCTTCTCCCCAAAACATCAACTTGACATTTTGAAAAAACATCATTCACCTTACCATATTAAGCAAAGTTCTGTTCATGCGTTCTACCACACCATTTTGTTATGGGGAATAAGGAATGGTGGTTTGATCCTTAATACCATTATTTTGTAATTACTTTTCAAATTCATTATATGTGTATTCACCACCATTATCTGAGCGAAGAGTGCCAATATTAAGTTGAGTTTCATTGGAAATCCATAAATAAAAATTCTTAAAAGTTGCAAAAACTTGAGATTTCTCTTTCAACAAGTAAACCCAACACATCCTGGTGTATTCATCAATAAAAGTTAGCAAATATTTATTACCATTGGAAGATGGAACGGGCATGGGCCCACATAAATCTGAATGTATAAGTCCTAACTTCCTAAAAGCTCTGGAAGTAGACCTATGAAAAGGTTGTTTACAATGCTTGCCTAAAATACAAGCATTACATGAAGACAATTTTCTTGGAACAGTAGGAAGCCCATGTATACCTTGTTGTTTCATAATTTTGATACTATCATAATTGATATGACCAAAACGAGCATGCCACAATAAGCTGGAGGATAGAGTATCACTATGCTGAGACAAAAGAGCTAAGTTGGATAAAAAAGATGATGTCCCTTTTAGTTTTAAGAGTTTGTCTTCTTCAACACCAGTCATAACAATCACATCATCAGATGTTCTTCATATCTCAATTATACCATCAAACATATGTATAGAATGCCCTTGCTGCCTAACTTGTATGAGAGACATCAAATTTCTTTTTAATTGAGGAATATAAAGAACATCATGCAAAATATAATCAGCAAGTCCGGGTAACTTAAGCCGAATAGAACAAATACCAGAGGGCTTCAACTGTGACTTATCAACAAAATAAATTATACCATCAATATGATCACTAAATGTCTCAAAACAATCTCTTCTAAAGGTCATATGACATGTGGCTCCAGTATCTAAAATCCAAGTATCTTCCCACGAAGCAAAAGAAGTGCTAAAACATTCATTAATACTAATATTACAATGTGCAACTATATAGTGAGCAGATTCAGGTGGTTTTCCTTTGTCTGGAGGCTGCTGCTCTTTCTTCTCACAAAGTCTCAATAGTGGAACTAGAAAGAGATTCCTTCTTCCGAAATGCTTTCTCTCTTTTAGCAATTTTTTCAACAAGTGTTTCAAAGGTCATAGCTTTCATTTGTCCACTAGCTTGAAGTGATTCTAAATAATGAGTATAGGTAGGATATAGAGCTTTAATAAATGCAGTAAGTTGAATGTCAACTTTTACACCAGTTGCATCAATATCATGGAAAATAACTCTAATTTCAGAAGCAGGTTTCATTGGATCATTATCTTTTAATTCTAAGTTAAATAACTTCATCAATAATTGTATGATTTCAAGCTCAAAATGTGAATCATACAAATCTTTTAGTTTCTTTAATGCTTCCCAAGCACTTTTGCTAGAAACTAGATGTCTACTTACTTCTTCACTTACAGAGGCAATGATCAAGGCATAAGCCTTCTTGTCCTTGCTTTTCCATAATGCTAACTCTTTGGTATCAGTAGGTGGTACTGGTGGTAATGGTGACCTACTATTTCTTCTCCATCTTTCTTATCTTCTAAATTCTCATTTTCACAAATTCCATCCCACATATCATTGAAAATAAGGGTATTTTTAACTTTGCGAATTTTATTTTCCAGACAAAATAACTCCAACAATTGAAATTAAAGAATGCATTGAAATTTACTGTGTAGTAAATTTCTGAACAAATTACACTTTGATATTTTCTTTTCCTTTTCATCTATATTCTTTAAAATATTTTTATCTTCTAAAAAGATTTCTCGAAAGGTTTAATAATTCAATTTAAAAAAAAACTTTGCACGCAAATATAAATGGCAGCTCTCTTCCTTCTTTTTTTTTTCTTGAAAAAAAGAAAGTAATTCTTCTAAACAATTGCTGGAACAATTTACAACAATTTACGTGTAGTCTCCTTTCTTGGTGATAGCTCCTTTGCTGGCTCTTCCTTCACGGCTCCTTCTCTCTCATCCAAGTCTTTCTCATCAATGATTTGATTTGGCTCTTCCTTCACGGCTCCTTCTCTCTCATCCAAGTCTTTCTCATCAATGATTTGATTTGCTGCCTTGCTTTGATACCACTGACACAGGCCGTGAAGAATCTCAGCAAAATCAATATCTTATTACGTAGATGAGTGTTACATATAAAGGAAATCAAAACCGTTATCTACAGTTAGATAACGAGATTATTAACTAGAATTTACTAACTAATAACTGAAATATTATTTACAATGTAATCCCCAAGGATTATTCAAAAGCAATATGTGTTTGTAATGTGAGAATGAAGGATTATTCAAAAACAATACGTGTTTGTAATTTGAGAATGAAGAAAGTTGGAATATTTAAAGTTTAAACAAATTTTAAAATACATTATTTTTTATAGCTTACATATCTAATATAAAACTTGGATAATTTTTATAATATATTATAAAAAATATCTAACATGGAACTTGGATAATTTTTATAATACATTATCTTTGATAGCTGGAATATCGTTATATATCAAAATACAATTGCCTTTCGACTTTGCAATTGTTATTTGTAAAAAGTTTGTAGTTTGGAAATATAACTTGGATAAATTTTATAATACATTATCTTTCATAACTTGAATACGGTTATATATCAAAATTTAATTGTGTTTTCATTTTATTATTAAAAAAAGAGTATAGCTCAAAAATTTTATTAAAAACTTTAAACCATATTATTTAAATAGCATAAATGCCTTACACAAAGTCATCACGAGATTTTGCCAATCCTAATAAGATTTCAGAAAGAAAAGGTTTACATGTGCATTAAGTACAAAATAACTTTGGACAGCAAGTAGGTAGTATCTATATTTTAAAACAACCCTATTACAGGGCATCCTGAAAACCCATTAAGCTTAAAAAAAACAAAATGCTGCTCAAAAGAGCAAAAAATCCAAAAATAGGCCACCAGTATAAGAAAACTGAACTAAGACTTTCAGTGCTCATGCATCATTGCCTTTTCACTTTGCAACGGTTGTTTGTAGTTTGGGAATGAAAAAATTTGGCTTATTTAAAATTTGAAGATAAGATGTTACATTTATTGAAACTTAAAATTAAAAGTAAAGTTGTAAATCTTATAAAAAAATTCTAAAAGTTATATTAGCAGTGTATTAGCACAACCACTTATTTGTGTGGTGAGATAAAACACAAATTAAATTCTACCATAAGTTATTGGTTAAGAGTTATGCATACATTCATGTATCAACTATATATTAATATATATATATAATCTCTCACATTCTTCTAATTAATATTATACATATATATATACATATTATTTCTCACTTTCTTTTAATTATTTGCCATGAATGGTTGGTTATCCATTCATCAACTACGAGTTATCCATGCACTACTACTTATTTTTTAAATTCTTTTTTTTAATTATTTATTTAGAATTTTGAACTACTTTCATAAAATCAAGATAGTAGACTTGTCTCATTTTCATACTATCTTAGAAAATCATAGGTCATAGTCCACCCTAAATTTTAAAATAAAAATGTCTATCAATATAATTGTTTACATTTCTTTAGTTATCATTACTTTAGACTAAATTGTAAATATTAATTATTCAAATTACATTTTTTAATATATAATGAATTTAATGTTATTAAATATCTCTATTGCATGTGAATTCTGCAACCTCAATTTGTATTTTCTAATGTTTCTTTTTTATTAATATTAATTATTCAAATTACATTTTTTAATATATAATGAATTTAATGTTATTAAATATCTCTATTGCATGTGAATTCTGCAATATCAATTTGTATTTTCTAATGTTTCTTTTTTATTTTCTTCTCAATTTTGGACTAGATTTTAAATAAAAATAATTTTAAAAAATATAGAAAAGAATGCCAAATCCTAATATATTTAGACTATTTCAATTCAGTGGATTAAATAATCACTGAAATTGTTTTGTTCACTTAGGTGAGAAATATTACTTGATTTAAACGTACAATATGGAAAGCCTAATTAGAAAGCCCATATCCCCTTTGAAGGTTAGTTGATCTATTGAAATAGTACTTCAATTTGTTGTTAGTTTAATGGTCAGTATTTTATAATTACCTTAACATAACTTACTCAAACCTTAAAATTTAAAATTCAGTTTATTAGGCTCGGCAAAACGTTAAAAAATAATTCAGAGTATATATATATATATATCAAACTTAAAATATGTAACTCGCATACGTTGGAGTAACTCAATTTAGTCGCCTAAAAATAAAAACTCGATCAGTGCTGTGGGTTGTTAGCGTGTGAACTTAGTTTTTTCACAAAGAGCTTTCATAAAGAGACGTGTTGAGTGAAGACAATGAAACTAGACAAAACGGGGCAGATTAATGGCCCGTTAAGCAAAACCGATTAAGCAATGGCGGAAACACGATTGTAATTGTCCGAAAATGCTATGGTCGGCTCACCAATATCGATCAGCTATTTAACTTATATGGGAATTATTCTTTGTTTTCTGCCACTTAATCCGGAGGAGGAGACAATGTTGCTGATTTCCTCCATCCAAAGGGCATGGAGCAAAGTCAAAGGTTGACCTTGTTCCATGTTTGTTGGATTGAGGGAATCAACAATAGAGATAAGCTCAGGCAGAGACAATAGATATGTTGACTATTTATATGGTGGGTGAAATCATGAATATTCATATTCATCCAATGGACATAGAGTGGAGCAAAGTCAAAAGTTAACCTTGTTCCATGCCTATTGGATGGAGAGAATCAACAATGAAAATAAGCTCAGGCAGAAACAATAAACATGTTGACCATTCACATGGTCACTGAAACCATGAATATTCATAATAATAAACATGTTGACCATTCACATGGTCACTGAAACCATGAATATTCATAATTTTAAGAACTATTTATACAAAATATAACGGTTTTATATAGTTGTTAAGTTTGGAGTTGGATTTTTCAATAAATTTTAAAGAATAATAATTATTAAAACAATTAAGAATTAAAAAATGTAAAAGAGAAATATATATGTTAAGACCTAGGTAAATTAATAAAATATATACAAAAGTAAATTATATTGACATAACTGAAATATAATATTATAGAAAGAGTAGAAACCTGTTTCTTTCACATAAAGATAAAATATGTCTTACTAATCATCCTATGATATAAACAAAGTAACATCAACCAGTAACGACGCAAAAGATTGTTCTGCAATGTATTTCTGGCATGAAAGACTACCAACAAAAGAATTAAATCTTTAGAGTATAGATATTTTATAACAATTAAACAGTCTAACAGCACTGGAGTATCGATTGCCAGAAAGCTTAAAACAGTCTAACTGCATATATTTCTCATTTCCTCCACAAATCTGGAAAAAAGATTGAGCGGATAAGTAATATTGTATATTTCTCAAAGATACTACGAAGGTGCCTTACTAAGGCAGAGCCGGAATCGGTGTTTCCCTCGTAATGCAATTGATGGTATTTATCCTCATGGTGGTGGTTGCACCGGCATGTCAAAACCTGCAAATACGTCGCCAGATCGTGAATGCATGACGGATGATGAGTTTTGAGTTTAAAGAATTCGTTGCATATCTTGTGATCCAGCGGTAACTCAATACCGACATGAGAATAAGTACATGAAATTCTGTCCATCACGTTTTTCCAGAGCCGAAAATTCTCATTGAATATTACACCGGGTATCTTTGTCACCACGTCGTGAACATTGGCGATCCGCAGAATTCTGACGCCCAGTTCATCACACCGATCTTTGAAAGCGACATTTCCAACGCGGGGCCCTCCAAATGAATATACTGTTATTGGTATTCTGCAGCAAGATCCATAACTGTGGCGGTTTAGTTCGAGCTCAGCGATATCGTAAGCACATAGCGTAGCCAACGCACTGCCCATGCTGTGTCCAGTTATGGTTATGCTAAGATCTTCTCCCTTGTATTTTTGTACAAGTCTGCCAATCTCACACAAAAGCTGCTCTCTTGCGCTTCCATGGTTAAACCTGCACGTTGAATCATCGGAAGTGTAGAGGCTCAAAAATCCCATCTCTACCTTCACATCCTGACGAGAGTCTAGAGGATTAAAACGAGCAGAAGTTAGCGTATGCATAAAATTAGCAAGCCATTCCATACATGTTGCAGTGCCTCTGAATGCTACAACAATATCCCTACGTCCAAGACGTTTAATCTCGTTTTCATCATCTGACACTGCAACATAACCAATCCAGTTTGATCGATCTCTGCCTAATTCCAACATATTCTTCAAGAAATTGGGCACGTTAATATCTGGTGTGGGCGCATAAATATATTTTGTAACTTCATAACCGCAACTTTCCATCCCCAGCTGAGAAAGCAGACTCTTCCGACCATATTTGTAGCTACCGTAATACTTAGACCGGGGCTCCCAATCAAAAGCTTCATACGAAGCTAGCAATGGATTCAATACCCCGTATCTGATAATCTCTGTCAAGAGAATAGGATGCAATGGATTCAAAAGCCCATTCCAGTGGTGAGATCCTTGTATTTCTTTCCACATATCGGCTAACAGTCCATGATCAACATCAGATATTTCCAGTTCTGTCGTATGATCTGAGTCTGAAACTGGCCGATACAACTCTGCCCTGGACTTCTGCAAAATGAATTCTTTTGTGGTTATGCGGGGACTGTGCAAAGGAGGTACTGCAGCTCTAACTACAGGTGGGGTGATTAACTTCTTAGGAGAAACTGAATTGCGGTTGAACATTTTCTCGAAAACTGAGAGTTTGAGGGGCGATGTGGTGGTATATGCCATAGCGAGATTTGACAATACTAATGTGATACGTTGCAGAAGTAGTTAATTTGTTATCAAATATAGACGTGAAGCCCTGAATTGGTCTGTAAGTACAGCAAATTAATGAACGGGAGCCCTAATTTCTGGTGTGCTCGTGAAAGCGCCCATCATTTTCCTTAGAAAATAAAGAAGACGAACAACAAAGCAACCACGAGGCAAGCATGGCATTGACCTTATATGTTTCATTAATGAGAAATTAGTTATATAATTATAATACCAATAACGTTTTTCTTGCAGAATAGTCCGATGGATTTTGGTCATCGCTCTCAAAGTTGATGACGATTTTAGGTTTTCAAATATCAAAATGTTATCATCGTCATGCCACCGGCCAAGGTCGTTTCATATGTACAGCATTAACTGATTTCTGCAGGCATAGTGTCTGTCTCTATTTCATGGTCCACTCCGTTTTACAGATAAAAATTAATCAAGTAAGTAAAGCCAAAAGTCCAATTAGTAGAAACCCAACATTGTTAGGTAATCGACCAGTGTTGTAACGTCATTAGCATCAGAGGCAGGTGGGTTCTAAGCATTTTGCATTCCAGCATCCAAGAATCTGGGATCTGTGATATACAGTTATACGTTTAAAGATCTTAAAGACTTTGTTGAGAGGTTATTAAGTTTGTTTTTGGAAAACCAAATTTTGTTTATTTTAATAAAAATATTAATAATTTCATAGGTTCATTATTTCAATATGTTTGTTAAAGAAAAAATTAACAAACAGTTTTATTAATTTATAAAATTATATTTAAATTATTATATTAATAATTTTTAAAAATATTTTAATAAGTTGTTGACCAGAATTTATGACTTCAAAACTTCTAAGATTGTCCAAGAAATGTTTAAAACACTTAGCTCTTCAGAAAATGTAGAACTCAGTACTCACCTTAATGGATTGAAAGATTGCAAATACGACGAATACGATCATAAAAATTATAGACTTTGACGTTTGACATTACATCAAGTTATCAGAATTTCGGCGATAAGTTATCAGAATTTCGTCGATAATTATGACCATTATGAAAAATGTACGGTTCGCCCCTCACTTACATATTAGGAATTGTAAGATCATGGAATTACAAACTTTGAGCTTTGAAATAACAACAAATGAAATAACTTTTGTCAAGAGCTTTGAATTTTGACATATCTTTGGAAAAATATTTGTTCCGGAACCATCACTACTTAGAAACTGAGATAAATAGTCTGTGAAACTATTCGCTAATATAGAAACTCGGATGCTTAGCCTGCTAATATAGAAACTCGGATGCTTAGCCTGTGAAACTCATTAGTCAAAACTTTGACGGGATAAATATTTGTTCCATAAACATCGCTAATTAGAAACTGATATGATTAGTGTGTGAAACTATTCGCTAATATAGAAACTCGGATGCTTAGCGTGTGAAACTCATCAGTGATCACATTATATTGTGGTGCTTATCATGTGAAAATATTCGCTGGCATAGAAATTCTTGACATTGTACTTGTAATTGCATTTCCGTAGTTCGTTATTGATACTACATTTTTTTATTATTATATTAATATTATATATAGACTTTAAAGTCAAATTACAACTTACATACTTTTCAAATGGGTAAGTAGAAATGTAAAGGTCAATGGGGACATCTCATTCGAATTGGATGGAATTAGGTTTAATATCAAAGAGTACGCAACGACTAAATCTATTGGTGTATAAATGCTCGTCTAAAAACAAAAGAGTGAGTTTTAGTGACGTAGGGCTTTCTAATTTTAGATCTTATGGAATGGAGCTTTTGAAACGTCTCAATATTTTAATATTTCAAGTGGATACATGGGAGGGAAATAAAAAATAGATGCAAAAATTATAGCTATTAAAAATAAAAAATAAAAAATTTGAATTAAAATATAATAATCTAATAATATTAAATAAAATTAAATAAATTTATTAGCAAGATTGAAAGATTTAATACTTAATAATAAAAATAAGGTTTCAATTAAAAATGAAATAATGGGAAGGGGAAAGAAGAGTAATAAGGAGAAGCATTTGAAAAGAGGGGGTGGGGGATTAATTTAAAATGAATGAAATAAATAAACATAAAAATATTTAAGGTATTAAGATTTGAGAGGGAAAGGGAGCGGTAATGTTCAAACATTAAAAAGCTAACAATTAAGAGAAAAATATTTCAATTAAGAGAAAACTCAGAAAGATCAAATGAAGACCGGGAAGGTTCTAATAAGGGTGAAGGATGATGAATCAAGGGAGAAGATTACAAGGAAGAAAAGATAGAGAGAAGAAAAAATAGCATGAGGAGGGTTGGGGCGGGGGAGAGAGGTAGGAGTTATAAAAAAAATCTTATTTTAACCGGTGATATCACCAAATTCAAAGGCAAAAAATCAATCCTGAAGAAGATTATGAACGTTCTGATATTACTAGTAGACAAGTGAAGACTTGGTTATTGCAAATCAAATGAGAAGGTCTGTGACAGTGATCATTGTCCAAATCAAATGAAGTCATTCAAGTATCATAATTCCTTTAGTGATTACAATTATTTTCATTACACTACCCGAAGAATGACTAACAGAATGAAGTGCGCAAGGTGCAATTACGTTGGTCATATTGCAAAGTATTGTGAAATTATGAGATGTTATGCTTGTGATGGATTTGGACATAAGGCTATGTATTGTCAAATAATAGAGAACTGTCGAGATGGAAACATGTTGTGCAAAATAAATCACAATACGAAGACCAAAAGGGAAGATAGTCAAGTGCAGAATCAGAATGGAAATGCGCACATGAAAAGGTGGGTAAGGAAAAATTATTGCGCAAAAGAAACCTACACGTCAAGTACGTCTCAAGCAACAAGTGATATTTTCCCCTCTTGCTAATCTCTAAGAGATTGAGTGAGATTGTGATACCCGAGAACATTATTATTTATTTTTGAATTCTTATTTGTGATAATTATTTTTTATGTAAGAGTTATTTAAAATTAAAAAACACAAAGTGACACTTTGCACAACAAACTATTTTTTAATTATTAAATAAAATAAAAATGCACTAAGTGGAGAATTCAACTAAATGAGGGGACACCACAGAGAACATGTGTAAGCAAACAAGATATATCTTTACCAATCAAATCCAATCTAAGACTCAAAATCCAGACAAGATCCTAAATCATAGGGATTTAAGGATTGATTGGAGATTTGATTGGGATGGCACAAGTCGTGGAAAAAACTATATATAATAGTGAACTCAGATAGCATGGGATGCCATGTTGTGCATAGAGGAATTGTGCCGAGTGTTCTCTCTTTTCATAATTCCATCAGCTTGTTACAGACTTTGAGAGAGAGAGAGTGTCGCATGAAAGCGATTGCTTGACGTTCTAGTACATGGTGGTGATCCAGCTCGAGGTTGGAGTTGGGAAAATAGATGAGTTTCTCTCTCCTATGGTTGGGAGGAGATGAATTTCCAAGTGATATTTCCACATTGATGATATATTTCATCTAGTAAAGGTATGCAGTCATAGATCTATATTTAAATATATGGCGTTGATGTTAATGTTGTAATTATAAATCTTGGGAGTTCAATTGTTGTTTTGGAATTAATATCTTCTGTAAAGATGAGGCTTCCTTTAAAGGAACGTGTGCTAAATTTTAACAATAGATCCCTTATAGATTATGTGTTTGAATGTTGACGCCTACACGGTTTTTAATCAAGACTTTGGTAATTTCCGAGTTTACAAATACTATGCTACTGTGATTTCAGATCGCATATTTTTGATTGATTCATGGATCAATATAACTATGTGTTATACATAGAGTTTACATATGTATTATATATTATTGATTACATAGATTTGAACTTTGTTGTTACGGCTTAACATTAATTACTATTCTATAAGTAGTTGTTAATAAAATTTATGCCGACTATGCTTCAGATTTTGCATTTTGTTAATGAAATTACAAAGAAAGTCGTGACATCAAAGTGATAAGATCACTCTGCGATTTCACCAAGTTTTGATTATTATTTTTTTATATTATAATCAAGCTCCAATCTCAGTAGTGTCAGTTAAGTAAATGGTCTCGAAATGTGTTAGATATGAAACATATAGTTTTGTTTAAAAATATGGATATTATGTTTATTGTGTATAACGAATGGCTCTGTGTATTATATTTTAACCAATTGGATTTATAATTAGATGGGATGAACACCGTTTAAACCCAATGATCGATTCATTGCTTGTAAATAAATCGACCCTTTGGTTAAATCACCGTGAGGAACCACTTCTCATGACTTGGAATAGCGATCAATCTTGTGTTTCAAAACAAATTGATGACTTAATGTAGAGACCATGTGAAATGAAATTGTATATATATGTGTGTGGGGTTCTCCCTATAAGATAAACAAGGCCCTATAAATAAAGTTACCTAATTTCATGGGTAAAGATTATTTAGGATGTAATGGGAAGAACGATATACTCCATAAAGCATGTTTCAAAACAAATTGATGACTTAATGTAGAGACCATGTGAAATGAAATTGTATATATATGTGTGTGTGGGGTTCTCCCTATAAGATAAACACGGCCCTATAAATAAAGTTACCTAATTTCATGGGTAAAGATTATTTAGGATGTAATGGGAAGAACGATATACTCCATAGAGCATAGAGATCATGTTATGCATTTAATTCTTTATAAAATTTCATATTTGAATATATATGTATGTTGAATATTGAAGCAGTGAAGTTAGTGAATATGCTAAGTATCCTTTTTTTTGTTTTGAAGAAATATGCAAAGAAAAATAGTTTCATTAAGCATAAAAGTTTTTTTTTGTATTTGGGGTTGTTACATTATGGTATCATAGCAAGGTTTATGACACTTGAACTTATGGTGTCCACAAAGTATTATGAGAAAACTAATTTTATTATATGTTATTCTTATTTCGTGCATAGAAAAAATTGTAGGTTACTAAACTGCAGGAAGAAATGGCTGGAAGACGATCCCATACCCCATATGTTTGGGTTGAACTTAACAATGAGAATAATAATGTTAATAATCATATTTTACAAACAGTAAGAGACTTGCAAGTCGAATTGATGAACTTTAAGATTGAACATGAAAGGGTGCTGAGAACCCAGGAAGACTTAAATGAAGACTTACTGTCTAAAATTAATGAGATAACTGATGATAAGAATAAAAAGAAATGTAAACGAGAAAACTCATCCTCTGGCTGTCCTTATTCTGACGAAGGCCCTATATCTAGTTAATCGAAATATTCTAGTGATAGTTCTAGGGGTCGAAGAAGGAAAAAGATAAAATATAAATATGAGCTAACAGGAGCATTTTAAAAAAAGGAAGCCTCCTACCTTTGACGGGGAAGTAAAAAATGGAGAAGAAGTTGAGGCTTGGCTCTCAGGAATGAAGAATTACTTTACTATGTACAATTATTCCAACTATATGAAGGGAAAAATGGCCATCTTCAATCTAGTCGGAAAGTCTGAGATTTGGTGGAAGGACTTAAAAAGAGAAAAAAGAATCAATGATGGGAAAGTAAATTCTAACTGGTTTAAAAAGGAATTTAAAAGGAGATAAAAAAAATACGATTTTGAAAGGTCGTGGTTAGCGCAATTAGCCGCAGGGACAAAAATAAAAGTAACTAGGTTTATTTCTAGTTGTGAAGTTCATATGCAAAATTTGATTACAAAAGTATATTTAAAGACAATTGCTAGACCTCACTGGATTGCTCCAGTGAATTCAAGGAAATTGCACCAGGAATTGTTGTGGAAATCCAGAGGCTTCTGGTGCTCAATGAAAGACAATTGCTCAAAGAATTGCTGTAAATGCTACTGCTGCAATTCGAATAGAAGAATCTAGCTCTGATACCATGTGATAATTTACAAGAGTATATCACACAACTAGAGAAAAACTCACTCAATAATAGCAGACAAAAGAAGAAGAATTGTTGAATCAATAATCACTCATTAACACAAGAAATGGAAAAAACTATTGTTGTAAGATGGAACTTTGAACAGTGAATAATAACTGAATACAATCAAATGAATTTGAATGCCTCCTAAGGTCATTCAAATTCTCCTCAATATGTGGCTTGAATGACATTGGAGACATCATCTAATCAATGATAGTAGTCACAAGTAGTCAAATATCAGTCAAATGAGTCTAACTGAGTCTAACTGGTGCATGTGTCACACATATAGGGAAGGAGACTCTAATGTGTGCACATGAGGAGTTGTTAGTAGCCAGTATAGCTAATATAGTCTCTCTGGAGGTCTTTCTAAGTGGTTCAGTCAGTTAAACTAGTGATTAGTCCTCAAATCAAGGAACAGATCCATTAATCATGGAACTAACTGAAGAATCTCCTAAATAGGTCGAAGAGGGCGTAGTTGTACTCCAGTTATGGAAACAAGGGCGCATATGTGGCTAGGAGGGATAGAACTGAGCAGAAACATGCTCCTAGGGCTAAAAAACCTGGGGACAAGGTGCTGGGAGACTACCATACTGATGACTGGATGCATGAAGAATGCATGCAGGCATGTAAATATAAAAAATGATGGCGAGAAAATTCCAACATGTATGCAGGATGAATTCTAGCCTCCTTTGTTCTCCCTCCTACAGGATCTGATCATTGGCCCATTGATTTAACCTAGAAAATCATTGGCATACATCTTCATCGTCCCTTCCACATTGAGAAACTATAGCTCTCCCATCCCTCTTTTCTGGATATTGTTAGCAGCTGGTGGACTGAGATGTGGATCGAAGGAAGATCTAAAATGGCCATCATGCAACAAAAACTCAAATTACTTATGGTCAACCTTAAGCATTGGAATCATACTACCTTTCGAGACATCTTCAAGGACAAAAGAATCTTAGAGGATGAACCCGATTCCCTTTAACACTCCATCATGGCCAAGGGACTTTTTGATGAATGCAGGATGAAGGAAAGGGATCTAATGGATCATCTCGACAAACGTTTTCTTCGGGAAGAAACCATGTGGAAGCAGAAATCAAGGGTAACTTTGTTAAAGGAAGGAGAATGCAACACCTCTTTCTTCCACTGGTCCACGATCCAGCACAAAATGCATAATCGCATTACCAACTCAAGATGGCTACGGGAGAGGTTCTAGAATACCACGCTGACATTTAACAAGAGGTGACAGGATTTTTTCAAGATCTCCTCTCGAAAATTGCTTCTTCCAAAGCTAACTCCATTGAGCACATCACCAATCACATTCCTACCATCATTATTGAAGAGAAAAATGCATCCTTAATGCAACCCATCACCCTTCAGGAAGTAGAAACTGTTGTCAATCAGATGGATGAGGGTAAATCTCCTGGTCCTGATGGCTTCACCATAAACTTCTTCCATCATTGATGGAACCTGCTAAAGCTTGAAGTGCTGGAGGTTGTGGGAGAGTCTAGACAAAAAAAATGGGTGCTTCCTACTCTCAATGCCACCCACCTTAATCTAGTGCCTAAAGAGAACAACGCCTCTCATCCAAGGAAGTTCAGGCCCATTTCTCTCTGCAATGTCATTTATAAAATTATCTCCAAAGTGGTAGCTAATCATCTTAAACACCTGTTGTCTATGCTCATATCCCCTAAGAAATCGGGGTTTGTTGAGGGGAGACAAATCCTGGATGGTATAATCTTAGCACACGAAATCACTCATTCTCTAAAGATCAACTACACCCCGGGCATGCTCTTAAAACTAGATCTATCTAAAGCTTTCGACAAACTAAGCTAGGACTTCATGAGGAAAATGCTTCTTGCCTTTGGTTTTATCTATGAGTGGACTCATTGGATCTCTTTCCTGACCTCCAATGCCTTCTTTTTTATCCTGGTCAATGGCTCTCCCCCCGCTACCTTCACCCGCTCTCGTGGCATCCGTCAAGGGGACCCCCTCTATCCGTTTCTCTTCATCCTTATGGCGGAAGGACTGGGAAGAATGATTCAAGCCGCGATTGCTTCTGGTTCCCTTCATGACCTCTCCCTTTATGGGAGGGCCCCCATTGCCTATCAACAATTTATAGATGAGAATATCCTTTTCGGTCACCCATCAGTCCAAGAAGCTCGCTCCTTCCAAAAAATTATTCTAACTTTCTCGGAGGACTTTGGAACTATCATCAACCTTGAAAAATCCCAGATCTTCCTTTTTAACATTGATTCCATCACTAAACGCAATGTTGCACGCTTTCTATGCTTTACTCTCT
Organism: Larix kaempferi; assembly: GCA_027924585.1. Taxonomy (NCBI): domain Eukaryota; kingdom Viridiplantae; phylum Streptophyta; class Pinopsida; order Pinales; family Pinaceae; genus Larix; species Larix kaempferi. Next base: position 4,548,404 of record BSBM01000357.1, read on the forward strand.
CCATCCTACCCTCTAAATACCTTGGCATGCCACTTTTTGATTTGGCCATCAAGCATTCCTCCTTAAGGGAGATTTTGGACAAACTTGAAATTCGTATCTCCTCTTGGGCCTTCCACTCCCTCAACGTTGCATTTCTCTTGACTCTCCTTAAAGCAGTCCTCCAGTCTATGCCCCTCTACCTTTTCTCTATGCTAGCTGCTCCTAAATGGGTCCTGAAATCTCTTAGAATTCTTCAACTGTCCTTCCTATGGGGCAAGGATTCCGAGAACAATAGGTGGGCCCTGGTTAATTGGAAAACAGTCTATCTCTCCCGGTGGGAAGGAGGCCTTGGATTAAGGGACATGAAAATAAACAATGCGGAACTATCAGCCAAAATCTGGTGGAAGTGGGTCTCTCATAATGACACGCCCTGGGAAAAATTATGGAACAAAAAATATGCTCACAACTGGAACCCATCTCACCTAGTCCGCTATGATCAAGACCTCCCTGGATCCTTGATTTGGAAAGCATCTAATTCTCAAAAGGCCTTAATCCATCAACACATTTTTTCAGAGATCAACGAGGGAGCTCATGCCTATTTTTGGCAGGACTCCTGGCATCAGATACCCAGCTACAACAGCCAACATAACAAAAGGGAGACTCATAATATCATGCAATCCATAGCTCTCTCGGTCGTCCAAGACTACTGGGAACATGAAGGGTCTTCCCCGTTCTGACTATGGAATGAGCCTAGGCATTTGAATCTTGGAATCGAGCCCGACCGTCTGGAACCCATCTGGAAATACCTCAAAACAAGGAAGATCATAATTAAACAAGGCCCATACATCATCCATTGGGGATAACTCCCTAAAGGACATTTACGGTCAAGGAAGCATACTCCATTCTGTATCGCAAGGAAGATGATCATCAATTCCCCCTCTGGAAGAAAATATGGAATTCATATCTCTGGCCTAAAGTTTTAACCTTTCTCTGGATTCTCTCTCACCGATGCATTCTCACCTAGTACAATCTATAAAATAAGGGATTTCTAGGTCCCTCACATTGTGTCACTTGCAACAACAAATCTGAAACCATATATCACCTACTTGACTCCTGCAGTCTTGCCTCAAATATTTGGGACCGTGTGGCTGAAAGGTTTAGAAGAACCAATAGATTCAAAGGGGACATCATCGAGTCAATGCAACGATGGGACATGGACCCCTTTCAGGGTGCTCTACTCAATAGGCTCTAGGATCTCACTCATGGATTCAACGGTTTGGAACATCTCGAAAGAAATAAACCTCCACATCTTTAAGGATAAAAGCAGATATATTGAATACATTTGGGGCACTATCAAGATAAATCTCCAAGAAACTCTCTTCTCTAAAGATTGGAACACTTCTGACTTCCCTTCCACTGTTGCTGAGAAATTAATTCTATCCAACCGAAACTTTACTCTTCAATCTCTCCCCACTGTGCAAAAAAGCACCAATATGCACATAACCATCCCTGACTACTGGACCCCTACCCGTGAGGGTATTTTCAAACTAAATTTTGATGTCGCTTCGAAAGGGAATCGTGGCATTGCTGGCTATGGTTGCATTTTCCGTAACCATGAAGGTAAAATCCTCTGGATCTACTATGGAAACATCAGGCTTGATAGAAATAACGTCACGGAATTGGAAGGTCTATTAGGAGGAATTGCCATTGCGAGCAAACTAAGACTCCTCCCTCTTATTTCCGAGGGTGACTCTCAAGTGATTCTCATTATTTCCACCAAAATTCAAAATGGTTCCCAGGTATCCAATCTCTCCACCAGCTGGAGAATGGAGCATAGCATTCAACGCCTCACCAACAACTTGAAATATTTCAGTGCCATCACTTTCGACCACATAAGGAGGAAGGCGAATGCTCTGGTTGACTTCTTGTCCAATGAGGAGGTCACTTGTGATATTCCCCTTTGGGAAGTAGAGTTAGACCAATCCTTCTCAGACCAACTCTTACTCAATTGCATAGCTCTTGCCACTAAATATATTTCCACCCCGGATAAGGGTGTCATCCACATTCAAACCACAGATGGAAGCCTGGATCGCCCACTTGGTGGCTTCACACAGCACCCGTCCCCTCCTTGGAAAGCTGGCATGCACTTGCGCAGAGTAGTTAATAAGGAGGATGTTGGGATGGTTGGCAATGAGGCAGCAGTTAATACACCTGTGTTGGACTCAGTTGATTACATCCCTTCGCATTAACTCGGGTGGTCGGACCATGGTGCTCCTACGTGTGTATCATCTATGCTCCTTCTCCATGTCCCGATATATGAGCGATGGGCTCTTCACCACCCTCATTTGAAAAATTACACAGGTTTCCGCTGCAAAATACTCTACTCGGATTTTCATAGCCTATGAGCTCGATTTATACACTATGCCTAGACCACGTGGAACCTCTAGGAGAGGTGCAGGTCATGGCGTCGGTCGTGATGCGGCCCCTCCGGGCATGACTAATGTGATCATTGGTGGTTATGCAGGAAACGTCTTGACTCATGTTCGACGACTAATTAATGATTGGGAATCTAGCAGGGTTGTTGAAATTCTCGCCTCTAGTAGCCATGGGAACTAGATTAATTATTATTGGTTGGTCAAAAATATGATGGGGACTTTGGTTGAGGAGATGATGGCTAATTGGAACACTGCCAAGAGCTCCATTTTGGACATCAAGGACAACCTGGTTCACCTGGATGAAAAGATGGTGACTTTGGACTCCATCTTAGCTGTAGCAAAATAATCCTTGGAAATTTGTGCGATTCTTCGTAGGGGCTCTGGTCAAGCCAAGCCTGACAAAAAAAATGATGGTTCCACTGCTACATATGTCACTCAGTATGGAACGGTATCCTCTGCATCTCAAGATACGTCGGCTTCTAAGGATATGAAGGTCACCGCTGCTGATGCTTTTGTTGCTGCTGAGGGAAATCCTTCTCAGTTGGTCTCGCCTGCCTTTGGAGCCACTCCAAGGGACCCTCCCCTTGCATCCACCTTTCCCATTCTGTCTACCATCGACTCTCTGCACTATAAGCGCGTTCAAAAGACGGATGAGGACACTTCCCCCCAACGCAAAACAAAACGGTTGATGCCCAAGATCCCTCCCCGGAGTTGGGATGATGATTTCTTTGGAAGCTGCCCAATTATTGAAGATAAACTGAGCCCTCAGAATGAAGCAGCAAGCACTTAGGTTGGCACTGCCAGTCCTAAGATCTCACTGTGACTTTCAACGTTTTTGTTTATTTTGGCTTTATAGTCTGTTTTTATGCACTGGTTTGTTCTCTGGTATGTTATGTAAAGACTTATATTGAACCTGGTCCCCTCATACAGGTCTTTTTTATAAAGTTATTAATATTTCTAGCATTTTTGAGCATTTGGGATGGTGGTTTCACCACCCCAGACCGCCTACACTAGCTAGCCACCATGTAATTTTTTAACACCGTTTTTAATTATACAGTTGCATACTTACACAGAAAAAAAGTCAAGCATATGTCGATAAACCAAATAGTCTATAAAGAAAACAATCTCAATGTTATGCAAACATCACAACACAAGGGTTTCCTCCAAGTCTTATGCAATCAATATGTTTAAGGTCCAATTCAATCCTTACTTATCCAAATGCGAAATAGTTGATGGCCCAATAAGTTGATCACCCAAAGGAAATCAGTCGATGGCCAACCCAAGTGCTAGTCGATCAAACAAACACAAGTTGAGTTCAGTTGACATCCTTATCAAGTCAACAACTATGAGATGCAAGTCCACCATCTAATCGATTCACCATTCGGTCGAACCCTCCAATCGATTGCTTTATAAGTTGACCAAAAGAATATTTTCGAGGGAAACAAAATATATACCAATGCATCAACCTCCGATCAGTCACAGTTTGAGGTAGTCAGTCAATCATATATGAGATCATCTCAAATTGAACAAAACTGTCATTGGTTTATAATCTATTGAATAATACAAGTTGATACTCTCATAATTCGAGCATCATAATAAGGGTAAGCAATAACACATCCAATCAAATAGCAATGCTCTACCAAACAAACTAGGGAATCATAAGGCTAGGAAAATAACACTCAAGACATTTCCAAATCTCATCATCTATGGAATACCATAGTTCACCATTCTTCCAAGAACAACAATCCACCCGATGATTACATATTCATGCCAATAGAAGTTGGCTCACCCATATTAGTGAGCACTCTAGTAATGCGTCATTCCTGAAACACCCAAAGAATTCAGATCATGCCAAAATTAGGATACGATGGTCGAATTCAATGATTCACCATTCTCCTCAACCCAACAATAAAATGTAGCTCATCAAATCACTATCGTATAATGGAACTTAGTCATTCTACAAAACCCTTATTCACAAACGAACCAACACTGATACCATGTCGGGACAGGTAAATAAAACAACAAAATCGAATAATAGAAATTCTTAAAGAGTGGTGGTGGGTCTAAAGACACCTTTTTACTTAAGCACAAAATGATCCACTATTCACCATGATGATATATTGATCTAATAGACCATTCATAAATAGGTTTGGATATGGACGAAACCAATAACCATGGGACCATATAGTGGTAACTAACCATAAATTTCTATAGATCGTGGGTTGGAGGACCCAAAGTGGACAAATCTAATTCATATTTTAGTCAATGGTTGACTCCCTTAAATGGTCGGCACCCTTAGCGGTCGATTCCCTTCAACGGTCGGCTCCCTTCTTCTGACAAGGTGAGGTTACATAAGAACCATTGCTTCCAACAAAATAAGCATGGAAGATATATACAACACCTTTTGGCATCTTTATGATGGTGATGCCTGGCTAGACAGTGATTTCTTTTTCAAACATTACAGGATATGTGCAAACAGGAAGCACCTTTTCCTTGATATATTATGAGTCAACTCCCCACAGTCACAAGAAGGTATGATATCGGTTGATTCCAAACCATATATTTGTGGTGTATTTGTTAAGTAGTTGTCATAGATTACATACAACGAAAGCAAACACCATATCATTATACCATTGGATAAATTCATTCCCATTAAAAGCCACATTGGTGTCATTGGGATGACTTCTCCATGGGTCAAAGCGTTGGGATTCAAATTTTCGGTTTGTAGGGGTGGAAATTCATGACCCTTTGCTGGATTCAATTTCCACATTGTGAATGCCACTAGTAAGTATCCAACTATGAAATACCCTCTGGATGTATGTGCATCTGTGCAATCTCAGAACAACTCATCCATGAGGTACTTGCGCTAGTTTTACTAGATACCTTGGATGTAAAATTCCTCTACTAATATGGTATCAAGTGTGCACTCTCCTTTTGTATATTTCCTCATTGCATTTTTGATGATGATATGGTAGGAAATATTCACCTTTGCATTGTTGATTATGCGATAATGACACCCTTGACGACAGGTTTTATGCTATATCAATCATATAGGATTAACAATGAGCGTGCCTCTCTTCACTTGTGTTCCCCCTTGAATGTTGTAGAGATGTGCTCACCAATCATGCAAAACCATGTCAGTCTATGGATATGGTCAACATGAATCAGGTATTAGTAATCTAGCCATAAGGAATGGTCGTGCACCTTTCTAACTAGAAATTTAGTGCATTTGATCATTTCTCATATTATGTCGAACACCAGTAAGTTCTTTAGGTTCATCAAAGTGGAGTTCCATAATGGTTCAAATGCAGGTTTCCAAATTGGTAATACGTCTCCATTATTGAATGGGACATAGTACATGTAACATTTGGGGATCATATCAAGATATAGGTCCTAGTCCAAAAATTCATAGACAACCAGTTTGTTCTGGTCAACTTTCCAGTATAAATTCCCAATAGTATTTATCCTAAGGTCGATCGTTTTTTATTGAATGGGTTCTTTCTATTTCAATTAGGCCTTGCTATTGGATTCCTTAGTGGTTGCTACTTTCCCCGTGTTTGGTAGACGATGCTGGTAAACAATCTAAACTAGGGGTCAAAAAATAGCTCCATGCTCACAGTGTTGTAGTTTCGATAAGGGATCCAGTTTAGAAGTTCTTCAATTGTTAGAGGTGCAAAGTGACTAACAAAGTGGGACTTAGCTATTTTTAATGTTTAACCATGAAATCAGGGGGATTTGACAATTCATTATGGTGGAGGTAGTGGGGATTGGACGCTGTCAAATTTTAAATGAAAATATCTAAACCAACAATTTCACAGAAGACAATGAAAATGCAATTTAAACATGCCTTAATGGCTCTTTGATATTAGATGGCGTGACGCGGGTTCTAGTGGCGAAAAAAAATTGAATATATTGGGTTCCCTAACAAAAATGGTTTGATCTACCTAACTCAAAACTTGCAAAATTGCATACAAAAACACTCGGTGTGAAAATTAAACTAAGTGGCGCAATAGCTAAAACCAAAATTGCAACACTAACTCTTACCCTAACTCACTCCCTATGACAAGAGTGCTAGATTGCCGGATTAGTGAGCATAAATATAGGGCTTCAAGCATGTGCCATTCACTGTAACACCCCGAAATATTAAATGGGAATACTCAAGTATTATAAGCCTTAACTATCTATAAATTAGATATTATTTAATTTGAGAAATAGTGGGGAAGTCAAACATTAACAAGTAAATCTTAGTTAAGTTATTTAAAAGTGACTAGCAAAAAAAAAATGTGCATGGAAGCCACTTGGAATTCATGTAAAATAAATCTAATTTAATTAATTATTTGAATTACTTGCATAAAACAGAGAATTCAGAAAATATTTGGAGGTGGAGGATAGTTATTGGAGGTGGAGGCTGGCTAAAACATGGACCTAATCATAATGGTACTATAATTATATGGATTTTTTAATCTCCATTTAAAAAAAAAGGAAATATGGGGATTTTTGTCAAGGGTTTATATAAACCTTGCTTCATTGCTAAAGGGAAGAGCTTGAGTATGTGAGGGATGAGGATAAACCCATATTTTTTTAATATTTATGCTTGGTATCCTTCAATGTCGATTCCGTTAGCTTTTTCTTCTGTGATTTGCTTAACCCCAAATTCTATGTCTAAGAGAAAACTTCTTCCTCTATAGTAAATGGTTTGAATTTTGTCCACAACATCAAGGGATTCATAAACCTTTTTAAAGTAGGAATTCTAGTCCCCCAAGGGAATATTTTTATTTTTATTTTTTTTTACAACTTCAAATTTGCCTCTAGAATTTCTTAGGATATATCACACACAAGTGCAAAATATTCTATTGCTTTATATTTATATAGTACATTTTTCCTTTTAATTAGGTCTTTGTACATATATACCTTATGGATTTTAGGAAATCATTAGAACAACCCCTAATGGATTTGGGGGCATGCTTTCACTCTTTATCACACTAATGGTTTGTCCTTCTATTTTCCTTGTTACAAGACACTATGATAGATAACTTGTTAATGGAAGTAGAGAGGGTTGTGGTGAAATTTGCATAGAGGTATTCAATATTCTCTTTTTTTAATAGTATATTTAATTCATTATTTTAATCCCTTAAAAATATATTAGTTTTATTTTTACCAAAGATGAAGTAATTTTTGTTATTATAATTCTTGGTTATGGGGCTTTTGTTCCTACTAAAGTTTAGAGTTAGGGTTAAAGTTCTATGGTGAAAATTGGGCTCATGGTCATTTAAGATGTCAAAATTTACTATTTGATTGTATATTTGTATATTAGATATCACATAACCTATGACACTACTACCGGGCCCATGGATATAAATCATTTGGTTGGATGTTGGCCACTTCATTAAGAACGTTGAAAATTTTTACATCTTGATAACTACACATATTGATTAGTTCGGTACCAAACAAATTCTCAACCAAGTATTGAGAGTTTATTTTATATTTTCTAGCTAACACAAGGTCCTCATGATCTAGCTAGAAAGGATTATGGTTGGAATCATTGTACTTAAAATAATAGCTTGGTTAGTTGTTGTTTTAGAATTAAAATTTCCTAGCAAGACGATATTGCTTTCATTTCTTGGGCTGTAAATATCTTGTTCTAATCAATTGTAAGGATAATTTTTATCTAGATTTTGATTCTTATCACGGCTAGAATTAATATGTGAAAAATACAATATCATTATATAAATATTCTTATCATTTAGATCTGTAATCTCCATCCATGGTACTGATTAAAATGATCATTTTTTTAATCCTAATATAAGAAAAATTGTTCTTTATGCAAAAAACTATCCCTATGATTCCACAATGTAGGTAGGGTCTCTTATTCGATACTGACCATAAGACAAATACTTATATGTTAGGTACTTTAGACTCTTCGTAATCCCAAGTTTCAATAGGCAATATAATATCAATTTCACTCAAGATCCAGCATAACATGGGACCTCTACTCCATGGAAAGCCACGAACATTACAAGGGAGGAACTAGAGTGTCCCAAATTCCTATTTATTGTTATATTTTTGGTCATTATACCTAACTAAAATATTTTCTATTCCTAATTAAGGCTCATTTTGCTTCCTTTCTAGCTTATTTTACCCTCTAAACATCCTTTTGTAATTCAGCTTGATATTCATGAATTAGGTACTTCTTTATAAACATTCCTAACCCTTTTAGACATGGGGATTCATTGATTATTCCATATTATCCTCATTATTGATTTCCTTAACATGAATTAAACTATATTTGTGCTCAATTATTTATCCTAGGTTTTGTGCTTATATGAGGCAAGTTGATTCAATTTGTAATTTTTCTTATAGTTTTTCCTTGACTAGTGATATAATGTCCTCTCCTTTCTCTTCTTTCAAACCAATAGTTATTAGGCTAAAGGATCTTTTACTACGTTCATGGTCTAAATCTATAAGCTTATTCATTTCCACTTCGATGAGTTTAATATCCAATATACCCTCCAATCTATTGAGGGCCAAATATTTATTTAATTTTTCTTCTAACTCTTTAATATTTTTCTTCATACTATGATTTTCTAGATTATCAACCTATCCTTCTTAGGCTGATTGTTTAATTTTTTGTCTTTTCTTGTCAATTTCTTGTAATCTCATCTCCATTTTCTCCAACATATTCTCAAACCCAATTATTTTAGTGTCTTTATGTTTCTAAATCTTGTCTTCAATTGATGCAAATTTTATTAAGAATTTTTCTTCAATCTATTTGAATTTTATAATCTCTTTATTTCCTACATTTATCTAAATATTTTATATATTTACAAAGACCATCTAGGGTTACTTTACTAGGTATCCCATTTTAAGATGTTTTTGGTAAATGCAATGACTTGTTCATGTTGGTATAGAGAAATAAAGAGGAAACAAATTATTACAAAGACTATAAGAAAGAGATTATGCCCCTTGTTAGGTCAATATCATTGATTAGGGTTTCAAATGCATGTTTTTAAAAATTCCTAGTGATAATACCTTCTAAAAAAACCTCAATGAAAATTCCTCTTAAAAATTCCTTCATGAAAAGGCATGTTGAAAACAACTTTGAATCAATAAAATAAAAGAAAGCGAAAAATAAAAGAAAGTGACAAATAAAAGAAAGAGGAAATAATTTGTAACCAAATTTGGGAGAAGGAACATATGCACCTGATTAGTTAAAGCTCATGGATTACAGTTTCATAGGTATGCAATTAAAATGCCCAAATATTGAAACTACATGGTGAAAATTCCTTAATGAAAGTGTCTTGTGAATGTGCCTCAATGAAAATGCTTTATTGAAAATGTCCAATGAAATTCCTTGGTGAGAATGTAATGTAAAAAGGCTAGAGTGAAAATAACTTTGAAATATATAAATTGATAAAAGAATAAAGATGAAATATGTTATAAACATTAATCAGAACCACAATGGGATATAATTGTTTATCAATGTAGCAATTTGACATAATTCAAACGGGATGAATGATTAACCTTTTCAATCGTTCACTTGGTTATAGTTAATCATTACTTATGCATTAATCATTATGATCAATTCATGTCACATTATGTTTAATCGATAACTATGACTAAATTAAGCACATAATAGTTGTACTTAACAACATGACATAATCATTGATTGATGAGCATTGAAATGTGGCATAACCATTTAGGAGCATTGCGTTATGCAGTAACCATTGATGAATGTTGCAATTCCACACATCCATGAACGAATGTTCTAATGTGACATAACCAATAAAAAACATCATATAGAATCATAACCTCGTTGAATGTCACCATGTGATATAACCATTAGGGACCATAGAAATTTGACATAAGTTAATAAAAATGAACATTTCAATGTGAGATACCTATTCAAAAAAATCACACAAACGACCAACCAATGCCAATCAATTTATTTTGGTCAACCTTGATCAACTATGGATAAACTTAGTGAAACTTGGTCACCACAACCAAACAATATTTAACTATGGAAAAAAATATCATCTATGGTCAACAACATCTAAACATTTTTGTCATCCATAATCAACCATAGTCAACCATGTTCAAACATAGGAAATAATGCTTAACCATGGTCTATCATCATTTGTCAACCATGATCAAACATAACAAATTTTTTTTTATCATGGTCAATCATCATTTTTCAACCATGTTTAAACATAGTGAATGATGGTAAAACATGGTCAACCATAGATAACCAAAGTCAACCATAAGTAACCATGGTAATCCCCTGTTTAACCAAGTTCAAACATAGGTAGTTATAGCCACACATGGTTAATACAAGTATATTATAGTCAACCATGTTTAGATATGTGTCAATGACATTCAAACATAGTCAACCATGGTGAACATTTGTCAATCATGGTCATATGTAGTCGCCCTTGGTCAAACATTTAATCAAGCATGCTAAACATATCTAATTGAAGTCAACCATATTCAACCATGAAACACCTTGGTATAACCCTAGTTAATCTTAGTCAACCATAATCAACCATAATGTAACATGGTCATACAATCAAACATGACCAACCATGGTCATCCATAGCTTTAACCAAAATCAATTTTAAATAACAACTATTAAACAAAGAAATTTTACATATGTCAATAAAATTGAAATTTTCAATATGTCATACAAATTTATGAATGTCACACAAATGACTAACCAAATTCAACCATTGTAAAACCTTAGTCATCAATGTTTACCAATGTTCAATATTAGTCAATCATTTCCAAACATAGTTAACCTTAGTGATCCATGGTGAAACTTTGTCCACCATGGTTAAACATAGTCAACCATATTCAAACATAGATAGAATGGTAAACCATAATAAAAGCCAACCATTATCAACCATGGAAACCCCTAGTCAAATAGTGTTCAATATTCATCAACCATATTCAACCATAGACAATGACCATGAAACATAGTCAATGATAGTCTAACATGGTCACATGCAATCAAACATGGCCAACCATGGTCATCCATAGCTAACCAAAGTCAAACAAAGTTAAACGTGATCACCAATGGTCATTTCTTTTCAACTATAGTCAACTATAGCCAACTATCATTAGAGAGAATTTGAGGTTTAAAATGGGCCTCCTAAGGAAAATAATAAAATAATAATTAAAACAATAAAATAATATTTATGAATTTTGGAGGAAAAGAGAAAAAAACTACCTTTTTTCTTCATATTTTCAACATATCTCCCTCTCATTTTACTCAAATTTCAAGTGGGAGCACTCGTTGGATGCAGAATTAAATTCTACATTCAACAAGCACCCACATTGCATACTTTTGAGGTAACCCATCCCATGAAAAATGTGAAATACATCAAGAAAATGTGTCGCTTGAAATTTGAGTAAAACGACAGGGAAATATGTTGAAAATACGGGTTAAAAAAGTAGATTTTTTAATGTCAAATATGCCATGTCAACCATTATCGTTAACTCTTTTCTTGAAATTATATTGGTTCTTGAATTCAATAGCTATTTTTCTTATGAGGTGGCTCGTTTTCTTATGAGGTGTCTCATATTCTTATGAGAGCCATTTTAGACCCCAAATTTACTCTAATGGTAAAATGTAATAAACCATGTTTGACTATACTCAACCATAGACAAACATTGTTAACCATATTCTAACATGGTCAACCATAGTAAACTATGGTCAAACACAATGAACCTTGGTCTACTATGCTCAACCATAGTCAACAATAGTGAAACACGATCAACAATGATTGGCCATGATCAAACATAGTAAAACATCATAGAAATTTGAGTATTATTGATATTAATATTTTAATTTAGGAACCTACTAATCATCCCCATGGATGTTGGCCATCTACTAGGACAACTACATAATTAAAATTTGGTTCATATATGTTGATCAATACCATTTTCAACCCTTTTTAATAATGGGGCTAATCGACACATATCAACCACCTAATTATGTGGGTGTCCTAGTGAGTGAAATGCCTCATAATTCACATCCTAACATTCATCTAGTTCCTAAATCCAACTCAATCCATTGTAGAAATAATGATAACATTAATACTAATACAAATTTAAACCTTAAATCCAATTGAAATCTTAATTCCATTTATAACTTCTCCTTAAACATACTTGTAATATAACCTCTTCTGCTAACCCTCATCTAATTCCCATGATAATCTATTTTTGGTGATAGTCAACATTTCTTCTCTTGTCCTAGACACCCCTATCCTCTCACTTATACAAAAAGGTTTCAACTATGTAATAGCCAATCACATTCCTATTGAACACATCCTCTATGTTATTGGATCTCTCACCCCATGTCTTGATATTCATGATGTTGAAGAGGTGAAAAGAGATTGGGTACAGACCCTCTACTCTATGAAAATTCCCAAACCTAACCTCTCTAAAGAAGATCTTGATGTAATTCATCTACTTAATATCAATCCTAACATTATTGTTTTAAAAGAAGATAAAGGTAATGTTTTAGTCATTATGAATACCTCAAACTATGACTAAAAAGTGCTTGAGATTATTTACTCCTTCTCTTACAAGCCTCTTTCTAGGAATCTGATGAAACAAGTAACCTACCTAGTGACTAAAACCATCAAATCATCTTCTCTTGATCCATCTATAAAGAAGTTCCTTATTCTACATAATCCCCAAACCCCCAAAATATATGGACAACACTAAATGCATAAGAAGTAAAACCCCCTTGGACCCATCATTAGTGCTATAGGTTCCCCTATGTATGGCTTAACCAAATTCTTAGCCAATAAGATTAAACATTTTATAAACCAAAACCCTTCCTACATCAAAGATTATGAGAACTTCATTAATAAAATAGATAATCTCCATCTTGATGAACATGAGCTTATAGTAAGTGTTCATGTTGTGTCCCTTTTCACTAAAATTCATGATCATAAATCCCTAAACCTTATTTCAAATTTAGTTGATCAAAATACCATCTTAACCCTTATTAAAATTTGCTTTACCTATACTTTCTTCATTTTCAAAGAAAAAATCTATCAACAAACTAAAGGAATGACTATGGGATCATCCATATCCCTACCGTGGCATGAAACACTTTGAATATGCATTCGTCAACAATTAAAATTCCAAATTGTTGGTTTTGATTCATGAATGACACCTTCGTCATCTAGCCCCATGACCAATCTTCCCTTTCATCTTTCTTTAATAATATTAATATTCTATATTCGCACATCAAATTTACTATGGACATCAAATAACATAACTTGCTTCCATTCCATGATTTTCTAATCTCCTAAAATCCGAATGATTCCCTTTCCCACCCCATATATCGAAAAAGGACACATCCCAATTGATATCTTCAATCCCAATACTACCACCTTCCTGATAAAAAATCTATTGTTCCTAAAATGCTTACTTCTAGGGCCATATGAAAATTTATGACCCCCAACACGTCAATAAACAGATAACAGTTCTCACTAATTCTATCCATGCCAATGGCTATTCTATATCTTAGATTATTATAACTTTTAGATTATTTCTCCATCTAAAAACTTAAAAAACCAATCATGTAATCACTCTGTACATTCACAACCAATTTTTGCTCCCTTACATTCATGGAATCACTAATCATATATCTAAGATCATGGCTAAAAGGATTATTAAAACTTATTTCAAACCTCATAAATCTCTTAAGAAACTTTTTCGAAGTGTTAAACACAAATCCAACCATCTTTCATTCCAATTTGTTCCTATATCAACCAAACTTACAAATATATCCAAACTTTCCTCAAAGAACATATTACAAACCACATCCATTTTAGTAAATCTACTCTCATTCATCACTCTCATAACACCACACATGATATCATCTTTAATGATACCAAAATCCTTGCTCATGTGTCATTCTAATCCTTTCAGATCTTCAAGCAAGCCTTGGAAATCGAAAAACATTCTAAGAACTTCAATAGGTGTAGGATGGTTACAAATTAAGCCACTTGTGGAAGCCTCTCATCCATCATCTTCAATAGAAAACCACTTTCCCCACAACTCTTTATCATTTGACCTTCCTCTTTATTCAAGTCTCTTCCATTTTTGTATATTCTTTTTTAATTTAATTTCCTCGTCCCTCTATAATCATTTTTCTCTTTAATTTCATCATTCTTTTTATAAAACTATTATCCTCTTTTATTTGATATAGAATTTTCACCAATTTCTTTTACGACATTTTTTCTTTTTGTTCAAATTAATTATGAAATAATCATCTCTTTTTCCAACATTTTAGAATCTTTCCTCCAACATTTTAGAATCTTTCCTAATTAGTCAATCCTGAACTATTCTTAATTAACATTAAGTATTATACCATCTTTTTTATTACCTTATTATCTTTCTTGATTATATTGTCATTACTTTGTGGATTATTTTTATGTCCATTCATTTAATCTCTTGGGCATTTTACTTATACTTTTCCTAGTTCGTGCTTCATCTTTTTATTCTATGAATTTTCTTTCAATTAAATTTTTTTTTTTTTCCAACGGAAAAATCACCTTCCTGCTATTCCGAAGAATCAAGGAAAGCTTGAAATACAATCATTACAATAGGGCTCAACAAGAGCATCATGTCACTTACAAGAATTGAACCTAGGTGGGGAGGGAAACAATCTTTCCTTCCAACCACCCAAGCTACAACCAATGGACCCAATTAAATTTTATTTATTTGTTATTATTTCAATAATTTTTATTTTCTAGTTTTTTCAATCAACTTTGTTCACTATTTATATATTAAATTATTTCTCTCTTTTATTAACTTTGAGTTCACTTTCTTCTTTAAATCCATTATCTTTATGACATATATTTCTTCTCTCCAAAACACTTTTTCATTAATCTTTAACCCACTCCCCTTCACCTAATTTTTTTCATTAATATTTAACCCACTCCCCCTCACCTAATTTTTTTCATTAATATTTAACCCACTCCCCCTCACCTAATTCATTATAACAAATGCCTTTTACTTAATTCATATTGGCAGTTCTCTAATCTAATCTATTTATTTAGTATTTATCTAGTGGAGCCTACTCTTTCCTATAAGTATCTAATCCTATGATATTGGGTCGAGTGTCCACTATAAAATGTAGCTTTTATTTAATTTATATTATTCAGAGTGACGATGATTTTATTCTCTAATTTTTATAAAAAACCTAAATAACAATGAAATGAAATTAAAAGAAAAATCGTTGAGCTTCACACATTTCCTATAGTAGTGGAGGAAAAACCAAAGTTTTTAGTATTACACTTATTTAAATTTTTTGAAAAAATAGGTATTAAATAACTTTTCTTAGAATATATATATACATATATAAAATTCCGAAGTAGTTTAGTTAGTTGGATATTTCTAGACCAAGATGCCACGAGGTTGAAGGTTTTTTTGGATCCTTGAAGATTAGGCATCAAAATAATATCTATAAATAAAACAACCCACCATCCAAAAAGTAAATAAACTATATATATTATATATATATATATATAATTAAAATATAACTTTATAATGTTTTATTTTTTAATATTACATTTTGAAACTAAAATAATGAACTAAATTTTTTAATTAAATATTTCATTTTCATTTTTAAATTACATAATAAATTCAGTCCTAAATAACTTAGTTTACTTTTATCTTGTATCTACGAAGATATCATTCACCTCAAATATACACAACCTACACAAAAATAGAAAAAAGAAGAAGAAGAAGTTTGTTGAAAAGTTTGTTTTCTATTTACGTCTTAATACAAAAAATCTAAATTATATATCTAACATAGAACTTGGATAAATTTTAAAATACATTATCTTTGATACATATAGAACCTGGATAACTTTTTTTATAATACATTATATTTGATAGCTAGAATATCCATATATCAAAATCCAAATTCCTTTCCGCTTTGCAATAATTGTTTGTAGTTTGGGAATGAAGAAAGTTGGATTATTTAAAGTTTAGATAATTTTTAAAATACATTATTTTTTATAGCTTACATATTTAACATGAAACTTGGATAACTTTTATACTAGCAATTGCTTCATAAAGTGCAAAGGAACGTTCACATGAAAAATAAAATAAATAGAAAGTAAAGTAAACATGATGAAGTAAAAAAGGGAGTAGTGAAAGAGATGCTATGAAGAGAATAATAAAATGCAGAATTTTTTTCGGTGTTTCACTTGATGCCTAAATGGTAGGACAAATCACGGTGGTTGAAACTAAATTCACTTACACTTTCTAAGTCCTCAAATCTGCTCTGGTTCAAACTAAAACTTAACGAAAACAATAGTCGAATATTTCTATCAAGATATATTTGGCCTACTAAGGTATATATCTACTCGCTTAGTACAGACTAAAATTGTAGATTCATAGGCATACGAGGCAGATGAACACATAATTTAGCACCATGAACTGTAAAACTTATGTTCATTCAATGAGGTATCTTCATTTGCAATGAAGAGACTAGACTTGAAAACTCATCTGGAAACATAAATGACAAGATTCACACCCATGAATTTAAATTCACCAAGTTGGCATAGTGCTTACCCACACATTTCATTAGGGACTAAATTCGAAGTTGGCAGACATGAACACGTAATTAATTTTGATGGAAAGAGTATTTATACCCTAACCATTAGCAATTACTAATTTTGATGGCAAGAATATTTATACCATAATCATTAGCATTTACCAAACCAGACCTTGAATGCCTTCTTGTAAATTAACTCGTAAAAGTTGTAAATTCAATTCACAATATCTATCTCAGCAACACATTATCCTACCAAAATTAAATGGCATTAGAGCCACGACAGCCTTTAGCCAACCCACCCTTAAGAACTTGGCTGAAAAAATAAAAGCTTCATAATGTATTACTAAGTCTGTAAGTCCTGCAATTCACCAATAAGGAAGAGAAAATACATCCGGGCCAATAATTTCAATAATTCATTCATCATCATCCTCAACATTATTCAAAGCATTCAAGCGAGCAATCAATTTTTCCTTTCTCTCTTCATAAGTTAGTTTCCTTGTCAAGTAACTGTTAAGGTAAAAGATTTAATGTGTTAATGACTTGACAATAAAGTAATTCTACTATTTTAACATTTTCACAATATTTTCAATAATGCCAAAAATATTCAGAACAGATCAATTGAAAACACTTACTACTTCTGCTCTTTAGGAACATGTTTCTCAGTGTGTTTGATTATCGGGTCTGCTCGAATAGAAGGCATGCACTTTCTTCTACAACTCTTCAATGCTTTCTTCTACCTTTCTTGATATATTTAGAAAACTGGGATTGATACTTCTCTGGTTCATCTTTTTTCAATGTTTACAAGTAACACAGCATGCCAGTACAAACCAATGAATGGATATGGAAGACCATAAACACAATCCTAATTATGAAGATGCAGAGCTCAACCTTTAAATATCATCACCATCAACTAACTTCAATAGAACATCCTATCATGGGTGGCAAAAATAGTTGCACTTCTACCTAGTAGTCTGGACTTCTAAAAATTTTCAGAACTTCCTACAGCTTCAATGCCAATGTACTTTTATGAATTATTCCATAAATGTTATTTCATAGAACATCACCTGTAATCAAGATAATTATAAAAACCATACACACAAACCTTAAATAGATAACTTCTGACCTTGATGTAAGTAGCTGCATGACCTCCCAACATATACTTTCAATGGACCTCAACATCCAGGCTCTTGCTTTCCTTGTTATAACCAGCAAAACACTTTTCACTATGAGGAATATCTAATCCTCCATCCAAAGCACCCTAGACACAAGCCACAAAGTTGAAAGTTTACAAGAGTGAATGCAGCAAAAGAATATAATGAAGTTGGTATTTAGAAAAGAACTGAACAGAAGAAAATCAAACAATGTATATAATAATTATTAATTGTTATTCAACAAAAAGATCTAGTTTTCATGTCTAGCTACCTACAAAATCAAAACATATGTTGTCTAAATCCATACTGCTTGTCAAAACTAGTAATCATGACAAGTAACAAAAAGGATGAGTGGAAGGATTTCCAAAAGATCGCAAAAAGAAAACAAAGGATGCTTTGCCACCTCAATAGGCAATAAATTAGAAGAAACTCTCAAAAGAACAAATATTTCAACAACCATGATTAACTCAAGTAAGAATATAATTATTGCTTTAGCTATATGCCTGCCAGCATTCCTTAACCCTCTACAGAAGACATGATCATGATATTGTCATCAATGCACTGTTAAATCTTAAACTTATCAATCAACAAATATAAGCAAAGAGCTATGACCCCATGAATTTCAGAAGGCAATAATGGTACAGACAAACAGAACAACAAAAAAATGCCATGCAAATGGAACATGATAAGACATAAGCAAGATTATACCATATCAATCTATAGCTTAAGCAATGGATCTACCAAAAAAATGGTAGTATAGTATTAGCCCCACAATTAATCCCATTTACCTTATTATTTATAAAAGATGGGATTGATCACAGAAAATCACTTTTACTACATTTAATTAAACATAAAAAACAATGGATTGTTTACCAACCTTCAAAGCTCCAAAAACTCTGTTGCCAGTGGTGGTGCTGACAAGACCTACATTCATCAGAGCTCTGTATGGCATCCTGGAATCATTAGGGTCGACAATGTAGTCCTCCCAGTGGCCTGGCATACACATCAGTACAAACATCAATCCCACATAATTCTAAATAAACTAAAATGAAGCCATATGCAATTTCTAATAACAAAAAGACCCATGTATCCCATAGTTACAAAAGTCAATTTCCAAATATGGCACAATTCCAAATAACTGATATAATAAGAAACAAAACTTCCAAATGCAACATTCATATTTATCTCATCACAATCGAAAAAATGAATTATCTTATACTTGGACCACAGGTTGAAATACATACTAAAAATTTGAAATTTTTAATTAGAAAACAGAGAAACAATCAAAAGCATGGATTGCATATACCTCCTCGTTGCCGACATATTCCTCATCCATATCCAGCTGCTTCAACACACGACGTGCCAGCAGGAGACCAGTGCAGTATGCTTCAAAATCAAACAATACATCCATCAAACCTTGGTTGAAAAACCACATTTAAGTATTATTTATTACATATGAGTGCAATATGAACAGAAATGAATACGAAGGGGAACAAAGCAAATGTAAATAAGATAGTGTATGATGGAGATGTATGGTATGACTCACAAAAAATACAATGTTACGAGTAGCTAAACATGGGACCTAGTGTTTTCACGAGGGTAATGATGTTCCAACTGGTGGAGACACGGGGTTTGCATTTCCACCTATAGCTTATTAAAGTGATGAAACTAACGGTAGGATGAATATAGATTTGGGTGGGAAAGGGCAGAAAATTTGCTAAAAGATGATTTTGTTGTAGGTATTAGAGGTGATACATCATTGCCAAATGTTGTTGTTGTTGTTGCTTCCAATTAGATATTATAATATTTCCTTTAAACATCCTAAAAGATTAACCAATCCAGATTTCTCTTGTAATTTCTTTTAAATTACTTTTTAGGTCATCATACATTTTCTATACTGAAATTTTACATCTAACATGAATTCAATTTCTCTCACAACAAGAGGCTTGAATCAATATTTGTTAGCAGTGTATTAAAAAATTATAATAGGACTGAGCATTTCCTGGACTCCAAGTTACTACTCCACAAAAACCAATCAAAATGCAAGACAATTTAGGTTATTACATGACAGAACTACTATGTTACTCATGAATGAGAGAAATAAACAAAGTAGGCTTGCATTCACCCTTTCACCTCTACTTTGAGAAACTTTCATAAGAGAAACTTGAAAACCATTAGATATTTCCATACATCACGATGAAGAGAATGTTTATGCAACCACCCTTCAAAATCTCCTAAACACTACAATTGCAAGAAAAACTAAACCTTGCCAATAATATCTCTCTATTTTATTTGAGAGTTAACTCTCATATGTTGTTGCATCATTCTTCTCTTATTTTTGGGTAAGGGAGATGGAAAAATGAACATAACAACAACTTGATTTTGGCTTCATTCTTCTCTTATTTTGGGTAAGGGAGATCAATAAATGAACATAACAACAACTTGGTTTTGGATTAAGATCATGTAATAGAAAATCACATATTGTATATGTTTTATATGTACAGAAAGGTAGATTAAGATGGTCTATTAATGGTCATGAATGATACTATATATGTCTCCTTTGGTATCTAGGTCATGTTCAATGGAATTCTGGTCATTTACATAACACAATGCAGAGCACATCCATAGCAGAAAACCAACTAGAAAATCACATATTGCTACTGCAGATATGTAGATATGTAGAGAAAGGTAGAGAAAGATGGATGGTACCATTTATAGTCACGAATGCTACTGTATATGTTCTTTTTTTTTTTCTTTTACTCATTGAAATCCTTGCCATCAGCACAACATAGTGCAGAGCATGGCCACAACAAAAGTAAATTGTACATTTGATATACTCTACATATCAAACAATTAACTCCATTAACAAATTATTTCTATTACAAAAAAAATTCATTTTTCTGTGTACTATGTTGGGATTCAACAATACCTTAGAGATTCTAGCAACTTATTTTCCCATGCTTGCTAGGTCATTGTCAACACAATCACTCTCCATCAATTCAAACTACTCAAAGAGAGTATGGAAGAAGAATGCATTTCATAGAGAATATCCTAAGAAGATGTGAAAAGGGGATTATACCTATACAGATTGAAATAACATAATGAAATTCACTTAAAAGAAAATTAGTAAACTAACCTTTTCCTTCAAGTTCATCAGTGTTGTGTTGATTAAGGGCATTTGCCTCAGCCTCTAGTGCCATTACTGCATTCACAACCATAACAATTATCACATGGTGCATAAGCAGAAAGTCATAACAGAATGTATGCATTTAACATAACAATGTCAAACATTAATAATTTAATAGCAGCCACATGGACAGCTGGCTAGCACTAGCAGGGTAGTTCCAGGTTCCAACTACATTGTAAAAGGAAGAAACAATTTTCTTTGCAGGTTAATAAAATAATATTTTAAACGAAGAAACCATAAAAGTGTCCAAGAGAATTATCCTGAGAATAACCAAAATAATGAAGGAAAATATGTGTAATGAATCTAAGTCTAGTTTCCCAATGCAACAATATTTGATCAATATCGACAAGCATACCTTCTGTTAATACTTCAAAGGGATATTATTCTATTCTATTTATCCAACCATTAAAACAAGTTTTTTTATTTTTTTATGAAGAAAGTGAATGAATATTTGCAAAAAAAGCAAATTGAAACATACATTGCATGCATTTTTGGCAATTCTGTAATAAGAAATTTCTTGCAAAACAAAAAAACTTGATCTTTGTATTTACAGAATGCAAGATTGTTTTTGGAATTCATACCTGCACTCGCTTGGGACTCTGCACTTCAAAGGTTGCATTCGTACTAAATGATGTGGTGGACAAAGGGCCTGCAAATTGGACAGTGTTCTCCACTGTGAGAATCCCCTTAAACTTGACAAACGGAAACGTCGCTGCATCAAACAATTGGAATAGCTCAGAGAAGGATGTATACCAATTGGAATAGGTCAATACTTTTTTTCCAAATCTAACCACATCAATATCTTCATTTTATTTGGTTCCCTTACCTTTCATATTTTGGTCCACCACCAAGCAGAGTTAAATATATAGCATTGTTATTTGAAATCTAGACATTCCTTGCAAATTAAAAAAACAATAGCAGATTCATCAGCCCCAACTTATGATTTCTTAGTTTTGGTTGCTTCCTTTCGATAGAGGATACTACCAACAAGCATTGCCAGCAGCGAATGCCTTTCAAGAACAAAAACCACAATAATCGCAAATGAATACTTACACATCAATTCTAACCATTTACTAAGTCAATTATGTGAACCTAACCACACACTGTCCTTGTGAAAAATTTACTAAAAGAATAATGAAACACATATTATTGTATGAGCTCACCAAAGATCCCATAAAATGTTAGTACACAACTACATAAATGGGACTATAACAGGCCATAGTTGTTGTATTGAAATAAGTTTTAAATACTAGATGATAATAAGTCTTATATAAGTTTTTAAAGTATCGATTTTACAAAAAGGGAAAAAAAAGGAGATTTTTTGTTGTCCCTTGTGTGGTTTACAAGTGCAGGTAAAGTGAAAGTAATAGTTACAAAATTTTTAAATTTCAGCTAGTGGAATTTCTAAGGTAGACAAGTACGTATCCCATTGATCTGCTTCTGCAATGAGTACACTAAAATCTTGAGGTTCAATTAATTTCAGAGAAACTTCTTTTTCCACCGAATCTTGTATGATAGTTACCAATGACTTAGTAACATCGTTGTAAATATGGTTTAGCCTATCAACAGCCACAGACCTTTGGCCGATATAGTGCTGCAAATCTTCTTCAGTGAGTGTATAAAACCATTGTACATATTCATGTTCTGCTTTTACCCTGTTTGTTAATGCTTCCATGTGGCGTTCTTTAGCAGGTAGATCGTGTAAGTTTTGAGGAAGTAAAATACTGCAGTCCATATTTTCAGTAAACATGCTGGCATAAACATGTTCACATCTTTGTATAATATTTGGTATTCCTGTTTGCATCTTTTCAACTGTTGTTCTGCATCTTTCAAGAAGTGCTATGTCAAGCCTGTGTTTTTTCAATGTCTTCTGTGATAGGTATTCTGGGTATGTTCCTTTTTTTTGGAGCCACTGTATAATCCTCTTGACTTTATTGGATGCATCAAGAATGTTCTAATGTATCATTGCAGCGTCTCTAGAGATTTCTTCAAGTTGACTTACAATATCCTTAATTTTGTATACTTCATCAGTTAACCATTTGTGCGAAGTATGAATTTGCTCTAGTAGGTTCGTTGTAGCATAGGCATGAAAAGGAGACATATCTTGTTTTTGAGTTTGTGCAACTGCAAGTTGTTGTTTCAAAATAGTATTTTCATCATGCAGTCGTGTAATGTTGGCTCTTTGGTGTTCCACTTCGTTTTGTAAGGGGTCTAGTTTTGCTTGCAATTTTTCTTTTCCAATGCGTAAAGAATCTATTTGTTGTTGCAAGTGCATAAGTTGGCTTCCATTTTGTGCATGTGAGCTTGCAAATCTCCTTTCTCTCCCTTCAATATGAGCAATTGGACTTTGAACTTATCACTTTCAGCTTGCAAATGTTGCATCTTATGTGAAATGTTACTCTTTTCTGATTCTGCAACATTTAATTTCTTTTGTAATGCAAGGGCTTCTCCATCTGTGTCTTTACTTGAAATTTTGATTGTTTTTTGGTTTAACTTGTTATTCAATACTGAAATATTATGTGCACCTCTATATATTTCTTCATCTTTAAGGACATAGTTAGCATACTGAAAATGCACCTTCTGCAAAGAACAATGTGTTGATGTATATGTAACTTCAGAATGTATTTCATATATGTATATTGTATTCCAATAGAGATGGTATTATTCCTCTATACATAAGTGTTTGTATTCCTATAGAGATGTTATTATTCCTCTATACGGAAGTGTCGTCATTTATATTGTAAGTGTCGTAACTTATACTTGATGGGTTATTAGACCACCTTGTTGGGGTCAGCCCTGTATAAGTCATGTGGGTCGAAGGATTATTAGACCACCCTATTGGGGGTCGGCCATGTGGGGCAAAGGGTTATTAGACCACCCTATTGGGTGTCGGCCCACTCAGCATTATGTTATGTGGTTAAGTTAAGGCCGACCTAGTAAAGGTTATTAGGCAAGTCAAGTCAAGTATAAATAGAGTGCGTGAGACACTCCATTTCGTCATTCTATTCTCTCACACACTCTTTGGAAAGTGGCGCACTTGTGGATGAGGAGAAGCTGTTGCTAGGAGATGTATATCTCTTATGCTTGGGTTGTATCATTGCTCTATCTATCTATGAGGAAGTTATTGGGGTTTTTCACCTTTATGGTTTTCCCCAAGTAAACTCTGTGTCTCTTGTGTGTTTGCATTATTGTGTCCATGATTGATATGCTGTAGATATGTTGTACATGTTGTTCTCTCAGTTAAGATCCTAGATCAGATTGAATTAAATTCTAAAAAATTAACATGGTATCAGAGCTAGCCTGAAAGAAGGCATGGTATGGCACGTATGACACTTGTTGCAATTGTGAAGCTAGGGCTTGATATAGAAAAAACTAGTCATCGTAGCACTTTCGCTATAAATGAATTTTGGCAAGGTTTCAAGTTCGAAAAATTGTATAGGGCGAAGATTAGATCCCCATGTACCTTGTGTCCAAAGGAAAACCTCTAATTCATTGTACTTTGTGATTTATGATCTGTACAATATAGGGTTTCTGCCTCTTCCAGATCTCAGTCATAAACAGGTGACCTTGGAAAAAAGGTCATAACTTGGGCTAGGAAGCTCCAAATGAAATTTCGTAAAAAGTGACAGGTAGCGCACAGACAGTGCTTTCTCAGGTAACTCTTTTAGAGGCCGAAATTGAACCAATGACACGTGGAACGCCGTACAAGTTCGCTCTCCTGTTTTATCCCATAAACAGGTCATGTTGCGACACTTCGCATAACTCTCTCTCAGAGAATCCATTTGATGCCAGACCTATGGGGTTGGAAAGATGATAGGTTGGGATATCATAAGAAACTTTTTCAGACCCTGTGGATCGAAAATTTTGGATTTACACCAGAAACAATCAGGTATGTATTTCTGTCAAAACAGAATTATTTTTTAGCACCTTCATTCATGGCTTCCAGAATTTAGGGTTTCGGAGAAAGTTGGAATTTTTGTAATCGGAGACTACGACTGAATGCTACTCATCAAAATCAAAATTTAGACACCAAGATCATAATTTTTGGTTGGGAAGAAGGCCGGGCTTGATCAGACCCTACTTCGGGACTTTGATCGAAAAAGTGGAAAATTAGGGCTTCTGCAAAAATGAAAATTTTTGAAATATGTGACCACGGCTGGAAGCTCCTCAGAAAAATAGAAGCCTAGAGCTTTGGCTCAAACATTTTGATTGGGCAAAAGGGTGTACTTTATCAAACCCTAGTTCGGGGTCATGTCCAGTGAATCCAGAATTTTCAAAGGAAAATTTGAGGGGTGAAACTTTCCAGTTTTCAAATTATGAGTATACCAACTTGATCAGCTCATCAAGGTGCATATTTCTATCCTTTCAGAAGTTTGAAATTCAAAGTTTGAATTTTTAGGGTTTCTCTGACAAACCCTAATCCAACTCTAGATCCAGTTCCTGCAAATCAAGTTGATTGGGTTAATCCTAGAAGAGAATGGATTGGTCACCTGCATAAGTGAAGAAGTTCATGTTTCAGAGGGAGATGAGGCTAAGGCCTTACATAAGAAGATTACAAGCAATCTCGACAGGTATGACTCATCCAGGTATGTTTTAAGATTTGTTCATGATTAAGTTTATGGTATGTTTGTCTTCATGTTATTACAGTTAGTACAATCTTGATTAAATTTAGACTTGTCATATCACCTTAATAAAATTATGAATGCATGATAGAAGATATTCATTGATTAGGGTGTTGACACTTATGATTGTACTAATGCATTATGGTGTTGTATGAGGTTTATGTTGTCTGCTAACATGAAAGGTACACTAAGAAAGACAAATTATGTTCTAGTTCAAGAACATATGATCATGATGACATGAGGACAAAGATTCATCCATTGTCATGAATCACTTAGAAGATCTATTTGTGAGGTATGTATAACTTGGTTCTATAATGGTTAACCTATGAGATATGCAGGTTACTAGCACAAGTCATTGAAGAAAACAAGAAGACATCATGTGGGTATGTTAGACATAACTATCTAACATACTAATCCAGGTATGTTTTTCCTATATCAAGTTAGAATCCTACCTTGTGTTAGGATCTCTTATATAAGTATACTTGGTATGATTGGCTATGTTTGTTCATAAAGTTAGAAATGTAAGTAATCAAGGGTTTATGCATTTTATGTCTCTTATCTTGATTGATGATTTAACTAACCAGAAGAGTCCTATGATCAAATAAGAATATGCATAAGTAAAAGAAGACTTCCCTGAAACCTTGAATACTAATGTTTATTATCTGTGTTTGAAATGATCATGAGTATACATGTCTAAGATTATTGTGTTTTAATAGTATTAAGATTATACTAATGAATGTGTGATTATGTATGAGACCTCGAGGATAACACAATGATGATACTAATAAGCATGCATAGTGATGGATATAAGTTCAAGGACAGGTAATCTAGGAAGCAAAGATCAAGAGGGAGCACACTCCAGTTGTTCCTGCAAGGAAGCAAAGATCAAGAAGGAGCACACTTCAGTAGTTTCTGCAAGGATGTAGATATTCAGAGGGAGTTGACCACTTCTCACAATCCACATCAAAATGGAGTTGCAACAAGAAGCAAAGAATGAGAGGGAGTCAACCCACAAACAAACAAAGATAAGTATTTGAATTATCATTCCTTGCATATTTTATTGCTTAAATAATACTGTTCAATAATGTATATACTCATGTTCCTAGAATTAGGTTGTGTATTATGCATATTAGAATAGTTGCATTAATGAACAGTATACTACTAATATACATGGGTAAGTGGCCTATGGCACTGTACAACATTCCTTTGCTACTTATCTAGAATGAAACCTCTTTGTTGACATGTTGGGAGTTGTGCACACTCTTAACAATGTTCTGGTAGAGAATGGAAGGCATCTAGAAAGTTACATGATATGGATAAATGTTGTATTGAAGCACTGGCTAAGATAATTGCATGACTGTATGACATATTTCTTTATGTGTAAGAATTTGTTCTGAAAACTATGAGATGTTTTCTAATCATGCAATTTAACTTGTTGTGTAGGAAAGATCGTATACCATCACCTACAAAAGAAGGACTACAACATTTGTTCAGCAACAAAGTTATGTATTGAAAATATTGAAGATATTGAAGTTCCCAGGATCTGGGAAGAATGCCATGATCGAGGAGTACCAGTCGATCATGAAGATGTTTGGGATGTAGTCCCAAGACCTGAAGGGGAGTCTGTAGTGACTTCCAAGAGGATCTACAAGATCAAGCATGCTGCAGGTGGTAGCATAGAGACTTTTGCTCCTATAGCCAGATACACTTCCATTAGATCCGTACTGGCTCTGGCTGCAGTGATGAAATGGAAGATACACCAAATGGATTTCAAGACAGCTTTCTTGAATGGTGTAGTTGAAGAAGAAGTGTATGTGGAGCAGCCACTTGGTTCTGAGACACATGACGGGAAGTCATATATGTGCAGAACTTGGTATGGTAGGATAGACAACTTTCTATCCAGTTTGGGCTTTACCAAGAGTAAAGCGGATTCCAACCTTTACTTCAAGGTTGAGGAAGGCAATCCAGTGATACTACTTTTGTATATGGATAACCTGTTTGTTACAGGTGAGGATAGATTGATTGCTGACACGCAGCGGAAGCTTGCTGTTGAGTTCGAGATGAAGGACTTGGGGATGATGCACTATTTTATAGGCATGGAGGTGTGGCAGAGAACAGATGGAATCTTCCTTGGACAAGGGAAGTATGCAGTGGAGATCCTAAAGAGGTTCGGGATGATGGACTGCAAGGCCATGGCCACACCTATGGCATCGAACCTGAAGCTTCTATGTGATGCTTCATCTAAGCCGGTTGATGTCACTATGTATCATCAGATGATTGGGTCCTTGATGTACCTGACGAACACGAGACCAGATATTTTCTTTGCAGTGAACACATTGAACCAATTCTTGACGGATCCGAGGAGTGTTCACTTGGTTGCTGTAAAGCATATTCTTAGGTACCTGAAGGGTATAGTTGATTATGGGCTCAAGTATGATGCGAATCAAAAGATTAACCTATAGGGTTATGTTGATTCAGATTGGGCAGGAAGTGCTGTAGATAGGAAGAGCACTTCTGGGTGTTGCTTCAGTATGGGATCAGGTGTGATCTCTTGGTTTAGCAGGAAGCAGTCCTGCGTAGCACTGAGTACAGCCGAGGCATAGTATGTTGTAGCCTGTTCGGCTAGTTGTGAGGCAGTATGGCTTCGAAAGTTACTGTACGAGTTATTTGATCTCCCGTTGGAAGCTACTGGTATCTTTTGTGACAACCAGAGTTGTGTGAAGCTGTCTGAGAACCCGGTGTTCCACAACAGGTCGAAACACATAGAGATCAAATATCACTATATCAGGGATATGGTGCAGAGAGGAGTAGTGAAGCTCCTGTATGTTGCGACGGACGAGCAGATTGTAGATGTGTTGACGAAGCCACTAGCCAGAGTGAAGTTCGAGTACTTTAGAGAGAGGCTTGGTGTTTTGCAGATCGACGACACTTAGAGGAAGAAGTGATGGAGACATTTGTTGTAGCCATTCCTATCATGGTGGAAGGGGGATCCTTCACATGGCTATGGATGTAAGCGCTGGATGATGAGCATCAGGATGATGTTCTAGTTTCTGCTCTGTATGATCAGTTGGATCATTTATGTATGTACGCATCATGTTGGATGTTGGATATGATCAGTTGGATCATTTATGTATGTATGCATCATGTTGGATGCAAGATATGATCAGTTGGATCATTTATGTATGTACGCATCATGTTGGATGCTTGGACCATGTATCTGTATATGTATCAGGTGGATACGTTGTATGATCAGGTAGATCATGTATGTTGATATGTATCAGGTAGATACATTGTGTGGATCATGTATCTATGTATGTATCAGGTGGATACACTGTGTATGGTGATATGTATCAGGTAGATACTTGGTATGCATCAGGTAGATGCATTGTATGATTAGGATGATCGTGGATGATGAGCTTCTCCTGATGACATGCATCATGACGATGCAGTGATGATGATCAGGATGATCATGTGTACATCAGGATGATGTATGGAGAGTATCAGGTTGATACTCTATGGCCATGGACAGGTTGTGCATATGAGCATGTAAGTAGACCTGAGAGATCTGGACAGGATGAAAAAGGCCTCAGATGCTCTTTCGAGGCTTTGTCATATGGCATGTAAGTGGACCTAGGAGATCTGGACAGGATGAAAAAGGACTCAAATGCTCTTTTGAGGCATTTCCATGACCACATGTAATATGCTCCTGGGCGATCTGGACAGGATGAAAAAGGCCTCAGATGCTTCAACCAGTTTTTGTGGTGGACCACATGTAATGTGCTCCTGGGAGATCCGACAGGTAGAGCTGGGTGCTCGTAATAGCCTAGGATGCTTCAACTAGGTTTTGTGGTGAGATCACATGTAATGTGCTCTTAGGAGATTTGACAGGTAGAGCTATGTGCTCGTAATAGCCTGGGATGCTTCAGCCAGGTTTTGTGATGGGTCACATGTAATGTGCTCCTGGGAGATCTGACAGGTAGAGCTGTGTGCTCGTAACAGCTTGGGATGCTACCTCCAGGTTTTGTGATGCACGTAATAAGTCCTGAGGATTCCACAGTACGGCCAGTGATGATGAAGACCTGCAGGTGGTGGGCCTACATCCAGTATGAAAAAGGACTGGCTCTGTAGAACTTCCTATGACGAGTAGATTCAAATACTGATTGAGATAGCAGCAGCAGTGACGATGACGATGACTCGATGACGATTATCCAGTGATGATAATCCAGAGAAGAAGACTTGTGCTAAAAGACCTATGTCGAGAAATACCTTCCTAGTTAAGAGGGAGTGTTGATGTATATGTAACTTCGGAATGTATTTCATATATGTATATTGTACTCCTATAGAGATGGTATTATTCCTCTATAGGGAAGTGTTTGTATTCCTGTAGAGATGTTATTATTCCTCTATACAGAAGTGTCGTCATTTATATTGTAAGTGTCGTAACTTATACTTGATGGGTTATTAGACCACCTTGTTGGGGTCGGCCCTGTATAATTCATGTGGGTCGAAGGGTTATTAGACCACCCTATTGGGGGTCAGCCATGTGGGTCAAAGGGTTATTAGACCACCCTATTGGGTGTCAGCCCAGTCAGCATTATGTTATGTGGTTAAGTTAAGGCCGACCTAGTAAAGGTTATTAGGCAAGTCAAGTCAAATATAAATAGAGTGCAGGAGGCACTCTATGTCGTCATTCTATTCTCTCACACACTCTTTGGAAAGTGGCACACTTGTGGAGGAGGAGAAGCTGCTGCTAGGAGATGTCTATCTCTTATGCCTGGGTTGTATCATTGCTCTATCTATCTCTGAGGAAGTTATTGGGGTTTTTCATTTTTATGGTTTTGCCCAAGTAAACTCTGTGTCTCTTGTGTGCTTGCATTATTGTTTCCATGATTGATATGCTGTACATGTTGTTCTCTCAGTTAAGATCCTAGATCAGATTGAAGTAAATTCTGAAAAATTAACACAATGGTGTGCAACTTTATGTTCCCTAACATGATGAAGAAAAATCTTCTCGCCAAAATGGAATAACTCTAGATCCTTTACAAACACTTCATCCCCTTTTACATTTCGGAACTTATAGGCTCCAATAACAAATGGCAAGGGAGGGTAAGATTCCATTTTATATTCATTCAAAAAACTGCCTATCCCATTGACAAAGACTTGTCTTACTGCTTCCTTATGGACCACGTAATCTGTGGCGTACTTGGGCAGTAGGGAAGGTGGTTTTGTACCGCCATACATTCTGATACAAGTTCCCTCAGGGGAACAGTAAAAAATCCCATACTGGAAGATAACAGCCATGGCACGATCTGAAAATCAGTTTGGTGTTTCATTTTGAATTAGTGAATATAATGGGATTACAAACTCTTCACAAATCAACTTATAATATCTGTGATACTTGTGCGCCCACAATATTTGGTAGGTAACATAAATAGGTCCTTCAGATGGAGTCCAATGGCATGCAAGCTTAGTAAAAGGATTGCGTGCCAATATATAGTCTATAACGAAAGAAGACATGTAGAAGTGAGCTTTTTCCTGTGTGTTTTTTCCTTGAGACGCTTCAATCATGGAAACCATACTATTTTATATTATATCTTCCCACTTAAAGATAGTACCATGCATTGCAACATGATACATAATAGGAATCCAAGACAATCTATAAACAGTCCCATCGGGTCGGCCGAAGAGCCTACTAAGCATAAGCGATATAATTCTGAAAGGTGTCTTCAAATGTGCAACATTATACTGTCCAGAAGGTTTCTGCCAGAATTGCCTAATTGGGAGTAGCATCTTCTATGCATATTCGATCTTTATCAATATTGGTTGAACTAATCCAATCATCAGTTAGCAAAAAAAATTTCTATGTCATCTTATATGCAAGAGTAATGTGAGCAGGCTGGAATGAAGCAAACCCTTCCCCACTTGCACTGGCTATGATTCTAGTTGTAGTGTTAATATATGGCAGTATCCAACTTATCACTTCTGAGCAGTGAAATAGTTTAGGTCTAGTAGAAGCTTTGTGAAGATATGATCTTTTGATGTTTTCATATAGCACTTTCTCTTCAATGGCATTGGTATCGCAGATTGCAAGATACAACTCTCCCCATTTAAATTCAAGGGCAATACCTATGGTGGGTTTAGTGTCCTCACACAATGTTTCAAGTCTAGTTTCTTGAACTATCTCATCATCAGAGTCCGACTCTACCACTATTGTTGTTCTCTTTCCTGCTTTCTTAGTCATATCAGAATCCTGTAAAGCATAAACTAAACTGAAGTAAATGAAGTTTATATTTGGATGTACATAGTTTTGATGTTACATTAACTATTTTTCAGTTTGATTATGCAAGATTGAACTTGAGTGGAAAATGATAACAATTCTTTTTCTCAATTGTTAGAGCTAGACTTAATTGACAAATCACCCAGTTTTTAAGAGATTAGTAAATAATACAAAATAAAAGTATTATTTTCCACAAATTTGAACATAAACACCCAAGATCTTTACCAATGCTCCTCGTAAATGTTAACAAACAAACAAAAAGCATGTAAAACTTTCCAGTTAACTTACTAACTTATGTGTAAGTAAAGTTTACAAGATGAAGAACCATGCCTCATCACTATCAACCTATTTTTAAGTGAAGTTTACAGAATGGAGAGGCATGTCTCATCACTATCAGTACATGCATTCCATCATGATTTCAGTCAGGTAATTATGTTAAATGAGAAGGGATTCACCGATCTATCAAAACAAAAACCAAGAAAAATGCCATCTTCTAAAATTGCAAACTTTAATCTATTGACAGTTAACAACATCCAAAAACCCTTCAAATTTAATATATTGACAGTTAACAACATCCAAAAATCCTTCAACTGCTATTTATACAAGGTGACACCCAAGGATTTTCCCTTGATGGTAATAATGGAATTCAGGACCAAATAAGGCCAGTTCAAGAGAAAATCCAAATAATGTGTAGGACCTAAGGCATTGGTAGAGAATTCTTTGAGCTCAGGTAAGACCCATGACCAATCCAGTAAATCCTTTTAGGATCAAATAAAGCTACCAGATAACTTCACCTTAAAAGGGTAGCATTTTCATGGCCAGTCAGTTAGCAAGGAAATAAGAGGATCACAAACCATATATACAAATCTCAGTTTGAATCCAAGGTCTATTTTTAATATTCGTTCTACATTGTTGAAAAGTAGTGAGTTATTGTTGACCTCCCAATTATATTGAGTTCCAGCTCAAATTCAATTTATCTTATCCTTATTTATGGACTTTTGTTTGAATCCAAATCCCTTCTTCAATCAAATTCCTATCATACATTATGAAATATTCATAAATAAGTGACAGATACCTCCCAAGGCATAAAGTTATATATGAGCTCAAGCACAAAGACAAAATACCTTTCCATAATTATGAACCTCAGTTTGAATTTAAGGCCTCTCTTCAATCAAATCCCTTCTGAATAGTTAGATTTGAACTCAAGCACAAAGATAGTTGATCTTTCCGTAATTATGAATATCAGTTTGAATCTAGAGGTCTCTCTCCAATCAAATTCCTTCTGAACAGTCATACATTATGAAAAATTGCTGATACATCATGAAAATTTGGAACTAGTTGGTGTAGACCTCCCTAGCCATGATACATTATGAAAATTTGCAAATGGCTGATTAGACCTTCCAAGCCATGGAATTATTTTTGAGCTCCATCCCCAAATTGGTTTTTCTTTCCATACCCTTATAAATTATTTATAAAAGAGGCCACTGAGTCTACAAAATTGTTCTAGATGGTCAACCGTGAGAGACCCAACATCTCGATGACATTCGACAGTATTTCCGAAATAAGCTCTGCAAAGGCATGTAGAGCAGAGTGCAGATAGCAGTATATGTATTAAATATGTGAAAAGGGAATACAAAGCTTAGTGCTACAAAAGAGAAGGGAGTAAAGTAATAGTAGGTTGCAATTATAAGCAAAAAGGGAGAAAGATGCAACCATGCTACTGTACAGGTGGTTGTAAAGACTTAGAAGCAATCAAGGTCTCCTCTTTTATCCTACGTTCCACATAGGGATTGTCGCACATACGAGAATATCTAGAAAATGAGAAAGTTGGAGATATGCGAAGGCCTAACAAAGATTTGACCCTTGATATTGCATGAATGTAAGTCCTTGTCGATCAATGTTTCCAATATCAATTGTTGCGTGTTGTAGGGTCATTCCTTGAGCTTTATGGATTTTTAAACCCCATGCCATATGAAGTGGCACTTGATGACATGAACCCCTTATTATGGGAGGGACGAGAACATAGTGTGGATTGGAAGCATCCCATGGGGGGCCTCTGTAGTGTAGGAAGTCAACAAATACAAAATATGGCAACGCAGGTGGTTGATCATTGCAACTGTAGACAATGGAAATGACTTTGCTGATTGAGCTGTTGACGAGGCCTGTCTTTACACAAAAATTAGCTGTCAACCTTACTTGTTGTCCAATATCCAGCAGAATCTTGAATGGAAGTTGTTCATCATCTGTGGAGGCGTGCAACTGTTGATTCTTTTGCTCTACAATGCAACGTGCAACCGACAGTTGAAGGAGTTTGAGCATTTGTTTGTTGTGCAATGTTACAGCGTTATTGGCTGCGTACAAGTGAGTGCATTGATCAAACACATGGTTCTCCTCTTCTGAAAGTGTGGAGGTTTTCCTTTACATGAGGAGAGTCCAATCTTCAAGATTAGGTGTTGCATTTTGAAGGTTGAGTAGGAGTTGGTGAAAGGAAATTTGAGAAGGGTTGCTTCCTTGTTGCCGAAATATGGTTGAAAGGGTCACAAAAGTATCAAAAGTACGCCAAAGAGAATTGCTGCGTGAGGTGCCAACATACATTGGAATGTCCTTAACTCGGGGAAGTTTTCCAAAATCACCAAGAAGAATGATGGAACAACCACCAAAGGGACTTGTTCCTTGGGTAGGGAAAGCTTCACATAGACGATCATCGATACGGGTTAAGTGGCTTGGACCTGTTAAGTCAGTAAATTTTTCTCCATTTTTGATTTATTTTCTCCAGTTTTGGTTTGTTTTTCAATCTACCTCAGTTAAATTTTTGGTTTTAAAGTTTTAGTTTTAGTCTCCTTAGAAACTCTATGGGTGATTGAATAAGTTTGGAGCCCATTCTTTTTAGGTTTTATTTGATTTTTGTTGATCTTTTATATTTTAAAGGGGGTTAAAGAAGGTCATATTTTCAAAAGTTGATTCATTAATGTGTTTAGAGAGCAGTTAGACTTGTTTCTTAAACCAAGTAACTTTTAAAACCTCCGATAAATCAGCAGAAAGTTGAAAAACTGCGAAATTCTGGCATGGCAGCTATTCTTGTAGCGCTAGACAAAATTTTAACAAAGGGCGCGCTACAAGAATATCGTGACCCTTTGTTTTTTCAAATTTCAAACGGATTTCAATCATGATTGCAGTATGTGAGTGACTCATCACCTTGTGTGAGTGTTTTAACACGTGTTTACTGCAGTTTAAGCATGATTTTAGTTGGTTATCAGTCACGAAGCAGAGCAGGCTCATCATTGCATATTATGCGGAATCAGTTGGACAAAAACCAGCAAATCCTGGTCTAAGCTGTCAAATCTCTCTTTCTACACGCATTATTATAGGAGAGGAGTGTTCATGAAGAAGAGTTAACTGCTAAAAAGGTGGATTGTGTTGCTGTGAAAAGAAGACAGTGGTTTTTAATGCCAGCGAGAATTAGGGCTTCCAAATTCATTTACCAGCAGTCAAAGAAATGATATGAAGACACCTATTCTCATAAGAAGACACCGTTGATACCCCAAAATGAAGCTTTAAGCCACGACAGATGAGTAATTGACAGGTATTCTGATACAAACCCTTATAACTGAAAAATTTGGGTCCTTCTCGCTGCACGATTATCTGGAGAAATTGGTTGCTCGAGTTGATAGAATAGGTCATAAAATAAACACTTCACCATAGAAATAGCTATCTGAATCTATTATGAGGAATTTGCATGAATAGAGCATCAAAGTAGTCTTGAGCTTAAAGTATTCAGCTTGTGAAATTTTAATGACA
The DNA here is from genome assembly GCA_027924585.1 of Larix kaempferi. Classification (NCBI taxonomy): domain Eukaryota; kingdom Viridiplantae; phylum Streptophyta; class Pinopsida; order Pinales; family Pinaceae; genus Larix; species Larix kaempferi. Next base: position 4,584,434 of record BSBM01000357.1, read on the forward strand.
GTTTGAACGAAGATTGTTTATCATTTGCTCTCCTATACATTCAAAAACTCTGATAGGGATGCAGATTGGTTATAATGAGCTAATTGAATGGATTCTTCTCATGACCTAATGCCATTGTAAATCAGAATCTACAGAAAATAGCATTGAGAGGATTCATAGATTGATTTGTTATGTTCATCTTTTACACAGAAGGTGTTTTGTTGGTTTGTTTAAGTGGTTTGAAAGCTGTTGAAAATTGTTACGATTTGTGAAATCACTTGCTTGGAGAACCATGTTCAATTGCTTGGAGAACATGTTGGCTTTCATATACAGGTTTGAATGGCAGTTTTTTGGCTAGGGCGAAGATATTGCAGACAGTGGTGTTTTTGTTCTCTCCTCTCATGCTATCAGTCTCCAGTTGGTCAAATAAACCTGTGGTTGATGTTATGCTGGCAAATCTGAAGCAGTGAGAGTTTTAGGGCTTGAAAATACAGTTTATCTATCGATAGACCTAGTTGTATGGTTGAGATAAGGGAACATTGAACTTGAAGGCCTGTCCAGGAGTGTGTAGCAAATTTTGAAGGAGCTCAAAGCACAAGAAACCAGTTTACAAAACATGTTTGAAACCTAAAGCCAGACTTTTTCTGTTTTCTGAAAGAAGAATATGGGGAAAAGTGGCAAAAGTGGTAAGGTCAACAGGGTTGATCCCACAGACCTAACCTGGATTCAGAAGCTTCCTAACTGTGCAGAACTGTTTCAGCAGGCAGGTTGGTTGAAGTTTTTCAAGAAGATAGATGGTTTCAATGCTCAGATGCCCTGCCAGTTTGCTAAGGGACTTAAAGATGATATGATCATGATGGATGCTTTGAAATTCAAATTGATTGTGGAGTTAATAGCAGAAGCTACTGAGATCAACAATGAGGGTGAGCATTGGTTTAAAAAATTGCCTTTTGAGTCTGAACCCCAAAGGTACCTGTTGCCTAATGTGACTCCTGACTGGAACAAGGGTATCCTCATTCAAAATTTCAGGAAGGAGTGGATTGAGCCCATAAGGATACTTCAAAGTTATGTGACCTATGAAGGAAGATATTCACTTGTATTTAAATATCATTTCAAGTTCCTTCAACACATATCAGGAGTTGCTAAAATGAATCTGCCCTTCTTTTTCTTAAAAAGCCTGCAGAAGATGTCAAGCAAGATAAAGCAACATGATGATCACACTTCCCAATCACTTTTTCACCATGGTCTCATTAAACTGATCATCACCACATTGTTGCAACATGAGGGAAGGACTTGGGATTTCTTTTTGTTCTGGTCAGATGTTCATCCTCAAAAAGAAGACCAGCAACCAAAGAGACAGACTGACAAGGGGAAGGTAATGATGAAAAAGTTAATTCACTCAGTCAAATATACAAGTAAAGATGATGTTAAAGCCAAGAAGGTGACAGAGCAGGTAGCAGGACAGAGACAGGATGACAGTCAGCTCAAAGTGGTTTCAGATTACCCTAAAAGCAAGTTCACACTGTTTGAAGACAAAAAAGAACTGCCTGAAAAGAATCCAGCACCTATAGCAGATCCTCAGGAGGAGAAAAAAGGTTGACATTAAAATGGTTCCTGTAGCTAAAGAAGAGATCCACATTCAGCCAAGAAGTCCCATCACAATTCTTTCAGATGATGAAGGATACCTGTTAGAAGAAGAACAGCCTATTTCTGAGATAAAAGTCAAAACCGAAATTGAAGAAGTTCAAGTTTCAGATGGAAAAACCACAAGGCCTAACAAGAAAAGAAACAAGCTGGAAGTGGTGGAATTAGCTACTATTCAACACCAAGGGAAAGAACTGAAGATGATGGGAGAGGCAACTACATTTTGGAGACCTAAAACTAGGTCAAAAAATAAATTGAGATTAAACATGAAGAAGTTGCTAAATCCTAAATTAAAAACAGATGAGGTGACTATCTTAGATGAAGGGTCCATGGATGATGACAAATCAGAAATAGATAAATTGCAGCCATGTTTAAAAGAAGAGATTAATTCAGTAGAAGCAGCAGGTGAAAAAGATCCAAAGCCCAGCATTGAGGACACTTCTAAGAAGCTGTTGATGGAAGAGACAGACATCTTCAAGAAGTTTGACATCCCTTGGAAACCTAATGAAGATCAAGATTCTGCAATGGATAAAATAGCTCATTCTGACAAGGAAAATTTACAGAAGACTGTCAAGCAATATAAGCACCAAATGAATTATATGCAGGAGGTCAACGATGGTTTGATGATGGCCAATAGAAGACTAAGGGAAGATCTCCAGGATATTAATGACAATTTTCAGGAACTAGTGGTTGATGCAAAAGAAGCACTTAAAAGAAAAAGGGCTTCTGATAGGCACTGTTCAAAGCTGGAAAAGACAGTTGAAAGTTTATAGCAGGAAAATAAAGACCTTCAGAAAAAGATAGCTGATATGGAGAAGAAGCATAAAAGAGCAAAGACAAGTCTAGATGGTATATCTCTTCTTATGGAGGCAGCGAAGGAGATATGAGGCAGTTATTAGTTAGGGGTTATTTAAGATAAGCATTTTTGTTTTGGTTAAGAATTTGCTATTTTTAGCAACCTTGTAATTTTGTAAAAACTGTAAATTTTACTTTACCTAGCCTAGTAATTCGATGGAGAGTTAGGAGGAAAAACCTAACTGTTTTTTGAGAAGAGAACTATTTAGAAAGGTGAGAAAAACATTGTAAAGGTTGTGATTTTTGGGAGCATCAGGAGGTATGCTAGCTGCTTGTACTTTTAGACTTATTCAGAGATAGGTACTGTAACTCTTATATGCATTTACTGACGAAATTATGAATATATGACTCTTTCCCCTTCATTTGGTCTGTGTTGGCTTCATGTTTGAACTTGTTTAGTTTCATGAATGACAAATTCATTGCTGGTTAATGTGTATTTTCTAGTAGTGCTTGTCCTTTATGTGTGAACTTCAGTACAGTCTTTTGTTGGATTTTTGTGATATATATGCATCTTTATCAGTATATGTATATGATTTAGTTGTTGCTTATCTGTTGAATGTATTCCCTGCATGTTCTTGAAGTTTATGACCAAAAACACATAAAACAAAACCCTAAACCCTAGTTTGAATTGAGTTTTACTCTTGATATTGTGTTGGCTTGTTACCCTAGCCTTAGTAACAATTTCTGGCACAAACAGGACCAATAAAGCTCATTTCATCAATGAGAATGTAGCGAATATGACGAAATTGGTCTTGGAAGCTTCAAAGGGCTTGACCTTCAAGAGGGTGCATTTCACCAATGGGGATACTAAGGGCGGAATGTATTGTAAGTGCATGTATGTTGAAGGCAGCAACTCCAGTTGGAGCAAGGAGGAGTAGGGGGGAAGCATGTTGGGTAGAGGCCCTTTCTAATTCTCCTTGGAGGCAAGAGATTAAGTAAGATTTGCCTATTCCTGCAGTGCCTTGAATGACCATGTGTAGTGGGGCAGGGTTTGTAGGAGTGGTGAAGTAGGAGATCACACGATAAAAGTCAATGCGTTGTGTGGGAGATAAGGAAGCGAGAAAATAGGAAGAGGAAGAGGAAGGGTGGTGCATCTGGGTGGAAAGGCACATGGAGTCAATAAATGATGTGGTAGTGTCATGCATGTGTGAAGGGATATGGTTTGTGGTCCAATCGTGTTGTTTGTCAAAATCCTGATGGCCAAGCATGTCAAGGTCATCAACTTGGAGGTTGTTTCTAGGGTGGAGTTGAGAAAGGAATTCCCATTCGTCCATGTTAGGGAATGAGGGAAAGTGAGATGGTTCATTATCAAAGTCATCAGAGGAAGGGTGAGTGGGATTTGGTGGAAAGCATTTAACATGCCATGCAATGTATGTGTCTTTAATTTCAAGCCAATGAGAACTGATCTCTTGATCTGTGGAGCCAATGTCATCAGGGAGGGTACGGAAAGGGTGGTAGAGGAGGAGCTCACTCCAACATAATGCAAAAAATGAATCTGTATCAAAGGGTGGAATGGTAGTGAAGCGAGGTAAGACATGTACAATGTTTGGAGGGTATATTTGCTTCCATTGGGAATGTTTTCTACGAGGTGAGAATGACCAAGAATGGGCAGCTTCAATAAGGGTAAGGTGTTCAAGTTGTGGGGATCTCTGCATGTATGCAGAAATGAAGCTAGTTGTTGGGAGGGTGTTGGAGGAGTCATAAAAAAAACGACGGAAGATGTGGCGGCTAACATATAAGGAAACAAAGTTGGGGCTACAAAGCGTAACTGGGAGTTTTTGAAGCATGTGGCAAGTCTCTTGGGCACTAATATCGCGGTTAGCAACTGTTTCAGACAGGAGACGCCTGATGGGCTGGAGGACTGGGAAGTCAAGAGGTGTGGTAGCTATGAGACGAGAGAGAATTTCATGGTAGCTTTCGGACTTTGGCTCTGCCTTGGCTGCATACTTTGAAATATATGTAAGGACGGCATGTTTGCAAAGTACAGGTTGGAAATCAACATTGGCTCTCCATCTGGCTAAAATTGTAGGGTTATGAATGTTTAGAAGGGCATCGTTCCTTGCTGGGTTGTATGTTTTATGACCATTTGCATCAATGAACAAAGAAGAGGTAGGTTGCAAATCGAAGGGGAAGCCATAATGACATTTAAGAGTTTGGCCTTTTTTTAGGAGGCATGAAGATTGTGAACATTTTGTGTGGCTTTGTACACAATTAACAAGCTCTTCATAGTCAACCAGATGATCGGCTGCAAGTATGGCATCTGACTGAAGACTGCATGGATCATTTACAGCAGTTTGTTGAAATGTAGGCGTTTGTAGGTGGTTGCTGCGTGGATTCCAAGCTGTGACAAATTTGTCAAAGTAAAGTCTTACATCTTCAACATTGGAATCATTTTCCCAATCTAAGTTATCCATGTTAGGTGCATTTTCCAACCATAAGAAACCATGTATGTGCATAGAGCCCCTATTTTTCCATTCATACCTACACCGGAAAGGAAAATGTCAAGAAGGGAAAAGTGTGCAATTTTGAATATAACATGAAAGAAAATTAATAAGAGCTATTGCAAACCTGCACCAATAATATTTTATGGCAAGGCCTTTTTGAATAACCTCTTCAAGGAATATTTTGAATCTATTGTGCATGTACTGAGATGCAACATGTGGATCAGTTATAATGTTGTGAATCCTCCATTGGTGGTGTTTAGTAGAAGTTGATGGAGATTGACCTAGCATTAGAGAATGCAAATCATGCCATTTAGTGTAAGCTGCGCTAAGCATGAAGAAGAAGGTTGGTGTCCCTTGTTGAGTGATCATGTCAGTAAGCTCACTTCTACTTTTGTTCCAATAGGAGCGTGTACCACGGAGTGTCGAACCAAAGCACATGACGCGTTCAGCGATTTTAGCATCAGGCAAGTCCTATAATTGATGTACAAGCTTTGAGATTGTTGGGGGGAAGGTGTCTTCAAGTTTGCATTTGACAAATACTGAAGCAATAGCATGGCTCCAATGGTGCATCATGAGTTTATATATGTAATAGCAGAAATGAGGATGTTGACCAAATCGACGGTCATGGTATCGAATTAGGTGCAATGCATATTCGTGCATTCCAACCTCTTGCATGTGTGGTTGTTTAAGCATTGAAACACCGTTCGGAAACAAGGTTGGGAAGGCCATAGAGAGGAGGCCTATTGTGTTGTACTCATTGATAGGGGAAATTCCTATTGGGGGCCAATCAATGGAAGTTGGAAGGGGGGCATCTCTTGTGTGCAAGAAGCATCGTATTTCCTCTACCTCTGTTCTAGAATTTGTTTGTGTATAAACAAAGGAATAGGATTCTAATTCATGGGGTTTAGGGGAGCTTGGTGTTTGCATCGGAGAATTTGATGTATAGTTAACAGGTGGGGTGGGATTGTGGCCAACATGATGAAGAAGGGAGAAAATGTTTGTTGGTTCAAGAGGTAAAGAAGATAATGCATTTTTGTTAACTTGAACATCTTTGTAGTAGGGATCATGTGAAATTTTGTATTCAAGAGCAGTAAGAACTCGTGATCGGCTAACAAAGAATTCATAAGGCTTATTTGTAGCATTGCATTTACGAACAATCAGTATGTCAATGTCTGAAAGCAAGTGAGGGAGAGAAATGGAAATGCTAGATATGTCTTGGGGGAAGCTGATAGTGTGCCCAGAATATGTGAATTGTCCAACATGAGCATGAGTGACTTGAAGGATTGGGTTAGCACGACAAATGAGCATTTCTTCAACTTGAGTGAGTACAGCAAGGACAAACGGTTGCATACCTGGGTCCATATTATTTGCTAAGGAAAATCGATGGCCATTTCGTTCCACAATACAATGTGAACATGCATATGCATTAGCAAATTTCTTGGTTTTAATGCCAGGATAAGATTCCATGCATATTGAATAGACATTCATTAGATATAGGTTGTCCAAGCGCGTGCGGAAACGGTGTCGTGCAACATTTAGGGTGGTTGTGGATGTAGTCTACAGTGGGTGCATATCTAAGTTTGTTGCAGACATGGATGGTGGAGATGGTGTGATGGAACGTGGAAGAATTTGGAATGGAGACGGGATATGCACAAATTAATGTGCAGCTCTATATAGAAGACGTTGCCGCTTGTTTTTTTCTTGTTTCCTTTGTGCATATACAACTCTTCTGCATTCATTAATTTGGTCAACATCATGATTGTTTGACATACCTACAAATAAAATGTGAATTGTTTATGGATTTGATGGTGGCATGATTTGAATTGGAACATACTATATAGCTAACCATCAGGAGAGTAAATAAAGTTAGATTGTAAAGTATAAGGAATCATACACTAATATGGTAAGTTTGTGCAAATATATGTAGGACGAAGTAACATTGTTCACAAAGAAACTAAGTAGAAAATAACTGCATATTTAAGATAGGTCAGTAAGGTTACAAGTAGAATTTAAAAGAACCATGCTAATTTCACGCATTGTTTGACATGCCTATAATTAAAATGTGAAGTGGTTATGAATATCATCGTGCCATGGTTGAAAATGTAATATATTATATAGGTGACCATCGAGAAAGTAAAGAAAGTAAAGAAAGTAAAGTATAAAGGAAGCATACACTAATATGGTAAGTTTGTGCAAATATATGTAGGATGGACTAACATTGTTCACAAAGAAACTAAGTAGAAAAGAATTGTATATTTAAGATAGGTTAGTAAGGTTACAAGTAGAATTTAAAATAACCATGTTAATTTCATGCATTGTTTGACATGCCTATAATAAAAATGTGAAGTGGTTATGAATATCATCGTGCCATGGTTGAAAACGTAACATATTATATAGGTGACCATTAAGAAATTAAAGAAAGTGATATTGTAAAGTATAAATGAAACATACACTAATATGCTATGTATGAAGCATAAAAATAGCATTTAAAAGAACCATTTAAAATATAAGTGGAACAAGCAAATGGAAGAAGAGAATAATATAGTATTGAAAATTTTACAAGCCGATTACAAAAAGCACTTAAGTAAGAAGCGGCGATATTGCTTAGGAAATAAGTGCATGTGAAAGTTGAGTTCAACGACATGGATTTAAGTATCTGCATAGTCAGTGGTTAGTGGCGTTGCAATCTCCTCTACCATTACAATAACCACCTTTAAACGAGCATTTGCATTGAACGTCTCGGTCTTCACTGACAATGTGAAAAGGAAGTGCCGTGCACAAACACTTTGAACAATTTCTGGAAGAGTGTTTGGTTCATTTGCGAGTAAAAAAAGGTCTTTTTCCGATACCCCCATGAGTTGAATTGCAAGGTCATCAAACGCTATGACGTTATATAGCTTTCCTGTAGCATCTGTAAGGTCGAGCTTGAGTATGTATCAATAATCACATTCTGGAAACTCCCCATCACATTTAGCGCAATGCCAAACATTTCCAACGTGGTGGGAAAATTTTTTCATGAATTGTATCCCATCAACAAATGGTGGGAATTCAAGGAAATGAAAGTCATCCATGTTAATATTTGTGATTGTACCAAGCAATGAATACCAGGTTGCTTTCTCAGAAGGTTGGAGAGTTTGTAGCGCAGAGATGGTAATGCGTTTTTGCAAAGTAGAAGAAGAGGACTTGTATTTTCGGCTCAAAGATGGGGAGCCTGAACGGAACCCATTGGCATCGAACCATGCATGGAGAAGAACAACTTCTTCAATACTTGGTTTGATAAGGATGTTAGTATTCGAGGTGGTTCCAATAGTTTTGTCGTTGAACTCTGTAATACGACCACCTTTGATTGCAAGGATTGGGGGGGTAGGAAAGACGCGAAGGTTAGCAAGTTGCACACCTTCTATGTCGCAATGGTCCCCCTAGAGCGTGATGTCTATGCTAAATCCAGACATGTATCGGATGCCAACAGTTCGACGGACAGCTTCCGCACCATCCCTTTTGTGTATAGTTGATGTAGGGGAAACAAAAATGACAATCCCAATCAGGTTGACCATGGAGTTGAGGGGTGCAGTTTGGATGTCATGGATAGATTTAAAATGGAATCATTGAAAAGGAATTAAGGGGTACTCTTCAAAGCATGGTTGGATAGTTGAGGATGCGATTAGGAAAATCTCAAAAGTGCTTCTCAAGTGGTTGTATGTTGGGTTGCACAGTTTGATTGTCCCATTTGAGACAATGTAGACAACGCCAACTTGTATTTGGTCATACAATGTTGTTGCTAATTCATTGAATGTTGAGACATGGGCCTCGTCTTTGGAAGCAATAATAAGGTCAAATCCGAAGAGTTTACCTGGCCCTTTTATATTATTGTAGGTAGTGATGTTTGTTTTAGAAATAACTCGGCCTTGAATGGCTCAAGTTTTATTACAAGGGTTGAGTGATGTGAACTCAAGTGTAGGTGGAGCTAGGATTGGGGATGAATTTGGTGAGGAAGTAAGGGTTTTCCGATCAAGGAGGATGCTTTGTGATGTAGAGGAACTAGTTTGGGTAGTCGATTCAGTAGGAAGATTGAAAGGGGATGGTTCCCCAATAATTGGCGATTTCTTTGTGATGATTTCAAGTGCGAGAAGTGTGATAGTCCTGATAAGAAAACATGAAAACAAGTAAGCAAGGGGGAAAATATGTTACAAGTAGTGGGAAGTGGAAAATGGAGTAATTTACAAAATGGAGGGTAAAAGAAGGCATACGTTATATTATGTAAATTGTTGCATGTACAGTTGATCACTTTGATGATAGAACCTTCTTGTAGTTGTTGATCCTCAATAGTGTTATTGTAGACAGTTGGAAGTAGCATCTCGTGCCTATGAATCCCATCAGAGATATTGATTCTATATCGGACAGTTGCTGAGTTAAGAGAGTTGACTCAGTTGAGAGAAATAACTTGCATGAGTGGGCAGAGGTCAACAGCACCATGGAGCAGAAGTGACACAACATCTTCGGTCAACAAAGTGCCCATAACTTAATAGTGCAAAATAGATAGGCTGAAAAGATGAGCTGCAATAAAAGGAAAACCTTTGGCAATAAGTGTAAAGAGTTAAGACACTAAATTTGAATCTAGATGCCTAAATGTTTTTGGGAAATTGAGAAGTTTTAAGTGCAAGAAATGTGAAATTGTTAAAATTGCAAGAAATTGCTAAATATAACTATGTGGCAATGCCTTGCATGATTTAGCTATAAGAATTTCAAGCTTAGCAGTACAAGTAGTGACTGCACCCAAGTGTTAGCAATCAGTATGTGACAGTGGCTATATAGTGGGCCCTACCAAAGTACACAAATGGGAAATCAGTACAGTAAAGGGAGGGATAATACACTACTGGCAGATAACAATGTTTTTTGTTGCATTTTGAAAGTATAATTGTTGAACTGGAATGTTTGGAAGCCGATGGAAAATAGTGAATAGGTAGACTTATAAATAAATTTAGCAGTAAAGACCAAATTCATGCATTGTGCCATACCTATAAACACAATTTGATGGTCATCCTTTTAATGACCATCTAATGACTAAAAAGTGATCAAATGACATGTGAGCTTGTATAAATAGAAAACGTACAAATATTTCTAAGTTAAAATAGACTACCTTTGCAAATCTATAAAAGAAAGTTAACCAATTGAACAGATAGTGAAAGTGTCAAGATCAATATGTTGATATCAATAAGCATATATTCTATTTGTGATAATCCAGAATGCTTCCATTTGGGTTTTGTGGGGATTTCAAATGTTTTCATGTCACTTGTTTGGGGAAAAATGTGGCTACATTACCTAAGCTCCTCTAACTTAAAAAACCCCTTTACATCGGATATTTGTAACGAACTTAACTTTGGTTAATTTTGGTTGACTATGGTCAATTTTGGTTGTATTTGGTTAATTTTGGTTAACGATGGTTGCTTTGTTTGGACATGGTTGACTTTGGCTAACCACGGTTGAATTTTAGTTTCCATGGTTAACTTTGGTTTACCATGGTTGACTTTGGTTGAGAATAGTTCACTATGGTTGCCATGGTTCACTTTGGTTGTCCATGATTGACTATAGTTGACTTTGGTTGACCATGGTTGATTTTTGTTAACCATGGTTATATTAATCATAATATTATTATGATTATTAATATTATTGTTAACTAGAATAATATTAATAATCATAATAATATTTACATACAAAATTGAAAAAAAATAATTGTAGAATATTAGTTCATTTTTAAGTATGTTAAACCAATTATGATTATGGAAATTTTGACTTTTCTAATAATTTTTAGTAAAAGTTATGTCAAAACTAATTAATATTAGTAAATTAAAACTATATATTAGATACATAGTATAATAAACAAAACATTACCAAATAAATTATTATGGGCAATGTTGCACGAAAAATGAAGTCCATTATAAAATGTTTTAACATTACAAAGTAGAGTGTTCTAGTTAGGATTTGGTTTTAATTTGCTTGATGGAAATTTCAGAACATAGTAGTAGTTGATATGTACCTATAATTTGTCATTCTTCATAAATATTTAATCATAATTAACACTGCTTAGCAATTTAGGATATTAATATTAATGTTAATAATGTTATTAATAATGTATTTTTTTTTCTCAAATGTTAGTTCTCAATTTATTAGAGGGCTACATAATTGTGAGTGTTAATAAATATTAACATGAATATTAAGATTAAACATGAATATTGTTAGTATTTGTTAATATTTTATTAGTATCAAACCAATAGTCACTAAATTATTTCTTATTTATTAATTGCAATTATAAAATATTTAAAAATCATAATAATAATTATTATATTCATATCAATAATATTAATATTAAAAATCACTAAAATAGTCAACCATGGTAATCATTGGGCAACTAATAGTCAACCATAGTCAATCATTGGTCAACCAATTATCAACAAATGGTAAACCAATTGGTCAACCCTTAGTTCACCGTTAGTCAACCAATGTTAACCTTTGGTTGAGTCAACCAATGGTTAACCATGGCCAACCAATGGTAAACCATTGTAAACCATGGGCAACTAATGTCAACCATAGTCAAGCATGGTGAACCGTTGACCAATAGTCAATCAATGTGAACTAGTGGTCAATCATTGGTCACCATGGTAAAGCAATGGTTGAGTATGGTTGACATTGGTTGACCACTGGCTGATCATTAGTTGACTCTTGGATGACTCTTGGAAGACTTATGGTTCACCACTTGTTGACCATTGATTGACTAATCGATGACTTATGGTTGACTATGGTTGACTTTGGTTTACTCTGATTGACTTTGAAGGAATATGGTTAACTTTGGTTGACTATAGCTAACCATTGTTTAGTATGATTGACTTTGCTTGACTATGGTTGAATTTGGTTGACTAGTTCATTATGGTCAACTATGGTTGACTATGACTGGCCATGGTTGACTTTGGTTGGCAATGGTTGGCCATGGTTGAACTTGGTTGACTTTAGTTAACCATGGTTGACTTAGTTTGGCCACAATTGACTATTAGTTGACCATGGTGGAATCTGATGTGCTACCGTTGGCTATGGCTGGCCACGGTTGACCATGGTTGACTTTGGTTGACCTTAGTTGACCATGGTTGGCTATGGCTAAATTTAGTTGACTAATTTACTATGGTTGACTAACTGACTAATTGACTATGGCTAAATTTAGTTGACTAATTGACTATGGTTGACTGTGTTTGACCATGTTCAACGATGGTTGACTTTGGTAGACCATAATTAACTTTGGTTTACTATGGTTGACCATGATTGAATGTGGTTAAATTTGGTTAAAACTAATTGATTATGGTTGACTATTGCTGACTTTGTTTTGCCACAATTTACTATTGTTAACTTTGTTTGACTATGGTTGAATTTGGTTGGCTAATTGTCTATGATTGCCAATTCTTGACTGTGGTTGGCACTGGTTGACCCTGGTTGACTATGGTTGACCATGGCTGACTTTGGATTACTTAGGTTAACATTCATAGATCGTGGTTCACTATGTTGATTTTTCGTTGACTTTGGTTGACCATGGTTGAGTATGGTTGGCCATGGTTGACTCTAGTTGCTTATGGTTAACTTTGTTTTTCCATAATTGAATATTGATTGACCTTGGTTGTCTTTTTACTATGGTTGACTATGTCTCTCTTTGGTTGATCATGATTGATTGTGGTTGACTATGGTTGACTTTGTTTTGCTGCAATTGACTATTGGTTGACCATATTTGACTTTTTATTATGATTGACTATGGTTGACTATGGTTTCCTTTTGGTTAACCATGGTTAAGCATGGTTGACCATGTTCGACTATGGTTGAATTTCGTTGGGTATAATTGACTTTGGTTTATTTTGGTTGACCATGGTTAACCAATTGACCATGTTCGACTATGGTTGACTTTCGTTTACTATGGTTGACCATGATTGACTATTGTTAACTTTGTTTGGCTATAGTTAAATTTGGTTGATTAATTAACTAAGGTTGACTATTGTTCACTTCGTTTGATTGTAATTGAATTTTTGTTGACCTTCTTTCACTTTTGGTTTTGGTTGACTTTGGTTAGATTTTAAATGTGTGACCATGGTTGACTTTTTTTAACCATGGTTGACTTTGGCTGTTTGGACATGGTTGGATTTGGTTCCTTGGGCATGGTTGACTTTGGTACCTTGGGCATGGTTGGTTTTAGTTGAATTTGGTTTACATTGTTTGGTTGAACATGTTTACATTGTTTGTTGACCATGTTTACATTGTTTGTATTTTTGTTTTCTTTGGTTGACCGTGATTACATTGTTTACAATTTTTGGTTGATAATGTTTAGTTGACCATGATTTTTAGATTCAGTTGACTTTACATTAACCATGGGTTGAGTATGCTTAGCTACAGTTGATCATGGATTGATTACAGTTGGCCATGGGTTGATTAAGCTTAACCATGGTTGATGATGGATTGACTATGATTGAACATGGGTCGACTATGGTTGACTTCGTGTTTAACATGGTTGGCCATAGTATTCCATGGCTTGTCCATCCTTGATAATAAGTTATTCTTGGTTCACCAAATTGGATGGTTAAGCATGTATTTAACCATTACAAATATTTAGCTAACCATCTATGGATGGTTATATTTTTATTCTTAAAGACGAAAATATATATATATAATTTTAATATATTGAAAAAAAAAATACTTTTTATTTTAAAAATATACTATTATTATTATTATTATAAAATAAATAACATATTTTACTTCAAATAATAATAAATTTAGTATAAAATAACATATTGTATTTCAAATAATAATTATCAATTATTTATCTTATTTTCAATCATTTTTTCTACAAATTTTATTATTTTAATTATTAAATTTAAATAGTAAATGATCTCATATAATAAATATAAATTTTACTTTATTTTCACTTTAAATTACAAATTATTATTATTATAAATCATTTTATCTTATCAAAATAAAAACATATTTTTTATGGTTGGGCATAGATAGACTATGGTTATCTCGGGTTGAGCATGGTTGGCCATAGTAAACCATGGCTTGTTCATGGTTGATAAGAGGTTACTCTTGATTCACCAAAATGAATGGTCACAAATAATTAACTAACTATATATAGATGGTTATATTTTCATTCTTAAAGATGAAAACCTATATATAATTTTAATATAGTGAAAAAAATTATTTACATTTTATTTTAAAAATAAATTATTCTTTTCTTATTCTTATTATTATAAAATAAATAACATAATTTAATTCAAATAATGATTATAAATTACTATAATTATTATTTGAGTGAAAATATGTTATTTTAATTGTAAATGGCTCTTATAATAAATATAAATTTTATCTTATTACAATTTTATTTTAATAAAAGAAATATATTTTATTTCAAATAATAATTATCAATTATGTATCCTATATTCAATCATTTTTCTCCAAATTTTATGGTTCACCAAAATGGATGATTACAAATATTTAGGTATAATTGATTATATTTTCATTCTTAAGGTAAAAAGACATATATGATTTTAATCTAGTGAAAATGAATATTTACATTTTATTTTAAATTTATTTTCTTCTTATTATAAAATAAATAAGATATTTTAATTCAAATAATAATGATCAAATAATATTTTTATAAAATAAATAACATATTTTAATTCAAATAATAATTATTAATTTTAAATAGTAAATAATGTCTTATAATAAATATAAATTTTATCTTAAATTTTTACCATATTAAAATAAAAACATATAATACATATTTTGTAATGTAAATGTTTCATAAGAAAAAATATTGTAAATAATTATATTTATACATTATCTTAAATTATAAATTATTATTATTAAAAATAATTTTATTTTATGTTGTGAATATTGTATTACATTAAAAAAAATATTACAAAGATAACAAATTAAAACTAAAAAAAATTATTAAAATAAAATCATAAACATATTGTGTAGTGTAAATATTTTAAATCCTTTAAAATTTGTTAAAAAGGTTTAAAACTAATATTAAATAATAATAAAAATAATAAAACGTTTTCCTTTAACCTATTATTCCATATAGTTGACACCATTAACTAAATCCGAGATGGATTGGATGTCAATCGCTCAAGTTTGGACACGAGAATAACCAATGATATGTTAAAATAATATTATTATTAAAGTTTTATAATATAGATTTTTCTGCTGTAAAAAGGAATTTTCGAGTTCATTTAAATTTTACATAAAGGATATCAAAACAAAGAAAAATTACAATGCTATCAAAATGAAAAATTGTACATCCCAAATTTCTAAAACAATTAATGTTAGCATAACAACTATTGATTTGTTTGGAATTTACAAAAGACCTCGTTCTTCAGCTATAAACCATAGTGCATACTAAGAACCAAAATTTCACTGTAATTTCAAGTAAAGAAGTAAAGAGACCATAGGTAGACTGTTATAGTGAAGGAATACAATAGATCATTTTAAATTTCTGGGGACATGATGATTTAGATGGGTGTTCCTCAATTCCGACAATCCTCCATCTCCAACCTTCTGAATGTATAAATAACCAACATTTTTTCAATAAACGTGAGGATTCACAAACAATCTGGAATTCAACATCAATAAAAAAAAATACTTAACAATGGAGATAACCCAATAAATGGCTAAGTGGCAGAATATCAAGATTGAAAGTGACCATTCTATTTTCTTATAACATAATTATGATTGACTACTAAAAATTAAAAGATCCAAAGAAGTGAAACGCTTACATCAACGCACAAGCTTATTCTTTATAAAAGCCAAGTTTGTTTTTAATTTAGCAGACTGATAAAATGTACCTGACTTTCAACATTTAAGGTTCAAATAAAAAATTCAGGACGGGCATTCTAAATATATTGAAACCCCTGGACAATTTTCGATAGATGATGTACATCCTTTTGACACGTTTACAGTGATTTTTGACATTTTTTAACAAACGATGTGCATATTTTTCTCAATTTTATACATGTTACATGAATAGGTATTCCATATTTATTGAAACCCTCGACAATGTTTTTAGAGATGATGTGCATCTTTTTGACATGTTTCCTGTTCTTTTTGACATTTTTTGACATACGATGTGCATCATTTTCACAGTTTTTGATATGTTACATGAACTTTCATAGAAAATTCAAATTATTTTCGGTAGTTTAGGTTATTTACAATATTGGGTTTACCCATGCATCTATGCTTATGAGATTGTAGGTTTGATTGTGTGATAATTAAAAAACAATCACCCATGGAATGTGGTCGAATGGTAGCAGTTTGGTTATATTAAGGTGGAAATCCAAATCCTAAATTAATGATTTTTAAATAACAGGTTTCCAGTTCTAAACTTGTAATAGAAAACTTACATTCATATCTGTATGTAGTTTTTTTAATTTACAGTCCTGCATTTTCATTCTAATCCATGGATCCATGCGTATAAAAATATGCATATGATGATAAAAGCCATAGAAAATAGCTTAAAAAATCTAGGCATTCAACGCTGCTTACTCTCCATAAGCCACGGGAGTCATAGTCCAAGAGCGCTCAATTTTCAGCTCAGTGGGCTCGACCGCGAGACCTTTCGATTGGTTGTTCTTCCATCCACGCTGCTTCCGAGGATGCAAAATTCAGTAATTCTTCTCTGGGATGTCGGAGATCTGATAGTCAGACATTTTCCCCTTCGCCCGACGGATCAAATCCGACAGTGTTCTATCTGGTCTGATCAATTTCACAGGCTTTGCGACAGGAAAACTTAGGTGACTGTTGCGGGTCGAGCACGAGGACCCTGTGCAAGAGAATATAGAAGACAACTGAGACCACATTGTGTTGTTCTTCTTATTACTCCCCTCAGGAACCTTTACAATAATTTTTTGATCATTTTGTTGTTTCGTGCAGCTAGCATATGTATGTGAAACGAATACGCTACAGTTACAATCTGCTCCTTGCCCCCCTCCTATGAGGCCTCTCTGCACAAACATATATGCCATGCCAAATACAATACAGTGATCCCCAGGCCCTGAAAAACAAATAATCTACACATTCCCTTCATCTGCTCGTTTGCTCGTCTACTTCCATAGCTGGTCTCATAGTGGAGCCTGTAGGAGTTAATGGAACGGTTACAAATTGGGTATGGTTGGATTGAAAACTGTACAGAAAGCCTCGTTCTTTACCTTCCTTAATTAATAAAACAGATACAAATGTAAAACGGATACAGATACCCAAAGGTTTCAATCTTTCATCGGTTACAAGAGCGCATATCTCACAGCACATAAAACAACCAATTAAACAACTACACAGCGTTGCAGTTTGAAATAACTCTAATTTTTTATATTGATTATGGGTGGCGGTTCTATTTAAACATGCACCTGAGTTAAGTCAGTCATTCAATGTGAATGCTTGATTTAGACGAAGCATATTCTAGGATCATTCAAATTTGATCATCCATTATTAAAATATTAATAAATTACCTACCCAACCTCCACTTCCAAAAGTTAAAATAAAACATTAAAATAAAACGCGCGTAATTAGATAAAATAGATTAAAAGATGTAAAAAATAAAAACCTGTTTCTTTCTTTCAAAAAAAGATAAAATATGTCTTACTAATCATCCTATGATATAAACAAAGTAACATCAAGACTTAATTATATTTCCAAGAGTGTCTCCATAGGTACTAATCTTCCTGGGCTTGACCCGAAACCAAAGTTTGAAACGGCTCATAGGATTCAACCATTTATCAAAAATATCAACCAGTAACGACGCAAAAGATTGTTCTGCAAGATATTTCTGGCATTAGAGATTACCAACAAAAGAATTAAATCTTTAGAGTATAGATATTTTATTACATTTAAACAGTTGCCAGAAAGCTTAAAACAGTCTAACTGCATCTACTTCTCATTTCCTCCACAAATATGGAAAAAAGATTGAGCAGATAAATAATATTGTATATTTCTCAAAGATACTACGAAGGTGCCTTACTAACGCAGAGTTGGAATCGGTGTTTCCCTCGTAATGCAATTGTTGGTATTTATCCTCATGGTGGTGGTTGCACCGGCATGTCAAAAACTGCAAATACATCGCCAGATTGTGAATGCTTGATGGATGATGAGTTTTGAGTTTGAATAATTCCTTTCATATCTTGTGATCCGGCACTAACTCAATACTGACATGAGAATAAGTCCATGAAATTCTCTCCATCATGTATTTCCAGAGCCGAAAATTCTCATTGAATATTACACCGGGTATCTTTGTCACCACGTCGTGAACAATGACGATCCGCAGAATTTTGACGCCCAATTCGTCACATCGATCTTTGAAAGTGACATTTCCAATGCGGGGCCCTGCAAATGAATATACTGTTATTGGTATTCTACAGCAAGATCCATAACCCTGGCAGTTTAGTTCGAGCTCGGCGATATCGTAAGCGCAGAGCGTAGCCAACGCACTGCCCATGCTGTATCCAGTTATGGTTATGCTAAGATCTTCTCCCTTGTATTTTTGTACAAGTCTGCCAATCTCACACAAAAACTGCTCTCTTGTGCTTCCATAGTTAAACCTGCACGTTGAATCATGCGAAGTGTAGGATTGTAGCAGAGGGTTTTTAAGCTACAGTAGCCCTGGGTTCGAGCTTAACGTGGAGGATTGTAGCAGAGGGTTTTTAAGCTACAATAGCCCCGGGTAAGCCTGGTTCATCATGGCCTTTTTCTCCCCTCATGCGAATGTTTGTTGATGCTGGTTTTTCACTGAGGCGTTTGCTCACTAAGTAAAGTTGAGAGTGGTTTATCCATTCGGGTTTGGATTTTAATTAAGTACTCAGTTTGGGAAAAGAACTCATGGACAGACTCGTTGTAACAGTTTGACTTAGTGATGGGTATAAGTTACAGTCTCGTTTTTAGTTTGAATCCTGTATAAGCGTTTCTGGAAGAGGGGATGCCCTGTGGGCTCCTAGTTTATGTATACTCTCACTATGGCTTGGGTGGTTTGTAATTTGTCTTTATAAATAATATGTTTCGTTTTCATTTTGGCCTCTGTCTGATTCGTAGATATATTTTATAATTTGTTTCAAGCTTAGGTGGAAGCGTTTCATCCTGTGTAATTTCTTAATTGGTAAATCCAGAATGTTAGAGTACTTGGGACTTGATTATTAATAATGCTTTTGATTCCTATGGTGGGTGAGTGGGTAGAATAACCCTGTATCTAAACGGTGTCGAGAGTATTAATTCTTATGCATTCAATATTTATTCTTTTAGAACATCTGCGTGTATTGTTGGCAAGCCCTAGGGTGTAACATTTTGATTCTGGAAAGTCTAAAATTACTTATGGTGTGTTTCTGAAACTATGCAGCAATCGTATTAATCAAAACTATGCCTCTGTCTGTAGTTTTAAATATAAATTATGCGTTTTAGCCTTTTACTCCTGAATATTTGAACTTGTGCATTTTAGTCAGCAAGCAACCCTCTCTGTAGATGAATGCTAGAGATGGTTGAAGAATGTGGTTATTTTTATAAATTATGGGAAAGCCCTAGCCTGTTGCGCAATAGTTGATTCTCGAATTATGGTTAAAATATGTAATATGTTTTTATATAAATA
Source organism: Larix kaempferi (assembly GCA_027924585.1). Classification (NCBI taxonomy): domain Eukaryota; kingdom Viridiplantae; phylum Streptophyta; class Pinopsida; order Pinales; family Pinaceae; genus Larix; species Larix kaempferi. Next base: position 4,604,003 of record BSBM01000357.1, read on the forward strand.
AACTGTGTGTGTGTTGAACCTGAGAGCACAAGCATCGGTGTATCTCATCCTTTATGCGTTGCAGTTGGGAGCTAAGCCTCTGTGTAATTGTATTTTAACGCCTTTTAGCTGGGAGATGGTATTTCTGTATAAATTATAGACTCGGTGTTTTTAGTATGATGATGATGCTTCTGTAGGTAGATGCTAGATTTTAACTAAATAAATTATGAGTGCTTACATGGGATAACTTCTAGGCAGATCCCTAGCTTGTTTAATTCTGCTCTTTCATTTTCAACATGTTGTGGTTGTGGGGATTCGGGAAATGTTTCCATGTTGTAGCGTGATCAATTGTTTAAGTATTGACTACGTTGTTAGCCTTAGAGGACTCGATCCTGGGTCCCAATTTTAATTGGAAAGTCAATGTTTAAAAATTCTGGAGAATTCCGTAAATGAGTACATGGATTCGATTCCACGGTTGGCATGATTTGTCTTATTGATGGTTATGCTACGTCTGATTCTAATTAAGTCTGTAAGGCACTATGAAACCTCTGTCAGGAATTAATGTTTTATTTTGCTATTTAAATAAAGGGTTTGTTACTGTTTGAAAGTTTGATTTTAATTAATTAACTTTTGAGCTTTAAGATGCTAGGTTGAGGAGTGTTAAAGAGATTCGATCTCTTGTATGGAATGACTCTGTTGTAGTTTCGATTGGGTTTATGGGTGCAAAAAAATATACATATACGATCTAACTAGGGTTTGCCATTCATAACGAATTCTGTGTTTAAAGTTTGGAAATAATTTACTAGGTAGATAGTACGGTCTAGCACAAGCTAGCGCTGTTAGCTCAGCTAGATCCTAGAACTCAAATACATGAAGAAGGTTTGATATTTTTGGTAATACTTTATACATGATTTAAATTTTAAAATCTAAAGATAAGTGAAGTTTTGACCTGGGTAGCCAATGTAACAGTCCTTGCTCCCAATGCAATAGATAACTCGACTATTATGGAAAAGAAAATGATAGTAATTTAAATTCTAACTTTCAGCCTATGATAAATTGAAACTATAAAAACAAATCATACCTGAACTTTGAAGCTTGAATCTTCTCCTTTTAAAGGCTTGCACACTTCAAACACTGATTAATTGAAACACTGTGCTTAGCTGACCTATAGGATGGTAACTGAATAACTTTGGAACCACCACGTTCCTCGTAACCATGATCCGGAACTGTTCCTGGTTTTGATCGGATCCCCTCGAGCTAGCTCCAACATGCAAGAGGAAACTAGAGAACCTAGGGCAGACACCAGATTGAAATTCAATCTTGGAATAATTTACTCTTCTAGATTCGTGGGACAATTCCTCTCTTGTTACCATAAACGAATGATAAAAGGATAGATGATCCTCTCTTTAGAAATTGTCCTAGTATTTATAGGTGAACTTTGGAAAATGACAGTTGAGAAATATTAAGTTCTTTAATATTAACTTCAGTTTGATTTTCAGTTTGAATATTAATATATATAATTTGAAAAATTTATTTAATTATAACTTTAGTTTATCTAGGACTTTTTAACTTGTTCCTTTATAAATTTATTAAAGGAACTTTATATTTTATTTTTATATAATAACTTTATTTATAAATTATATCTTCACTTATAAATAATATTTTTACTTATAAATAATATGTTTACTTATAAGTAACATCTTTTACTTATACTTAATATCTTTCATATTCATACAAATATTTATGTATATCACTTGTACATAAGTGAGGCTCTTTTATATTTACTTACTTTGATTAATTCAAGTATAGCATTGTAACTTTGATGCATTAATTAGATAGGGTAGGCTCTTTTGATAAGGCCTTTGGTGGGTATGGATGGTTGACAAGGTTAAGTAGCTCTAGGTCCCTTTTGCATGTTGGATTACCTCGTATTTCGTGGTAGTTTCCTCAGTCCTTGATGAGATGAGTAGTGATTCAATTAGCCAATAATAACAAGTATGATGATGGGTGGTGCTATTCAAAACCTTCCTCAACTCAACACCTTTTTAATTAAAGCAACCCCTAGTGCTATTCAAAGCTTAAGCTCAACACTTTTACATGGGCGTTACGCTAGTGCAATTCCAGAGCTCTTTGCTCAACACTAGTGCTAGGATGTATTTGTAAGATACACCTAGGGATACAATGCCCAAAGATCCGATGCTCCAGAGCTTATGCTCAACATCAAGTTGGAGTGCTCCAGGGCTTATTCCCAACACTCTATGCACATCGGGGCTTACGCCCAGTACATAATAAAATTCCTCCATGTACATTGGGGCTTATGCCCAGTACATAGGTCATCCATGTGCTCTAGATTCCACGCTCAGCACATCATAAAAGTCAGTCATGCATATCAGAACTCTGCACAGTATATAACAAAGATCATCTCAGTATATTAGGGTTTTGTACCCAATATCATAATAAAAATCAGTCAAATACATTGGGGCTTTTTGCCCAGTATATAACAATAATATGCATCTGTCAAGGTCCATGCCCAAATATGTATATCCATAACTAAGGTAAGTCACATGCATCAGGGCTTACACCCAACATATATAATAAAAGTAAAACATGTGCATTGGGGCTCACGCCTAGTCTATCAAAATAAATCATATACATTGGGGCTTACGCCCAATATATAACATCAACATAATCAACAAAATTCAGGATATTACATCCCTCCCCTCTTAGAACAACATCGTCCTGGTGTTCTGGGGACTAGAGATGAAGTCATGAAATAAGGCGAGGTAAGCCTCCTTCATGGTGGTTTCATTTTTCCAGGTGGCCTCATCAGGCCCGAAGTGCTTCCACTGTACTTTCAATTGGAAGATAGTTCATCTCCTAAGCTGCACCTCCCTCTTGTCCAATATGTGGAGGGGCTCTAGCATGAATTCCCGCTCAGGTTCTACCTGTAATAAGGACCAATCAATCACATGCTTAGTATCATAGACATATTTCTTCAATAGAGATGCATGAAAAACATTATGAACTTTTACATGAGCTAGTAAAGCTAACTCATATGCTATTGACCCTTTCTTATCCAATATCTCAAAGGGTCCACAAAATCTAGGGGCTAACTTTCCGCATCGCGCCAAGCTCAAAGAGCTTCTCTTTGCCTTCACTTTTAAGAAGACATGTTCGCCAACTTGGTAATATTTGTCTTTCCTTTTCTTATCCACATAACTCTTCTGGCGGTCTTGTGCCTCTTTTAAGTTTTTTTGTACTTTAGTGACTAGTTGTTTCAAGTCTTTTAGTAAATCTGGACCTAGCATGAGTCGGTCCACCGGGATATCCCATGTCACCTGTGTCCTACACTTTCTACCATAGAGTACCTCGAAGGGACTCATCTTGGAAGAGGTTTGGTACCCATTGTTGTAGGCAAATCCTCCCATTTCGTGGGGTTTTTCATAACATACATCCTAAGCATATCCTCTAGGATCTGGTTTACCTGTTCTGTCTGTCCGTCAATCTGGGGGTGGTAAGCTGTACTGAAGTTTAACTGTGTCTCCAAACCAGAGAACAAGGATCTCCAGAAATTACTGGTGAACTTCGTGTCTTTATCCGAAATGATTGCCTTGGGTATCCCATGTAATCAGAAGATCTATTTTAGGAAGATGTCTGCAATGTGGATAGCTTTGTACGTTGATTTTACAGGTATGACGTGTGCTCCTTTAGATAGCTTGTCTACCACTGCAAAGATGGAATCGTTATGTTTATTGATCTTTGGTAAATCGGTAATGAAGTCCATACGGATGACCTACCATTTCCACTCTGGAATGGGTAACGGTTGTAGTAATCTTGAAGGGTGATAGTGTTCATCCTTGACCAGTTGGAACTCTTGGCACTTAGTGATGAATAATGCTATGTCGGCTTTCAACTTAGGCCAGAAAAAGTGTTTCTTTACCGCCGATATCATCTTTTGATATCTCGGATGCCCTAAGTAGGGTGTCTGATGAAACTCTATTAGAATGTTAGGTCTAATGTCTCTACTGTCCAGGACATAAAGTCTCTCCTTCGACCATAACAATCCCGACTCGTCTATCTTATATTCCTTTTGTTGTTGGAATAACGTATCCTCCTGAATCTTTTTAAGGATCTCGACATAGAATCAGTCATTCCTACATGCCGTCCTAATTATGTCGTTCAAGTTCGAGTTGGTTTGACTTACTATTACCTCATATAACATATGATCTCATCGACTTAAAGCATCGGCGATCTTGTTCTCCTTTCCTTTTATGTGTTTTAACTTGAAGTGGTACTCGCTAAGGAAATCTAACCACCTGGCATGTCTAGCATTTAGGTCAGGTTGGTCGAATAAGTACTTCAAACTCATGTTGTCTATCTTCAATAGGAACTTCTTTCCCATAAGGTAATGTCTCAACATTTTAAAGGCGTGGATGATGGTGGCTAGTTCAAGATCGTGCGTGGGGTAGTTATGTTCGTGCTCCTTTAAATTTATGGACTCGTAGCAGATGGCGAAGTCATTCTGCATGAGGAATCCACTGAGTCCCTCTTTGCTTGCATCTGTACAAACAACAAAGTCGCCATCGGGATCGGAAATCCGTAGTATAGGTGTGCTAGTCAGAAGTTCTTTTAGTTTCTGGAAACTTTCTTCGCACTTAGTTGTCCAAAGGAATTTGTTTGCCTTTTTATGCAAGGCAGTCATAGGACAAGCAATCCGGGAGAAGTTCTCAATGAACTTCTGCTAGTATCCTGCCAATCCTAAGAATGATCTTATTTCGGTCACGCAAGTAGGTGTAGGCCATTCCTCGATGACTATAATATTTTTAGGGTGGATTGTTATCCCCTTCTCTGAAATGATGTGACCTAGGTACTGTATTGGTGGTTTGTAGAAATCACACTTGCTAAACTTAGCATAAAGTTGGTGTTTTTGCAACACTAGCAACACGATGTGGAGATGTTCTTCATGTTCTTCCTTATTTTTGGAGTAAATTAGTATATCGTCAATGAATACTAGTATGAATTTGTCCAGGTATTGACTAAAGATACTGATCATCATGCACATAAAATTTGCGGGTGCACTTGTCAATCCGAAAGGCATTACCACAAACTCATAATGGCCGTATTGGGTTTGAAAGGAGGTCTTACTGATGTCTTCGTGACGGATCCTTACTTGGTGATATCCGGATCACTGGTCGATCTTCAAAAAGATCTTTGCTCCTCCGACTTGGTCAAACAAGTCATCAATCCTAGGGAGTGGGTATCGGTTCTTGATGGTCAACATGTTGAGTTGACGGTAATCGATGCACATCCACATCATCCCGTCCTTCTTTTTGACAAAGAGTATCGGTGCTCTCCAAGGAGAAACACTTGGTCGGATATATCCCTTTTCGATAACTCTTGTAACTGAAGCTTGAGCTCCACCAATTTTACTGGGCTCATGCAGTAAGGGGCTTTAGGAACTGGTACTGACCTAGGTGTTAGTTCTATGGAGAAGTCTAGGTCTCATTTGGGCGGTAGCTATAGTAGGAGCATTTCCAGTTATAGGAGATCTATTGGATTGGGAAGTGGGTCATGGCAATAAAGCATTGATGGAGAAGGATAATATTGTGGGAATTGTTAACTAGAGGAACATGCCAGAAGGATTGGTTAAGTACCTGAATGATCGAGGATACAAAACATTGTTTGATGTAGCAGTAAGAGGAAGGATTACAAGGTTTCTATAAGAATGGAAAACAACCAAAGAACTTAAAATCCCAGATATTTGGGCAGAGAATTGGAATAGTTGGATATCAGATTTGAATAGGGGGTTTATACTTTTGACATAAACTCCTGATACTCTACGTTGGATAAGAAACAAGGAGGGAGATAAGTATGTAGTTTTCTCAGCTTATAAACTGTTCTGGGAAAGTTTAAATCCTATAGGTACATGGTGGTGGAAAGCTATTTGGAAAGCTCAGGTCCCTCATAAGTGCAGGATTTTTATTTGGTTGATTTTGAGAGAAAAGGTCCCGACTTTGAACAATTTGTGGAAAAGAAGCTTCAGTGGTCCAAGTTTTTGTAGTTTATGCAGGTGCGCATAAGAAACAATTGACCATTTATTTCTTAAATGTCCATTCTCAAAAAAATTATGGGAAGGAATAGGTGAAAGTCTTCACCTGGAAAACATTTGGGAGGTAGATTCAATCGAGGTGAGCTTAAAATATGGTTTGAGAAATGAAATATGAAAGCTTTAAACCACATTCCTTTCTTAGTTCTGTGGAGTATGGAATAAGAAATGAAACTATTTTCGAGGGTAGATCTTATCCTTCCTTCTATGTTATATCTCAGGTATTGGCAACTTACAACTTCTTCATAGATAAGGATATCAAGGAAAATGATCAGATAATGAAATATATAAATGCAAGAGATAAGGCAACTAAAGTGAAGGATTAGAAAGGAAATGTGGATTGGGGGCAATACTATATTTTTCTATAATATCCCGCTTTCTCCCTTAGGTTTTCTGCAACAAAAGGTACAACTGTGTACCTACCAACAACAAGGAGCTCATGGAAAGAGCTCCGTAGGTAAAACTTTGTAAGTATGATTGTGTTTTTCCTAAGTGTTAAGTAAATTTGTAGGCTTAGGAGACTGAAGGCTTGACGCAACGAAACGATTGGGGCATGGAATCCATTGGGGGAGAGGGTGAATGGCTTGATAGCCTTGAGTTTTAATGAGGATGGTCATCCTAGTGCCATGACCACTTAAAGTGAATTGTGATGTCCACTAAGAAAATACTTAAGTTTAAAAGTATGTTAATAATTAGTCCTATATAAGGATGCCGGAGAAATTTCTAATCGTCGGAAGGTAGTAATAATCTACCTTGGCCCAACTATTAACATAGAGATAATCCATAGTGAGTACAATTAAGTAAAAATAAGAAGTTTGCTTAAATAAGATTTGTACCTTGGTCTCGACAAAAGATGTTAAAATCCGAAGTAGGAAAGGACTAATATTTTTTCTAATTATAAATTAGGAATAAAAATAAAAAGGGTATTATTGTTTCTAAGAAAACTTATTTTTATTTATAAATAAATATTTAAATATTATTTCAAATAAGATAAATAAATTAATTGATATTTAAGCATGACTGATTGTCCTTGACTAAAAGTAAAAACTTTAAAAACTATAAAAGCTGATCTACAAAAGAAGAAAATACTAACTAGGAGTAAATGCATGAGTATGCATGGATAGCTAGTAACTAATGCATGGGAATGCATGAATAACTCTGAGTTGTTAATATTCAGTTAACTAATTAAATAAAGATGGACTAAGTAAATCAATAAGTTAAAGCTAGCTAAGTTAATGATATCTAAGTTAAATATCAATTAAACTAATTAAATAAATATTGACTATAAAAGTCAGCTAACTAAGTTAATGTTAGCTAAATTAAAGGATAAAGTTCACATATCTAATTATGTTTAGATGTGATAATTATGTAAAGTAAAATAATTACAATTACTTAAATATCAGTTAACTGATGAAAGTCGACGAGTAAGTCGAGCAGTTAAGATTAACTAAAATTTAAATAAGTCAAGTTCTTGACAAGAACTTGTGGGGTATCCTAAACCTAAATTCAACTGTAAAGAGAACATTGTTGTGTTTGCGAAGGGGGTCGGTTCTTCTCCTTCTTCTTCTTCATCTTCGAAGGCAAGAAGGAAAATAAAAGATAAATAAAAATGGAAGAAAGGAAGAGAGCATCAACTTTACAGCCTAGTGGATTCATGCCCAACTCCAGGGTGATCTCTTGGCGCGGAAACATACACCAAACAGAGATCAGTTGGAAGGGAAGAAAGTTGCACTCAAGCCCTTTTTTGATAATTGTAATACCGTATGGGTGCCCAAATATACAACCTACAGGAAATCCATACACAGAATTTATATAGTTCATTACATTTTGTGATGTCTGTTATGTAAATTAGCTTAAACCGTTAATTGCGCCCGTCACAAGGGTTACTTTAATGGTTGGCTGTCATATACATTATGATCAAGTTGCATATCATATAAACTTAGCTCGTTGTCTGTCCAAAATATAGGGAACTAGTTTTAACCCAAACACATCATGAGACAGACACATTAAATTGATACGATTGAGTTATGGCTTCACAACCATGGTTAAACCTGGTTTATTGAATGGTATTCATGTATTTATTTTACATCTCAGGTTTAGAAAATCAAATCGAACCCAATCTATAGATCTGACGATTAATGTTACACCGCCATACCTTCTACCTTTAAACTATTACAGCAAAATCTGTCATCCCTCTCCTGCGCTGTCTTCCTTCTCTGTGTTGTCTTCCCTTTCGGCGTGTTCTACTTAATACTCCGATTTCCGCGTGATTGACTGCATGTTAACTTCTGTACTTTTCCCTTAATAAAGCACATCATAAATAAAACGTAGACTCTATCTCAAAATTGATATCTACCCAACAACGTTTTATCTTACGTTAAATGTCATACGATGAGGTAATTATCATATAAACCATTGAGCCAAGACTAAATCTTTGATTAATATTTAATTGATGTTTCTTTTAAATGTTGCATAGCCATATATAATTGATGGCTTGGACACAATTTGAGGCTTTATAATTCTCCATATTAACGAACGTTATATATAAAATTTAAATAAATGATATGGGTCATTAAAAGGTAAGTCACAGTTATGCACTTATAGAGTGACGTGGACTGAATTTAGAAATCCTAGTATAATTATTTATATAGTTGTTTATAGGAAGAAATTGGGAATAAGGCATAAGGCATTTCACTCTTTATGATATACGGTTGTTATATACACTAAATTAGAATGAATATGATTGATTATATATATATATTAATTATTAAAAATAACGAGTGGAAATTGAAGTGTACTTAATTGATGATTTTAAAGATGTAGTCTTTGTTTAAGAAATGGAAGTTATAAAAATCTATTTATTAATTTAAGGTATAGTCATTCACTATATTGGAAAAGAATAAGTGTTAATCACATACTATGTTGGAAAAGGATACTATGTTGGAAAAGGATAAAGAATACTTTTCTAAATTGATTATTATATATCTATATTAGTATTGAAAAGTATTTATATATTTAGTTAAATAATTATGAGTTTTGATTTATATATATTATGAAGATGACTCACGTTTATACATACATGAACCTATGGGAGTGTTATGTCCTACAATAGAAGAAAATGAATTCATTATAGTTTAAGCTATTGAAGCTATTTTAAATATGTTATGTTATACAATAAAAGAACAGAAATTTATTATAGTTTAGAATATGTTTTGAAGTTTTACATTTTAAAAAGGTTGTACGTTCTATAATAAAAAGAAGGATATATATATATATATATATATATATATATATATAACATTTGAATTATAGGTGGTAAATAGAAATCCTTAGTATGATGAGTTATTAGAAAATCCTTTAGATGTATACATGAAGAAACTCTTAGCGTTGAACTTGATTTAAGTAAACATGAAGGGAACATCAAATGAAGTTTCGGTGATTAACATCCTCATGTAAGTCACCAAGTACGAAGACCCTTAAAAATTTTTTTTAAGGGACATTACATTTTCATATGAAGACTCTTTAGAATTTAAATCAAATGGAGGGAAAGGAACTAACAACCCAGATGAATGTTTGGCTATGAGAACTCTAATGCAGATTGCTAGAGAGGAAAAGGTGAAGAAATTAAAGATCTTTGGTGGCTCTGAATTCTGGATGAGATTCATGAGAAATGAGAATAGAATAAGGAACATAAATGTATAAGGAATAGGTATGAACCTGGAATTGATATCAGAATATTGTAATAGTATAAAGTGTTGTGATGTTTATAGAGAATAGAATGAGTTTGCAAATGCATTATCAAAAGAAGGTCTTCTTCTTCCTATAGGATCATGCTTGGTGACTAAAAGAAAGGAAGCTAAGCTGGAAGGAAAAAAATAAGTATGGATTTCATGGACTGAAAGATACTATATTTTTGAAACTTCTAGAAATTTTGAACAATTTATATTAAGTAAATTAAAGATAAACAACACTGATAGAAACTTTTGAAATTCTAAAGAGTTTTTGATATGTAAATCATTGATCAACAATGCAGAAATTATGAGCTGAGAACAACATGTAAAGTGCATCATCCACCTCAGGAATGTATTCTATATTTCAATATAAATGAATAGAATATGTCTTTTTCTATGGAAAAAAATCTTTGTATTTTTTATAAAAAAAGTCTAAAGAAGAATGAAATGAAATCAAAAGAACAATAGTTGAGCTTCACACATTCGGAAAAAAACAAAGTTTAGTATTACTACTTTTTATTAATTTTGAACAACACTATAAAATTTCTTTTCTAGAACACACACAGACCCCAATAAACAAATATATTATTGATAATTTTATTTTTGGAAAATATATGCTAGATTGTAAATAGTTTTTTAATAATATTAAAATAAAATATAGTTTTATAATGTTTTGCATTCTTTAATACTACCCTTTAAAATAAAAATAATAAACTAAATTTCTTAATTAGATATTTCATTTTCATTTTTATATTAAATAATTATTATCTCTTTTAACCATTTAACTATAAATAACCTCATTTAAATCTATTTTTTATCTACAAAATTATCATTCCTATGTACCTCAAATATACACAACCTAAAAATAGTTGTTGAAAATGCTTTGTATTTACATCTCAATAAGAAATAACTTACATATTTAACCTGCAACTTCGATAACCTTTATAATACATTATGTTTGATAGTTAGAATATCGATATATCAAAATATAATTTCATTTCCACTTTGCAAAAGATGTTTGTAGTTTTGGAATGCATTTAGAGTTGGATTATTTAAAATTTAGATAAATATTATAATACATTATTTTTTTTATAATTTATATATCGAATATGAAATTTGAATAATCTTTACAGTGATGCGTGTTTATATCTTAGAATTTGAGGTGGACTATTATTTATATTTTTTCTAGATTGAAGGAGGATGGGACATGTGTATTGTCCACATTAATTTTATGGGCATAGTTCAAAATTAGAACTAAACAATTATATTAAAAAAAGAAAAATAATTGGTAGTTGATGTATGGATAACTCTAGCTCATGCATGCATGAATAACATGGATTGACATACAATATATTTAACTAAAGAAAGTAACAGGTAGATGAAACATAGATAACAAATGATTACAACTAAACATTTATTTTGTTACTTATAAACATCATTCACTACAAGTTAAGTAACTATCCTAGTTATAATATAATATAAAAAATATTTAACCTAAAACTTAGATAACTTTATAATACATTATCTTTGATAGTATGGTTATATATCAAAATCTATTTGCCTTCCCACTTTGAAACGATTGATTGTTTGTAGTTTGGGAATGAAGAAATTTTGAAGTATGGGATGTTACATTTATTCAAACTTAAAGGTGAGTTGTAAATTTTATATTAAAAATATTTTAAAAGTTATATTATTTATTTTTTTATTTTTTTCCGAAGTAGGAAAACTCATTTTCTCCATTGCCTTGGTTTATCTGATCCTGAATAGAGTAAAACAAGCTTCGTGAATAGTTCCTTCCTTGGTAACTTTGGCAAAGCCGACCCATCAACCCTTTAGTTGTGCACCCAAGAAGGGAACAAAGGCTAGAAACCTGGTCATCTGAAAAAACCCGCTGGTGATCCGTAAAAGAGCAAGCTTACCACTCTTGCGAGATGCTTCTGAGCCTCTCGCCTAACGTCCAAGAAAGACGAGCCACTTTAACAAAGCAAAAGCAGTTTTACCACATACCCCAGGTGGAGACGGCGGTTTCAACCTAATTGTAAATTCCTTATACCCAGTATCCCATAGAGATCATCACTGAGGCTACCTCGAGTGGGGTCATGTGGCAACTCCCGGTTGCAGTTTAACCTCTTACCAAGGAGAGAGAGTTTCATTATTTATATTTGTTTAGTTATCATTATTTAAATTGTAAATTTTAATTATTATTTAAATTTATATGTATAATGAATTTAATGGCCTGAAAATAAAAACTCGATCAGTGGTGTGGGTTGTTAGCGTGTGAACTTAGTTTTTTCACACAGAGCTTTCATCAAGAGACGTGTAGAGCCAAGACAGAGAAACTTGACAATACGGCACACAAGGCACATTAATGGCGGGTTAAGCAAAACCGATTAAGCAATGGCGGAAACGCGACTGCCATTGAAGGTGCTGTCGTACTCCGTTCAGAAAATGCTATGGTCGGCTCAGCAATATCGATCAGCTATTTAACTTATATGGTATTATTCTTTGTTTTCTGCCACTCAATCCGGAGGCGGAGACAATAGCGTCGTTGACTATCCACCTGGTCGGTGACCAAATATAGACGGGAACCCCTGAATTGGTCTGTTTGTACAGCAAATGAACAGAGGCGAAATTCCTGGTCTGTTCTTTCCAGCGACCAGTACCATTTTCTCTAGAAAATAAAGAAGACGAACAACAAAGCAACCACGAGGCAAGCATGGATTTGACCTATGTTTCCTTAATGATAAATTGATTATTATAATATCAATAGTGTTTTTCAAATGTTATCATCGTCATGCTGCCGGCCATGGTCGTTTCATATGTACAGCATTAACTGACTTCTACAGGCATAGTGTCTGTGCCTGTTGTATAGGCATAGCGTCTGTTTTATAGTCAACTAGGTTTTACGTAGCAACGAAGCTTTTGCAGACTTCAAAATAAACTAAAATAATCGCGTAGAAACCCAACCCTTTTCAGATATTGTGGGAATGACATGTTAGGTCATCAACGAGTGTTGTAACGTCATTAGCATCAGAGGCACGTGTTGTAACCGGAATTTATTACTTCAATGCTTCTAACCAGTAAAGTTTGTCAAAAGAAATCTGAAAAAATACTTAAAATCTTAAAAAAATGTAGAGCTCATCTTAGTGGATTGCAATTATGACCATCAGAAATTGACCACCATGAAAATTATAAACTTTGACAATTTCGTCTATAATGTACGGCTCGCCGCTCACTTACATATTTGATATTACGAATTATAAAATCATGGAATTACAAACTTTGACCTTTGAAATAACAACAAATGAAATAACGTTTGTCTACAGCTTTGAATTTTGACATAACGCTTCACTAATCTTTCTCGTCAAAACTTTGACGGGATAAATATTTGTTCCAGAACCATCACTCATTAGAAACTCAGACGATTAGTGTGTGGACAGTGGAGCTATTCACTAATATAGAAACTCAGATGCTTAGAGTGTGAAACTCACGGGTCATCACATTAGATTGTGGTGCTTATCATGTGAAACTATTCGCTAACATTGAAATTCATGATATTGTACTTTCATTTGCTTTTCCGTACTTTGTTATTCATTCAAACATTTTTATTATTATTATATTATATAGATTTTAGAGTCAAATTACAACTTACATACTTTTCAAATCGGTAAATAGAAATGTAAAGGTCATTGGCGACATCTCATTCCAATTGGGTGGATGTTTGAATACCTTAGGTTAGGTTTAACATCAAAGAGTACGCAACGACTAATTGTATTGTTGTATAAATGCTTGTCCAACAAAAAAAAGTGAATTTCAGTGAGAATGGAGTTTTTGAAACGTCTCAATATTTTAATGTTTTAAGTGGACACATGAGAGTGAGGGAAATTGGGAAATTAAAAATGGGTGCAAAAATTATAGCCATTAAAAAGAAATAATAATAAATTTGAATTAAAATATAATAAAGGTAATAATAAGAAAATAAAATTAAATAAATAATTTTTTTTTCAAAATTGAAAGATTTAATATTTAATAACAAAAATAAGGTTTCAATTAAAACTAAAACAATGGGAAGGGGAAAGAAGAGTAACAAGTACAAGCATTTGAAAAGAGTCGGTGGAAAATTAATTTAAAATGAATTAAATAAACAAGGATAAAAAGATTAAAGGCATAAGATTTGAGAGGGAAAGGGCATGGTAATGTTTAAACATTAAAAAGCTAAAAAAGCTAACAATTAAGAGAAAAATATTTTAATTAAGAAAAAACTTGAAAAGATAAAATGAAAAGTGGCAAGGTTCTAATAAGGGTGAGGGGTGATGAATGAGGGGAGAAGATTAAAAGGAAGAAAAGATAGAGAGAGGAAAAAATAATCTCACGAGGGTTGAGGTAAGGTATGGGTTATAAAAAAATTCTTAATTTAATGAATGGATGAATGGTTTCCATAAATGGCTAAGTTTATACCCATCCTCATAATTAAAGTTGTTTGGGTGTTTTTCAATTTTAAGGGTTCTCTGATGATATGCGAAGAGTAATGGTGCTCAAATGTTATGATTTTAGTCTTATCAAAACAAATGGGACATTTATAATCATGAGAGTGTTCTACAATAGTTGACTTAGTAATGCAATTATGGAATGTGTCAACTGGATGCGTTATTTGAGTAAGGTTTAGAATGACCTTCCAGTTTGACCTATGTAGGATTTTCCACAGGAGCAAGGCATGTGATAAACTCGTTGGCCAAGCATGGGGTCAACTTTATCCTTAATACTCGTGCATAATTATTTAGGGTCTTTTGGGGTTCGAAGAGGATTTTAATATTATTATTTGCCGAGATTTTGGAAATACAATCCATAACACCGTGAATGAAAGGAAGTGAGAAAAGGGCCTAAGGAGGGAAGGGAGGAGTTTTAGGTTCTTAATGGAGGATAGGGAGGAATTCTTTGTTGATTTGGGAAATATAATACCCATTAGAAACAAGAGCTTTAGTAAGGTGTGTCCTTTCATTTTCAAGATGACAAGGGGTAGAAATTCAAATGTCTCTAGTAACGAGGGTTTTTAGGAATGCATATTTTTGCACTAGGTGGTCGTGGGAATGAGAATGGAGATATCTATCACTATGATTCTTTTTGTGCTAAAGTGGTCTAGAAATAAGTTCAGAGAAGAATGGCCATGAGGCCAAATGACGAATCTATCATCAAAGTGAAACAACTTTCAGGTTTGAGATATAAAATATTAAGGGCCAAAGCCTCAAAGTGTTCCAGAACAACGTTGGCCAGAACTGGAGATAACAGTGACTCCATTATTATGACTTCAATTTGTTCATAAAATTTTCCTTTTAATGTGAAGAAAGTGGAATAAAGGAATATATCGATGAGATTTAAAGTCTCATTATCAACCATCTTATAAATTAGGTTTATGGCTTCAAGAATGAGGATCTTGTTGAATAGAGGAATTCCATCAAAACTTACCATGATGTCTTGATCATCAAGATGAAAATCATGAATTTTATGGATGAAATCAAAGGATTATTTGATGAAATAAGGGGGTATGGACAATGAGGAGTTCAAGTTTTGTGCAAGGAATTTGGATAGGGAATATAAGTAGGGGCTCTTCTAGCAGTAACTATGGGCCTAAGAGGATTTCCTTTTTTATGAAATTCAGGTTTCAAATCATAGATTTGACGAGGTTGAAAGTTATGAGGGGTGATATATTTTTTAATAGAGCGGTCAAAGGAGGATGAATTGATGGCCTTGGTTACTAAAGACTTTCTAACTCTCTATCTAGCCATGATTCCATCCTCCACCTTCTAGGGTTGACATCTAGCACCACCTTCTCCCTCTTTGGAAACTTATCATCACAGGACATTGCAAAATTAATGAGAAAGAATTATCTTGTTATCACCCCATTCTTCACCTTCTCTACACTTTTCCAAGACATGTATAATGATTTCTATGAAATACCTATTATTCACTATTTTTTGTATGGATTGCATACTTCCATATGCTAACCTCCATACTCCAAGGCCAATTGTAATATCACATTTCAAAGGTTCAATATTTTTAACTCCGTATTCTAAGGATGATTACATATAACTTCCCTTTTTTTTATTGCATTCCTTGCATGTATGAATCCTAATATGTAATATATTCAAAAATATTGATGCAACCCAAGATTTATTAAAATTTTAAAATTGAAACACCAACTAAGTTGCAATTCTAGAGAATATAACCTACTTTAAAACTCATGCAACCATTTCACAGATACATAAAATCATTAAATTTAGCCAATTTACTTATGTTAACACCTCATAAACTACAATTTACTCATGCTCCAAGATTAGAAACTATCAAATTAAAATGACAATAAATCATTGGTCCAAGTCCTAGGCGAGTTCTACATTAAAATAATGAGGTATTAACTCAGTGACCGTATGCCATAGTGCATACATTCTTGGTATATTAAATAATACCCCTAATTTCACGAGATATTGATAAATACCTAGCAAAACTCTTTTGTTGAGCCCCCCTCCCAATACATATTTCCAATTAAGAAATCCCTATTTTTACTAGATATACCCTAATTTTACTAGATACCCCTTTTTATACCCTCCAATACCTATAAACACCCCATACCGTACTTCACCCCAATACCTACAATATATTGACCTTATTTTTCACCATTTATAAACTCCCCTTTATGAATGGATGTGATAAGATATTGGTCAACAAGGTGAAGCCCCCGTGATCATAGGTGGATAACAATTCTAGAGGGAATACTGAGTAAAAAAAGAGGCATAGTAATAGGATGGATCTTGCATCATACCTGGTGGTTGTGGTTGTCATGGTGCTTCATAAGCCATGAAGAATATTTGCTTCATTCCTTCATTAGCACCTTGGTATACAACTTTTAGTTCTGATAATGAAGGACACTATCGAGTTGCGTGATTTTTCTCACAAATAGCACACCTTTCCACATTATTGAGAGTGTATTCTTATAGAGGATGCTTCTTATAACACATAGAAAAGAACATGGACAAAGGTAATTTAGATTCATCTTATTTCTTATTAATATTAATTTTGTCCAATTGTGAACTAAGAGAGCTAATAAAGTCGGTCTTGAAATTATCCAATAGATTCCCAATTTTTCAAAATTATTGAAATGGAATCTCTAGGAACTTTCCCATGTTTGTCATTGCCTCATGAGTAATTCCTACATAAGTCACAAATTTTATCATATGATAACCAAGAAATGTGTTAGGCTCCCATAAAATTTAATACATTAATACATTCATCCCAGATACCTCTAAGAAGAATGATTTAGAGAGTCTCAATATCCAACTTAAGCTCCTTTTACCTTTGGATATTGTATTGAAAAGGTTCAATATAGTATTTCATATTCTCATCCTCATTTTACATAATTTTAAAGATTTATTCTCTTAGGTCTCTTGCCTTACAATAATCTTGATATTTATTCAAGAAGTCTTGCCTCATTTAATCCCAAGTCTGGATGGATTTCCCTCCACACTCCATGAATCAAGAAAGAGATTCTTCCTTGAGGGTGGCTAGGAATAATTTAAGTTTTTGAGCATCAGTGGAATAGTCATGAATTTGTCAAAGCATATAAAATTCAAAGAGGAAGTTTTCTGGGTATTCACTAGATAGGCCTTCAAAGTTTGGAAAATAAGTAGGTGGAATGTTCTTCATTTGGACTATTCTATCATAATCTTGAATTGGAAATTCAAAAGCCACAGGTTCTACACAGGGGATTCACCTTGTTCAGCAATATCTTATCATATACATTCATAAATTTTTTTTTTAATTGTGAAAAATAAGGTCAATATATTTAGATATTGGGGGTGTTGGTTGTGGAGCCTGGTCTTCCTGATTCAGAGATGTTTGTACCCTAGTTTTATATGATATATAGGTGGACTGTACACTCACCCTAGTGAAGAGGTGTGGGGGGGCATCGCCCCTCCACAGGGGTTGGGGGGCGAATCCTCTGAAAGAAATTTTTTGAGTTGTTTTGTTGTCCAATAGATTACAGGCTTATCGTTTTGGGTAGCCCGTGGTATTTTCCCATGGTAATTACCATTTGAAAGGAAGACATTGTAATACGACTGTGTAATGTATTGTAGCCTTGTAAAGTTCTCTAATTGTGTAAGAGAGAATGTGAGAGGGTGAAGAGGAAGTTGCAGTGGATGTGCTGCAGGATGTATCCCTTCATTTGTTGGATGTTATAATAATAAGGACTGGTAATTTCTGTGTGGAGGTATCCTATCTTAGGTGAACCACATTATATTAGTGTCTCTCTTGTAATGTGTTTTATGTGATTTATATTTGCATATTGTTTATTGTTATTGCTCCGCGATCCTATTTTTCTAATAGTAGGGTGAGGCGAGGAATAGGGTATGGGGGATATAAAAAAGGGTATCGAGTAAAAATAGGGAATATCTTGTAAAAATAAGGTTTTTTTAATTGGAAATATTTATTGGGAGTGGGGATCAACAAAAGTATTTTGGTAGGTACTTATCAATATCTAGTGAAATTAGGGGTATTATTTAATATCCCATGAGCGAAGGTGATATGAAATTGTTTCACTAAGTGAATACCCCGTGCCTATTATTTGGAAACAGTGTCCCCCTGAGGTCCAAAAACAACTTTGGAAACAAAGTTGGTGAGGGTCTCCTTATGGAAATGTACAACATAAATCCTTCTGACCCCAACCTCAATTCTAACTGCAACAACTCTAACTACCATCAACTCGTCCTCCTCAAATACATCTTCAAATTGATTCCCAAACCATGACTAACCCCAATAATAATGTAGCTCATCCCACTTACACTGTTGAGATAATCAATTTTCCCACCAATTTTCCAACTTACTTTATTTCCCCTATTGATATTAATGATGTTCAACTATGATTAGGGAAAGTGATAAAAAACAAGAGTCCTCCCATCATTCTGGAAAAATATGACAAGGAGGCATCCCTAGAGATAAATTATCAAACTAATAAATCTTATCCAATAATACAAAGCACCATTCCAAAGAAGTCTAATCAACCTAGAGTAACCAATCATGTTTCAGCTACCCCATATCTTGAAAGGATGAGAATAGAAAACATCCCCACGCAACCTGAATTTGACTTTTTAATGGAAATAATTGTTTGAGAGATATGTTTAAGGAATCTTGCGAGAAGAATACAAGATCCCCAAACTATTTAAGTGATTTCAAAAGAGAGAAGGAAACTTTATTAACCAGATTTTTATCTCAACATTTAAGTGATTGGAAAATTATCTAACCTTATTTCAGGAAATATTTTCATGACTAAATATGTCAATTTAAGAATCCAAAACATCAATTAATTTCCATATTGAAAATACCTCCATACCTAATACATTGGTTGAGTTAGGAGCTTACATACATTCCATGAAAAAAAAAACCGTGGAAAAATTCAAGTACTTGGTTTATTCCCAACTCCTACAATCCTTCAGCTGGATCATAAATATACTGCTAAGCTAGAAGGAGTGTTAGAAAATATAGTGGTTTATGTATATTGTTGGGAGTATCCCACAAACTTCATGATTCTCCAACCTAAATCTAATCTAGGTGGACACCCATTGATGTTGGGAATACCTTGGTTGGCCAACATTGATTCCTATATTTGTTGTAGGTTTGGAGACATGACAATCTCCCTTGAAATTCCATGAAGAAGCTCACTCTTTATTCACATGTGAGACCTTCAACAAATCAAGAAATTCCTTCTTGGATTGAGGATAGTGATGATGAGATCATTCAACCTATATTGACTCTAAATCAATTTTTGAACTTTAAAGAGGATACTGAGGATTATCTTATTTGTATTTTTATTACATATTTCTACTCCTTTCAACATCCTATCTATCCATACTTTGAAATTTTTTTATATAACTATCCCCAAGAAACATGCTCCTCAATTGATTTAAAAATACAACATAATCCTATGACTTATGTAACAAATAAAATATTAAAATAATATGAATAATATATATCATAGTATAAATAATAAAATAAAACATAATGTTAATAATATTTAATAAGGGACATAACCTTTGGTGAGCAGTCACCATATAAGCTCTATATATGTGGCTACATCCTCGTTGTAAATCATAATTATTTATCTTATCAATTATATATTCGATTATTTGACCATTTATGGATCCTTTGACCAAAAAGGAAAAAATGAAGAAGTAAAAAAAAAAATGCAAAAGTAAAATAAAAGAAAAAGAAGAAAAGTAAAAACAAAGAAGTAAAAGAAGTAAAAAGAAAAGAGAATATAGAAAGAAAAAGAAAAGTTAAAACAATGAAGTAAAAGAAAAAGTAAAAACAAAGAAGTAAAAGAAGTAAAAAGAAAATAAAATATAGAAACCACACATGGTTTGGTTTCATCTACAAGTGCATAAGAAGTCTTAAGGGTAGTTTTGTGAAAGTTAATAATAAAGTTAGAACATAAAAGCTAGAAGTGCATAAGAAGTCTTAAGGATACCAAGAAGTAAGTGAGAATTGAACTTGGGTGGGGAATGTAACAATCATTCCTCCCAACCACCCAATCTACACCATTTTTATTATCCTTCCACTCCAAAAATAATTATTATAATTATTGCTAATAATAATTATCATTAATAATAATTATTATCATAATAATTATTATATTATATTTATTAATAATATTATAATTATTAACTTTTAATTATAGTAGTAATATATTGTGGGGAAAATTTAATTATTGAATAGTAAAGTATACTATACAAAGATAAAGATGTCGTTGGATAAGATGCATAATAAAATAGAATCTTGTGACAAAAAACAAGAAAGATTCCCTAAGACCTACTAAAAAATTGTCAATGACCTACTAAAACTTGAGGGAACTATTCAAGGAAAACATATTAGCATTGTTATTTGTCCAACCATCAAGGAAAATCATATTAGAAACAACTTGGCAAATCAATTATTAGTCCCAGAATCAAGTGTGAAATAAAAGAGAGATACTTATGGTGAGAAGAAATATGAAATTACAGACTTACAACTAATAATTGATGAGTATAAGTTCACATCTCAATTCAATGTTACGACTATATATCTAAATGAAGTCGACATCATTTTGGGGTCACCCTAGATGGAAACATTAGGGGTAGTCATCTTAAATATTAAGAAAAAGTTTTTAACATTCTCGTATAAAAAGAAAGAAGTCACACTACAGGACGTTACAATGAAGTCAAAATTAGGAGTTGTGTCGTATGAAGACTTCAAATATATCTCGAAGGTAATCTCACAAGAAGATCAAAAATCAAGACAGAAGATGCGGAAAGAATTTGACAAAGTCATCATGAGAAAAGAAGAAGAGATCACCCGTCTAAGAGATCATAGTAAAAACCTGCTTCTTCAAATCAAGAAGGCGAAGGATAAAGGACAAGAGAATCAAAATCTAGAAGAGGAGATTCAAAATATTCAAAAGAAACTAGTAGAAAATATCGAAGAGAATGGTCACCTTAGGATGCATAAACAAGATCTAATGGATCATATTCAGAAGCTTAAAGATAATGAAAAGTCAGAAGAAGAAATAATGAAGAATCTTAAAAATGATAAAGATTTGATGGAAAACAAGTTGGAGCAAATTCCGAAGAGGACATCCAATCCTTTGAACTCAAAAATACAAATTGAAGAAAAAGAAGCAAATACAAATCTAGTCATCATCACAATTAAAAAAGAAGCCAATCTAGTAAAAAAAAAACAAGAACTCCTTGTCGACACCCAAATTATAAAAGTCATTTTGACCAACGACATGGTCAAAATGAACACAAATAAAAGAGTTATGATTTTAGAAAAGAAAGAACACACGATCAACAAACTAAGCGGAAAATGAGAAGTTCCGTCCAACAAAATGATCAACAAACAACTCCATTGAAGATAGATCTCAGATGGGCAACTTCACAAACAATGCGACAGTTTTTCTTGGGAATTTGTAACTCATATCGTCTCGTTTCGTCAAGAGTCATAATTACTAACACAAACAAAAATGACAGATGACATTACAAGCAAAAAAGTCAGACGTAAGCCTTGTCTTCAATAAGCTTTGAGGACAAAGCTTCCCTTAAAAGGAAGGCAATGTAACAAATAAAATATTAAAATAATATGAATAATATATATAATAATATAAATAATAAAATAAAACATAATGTTAATTATATTTAACTAAGGGACATAACCTTTGGTTAGTATTCACCATATGATCCCTATATATGCGGCTACATCCTCGTTGTAAATCATAATTATTTATCTTATCAATTATATATTCGATTATTTAACCATTTATGGATCCTTTGTATTATTTGCATTGGTTATTTGTATAAGAAACGGTTTTATCGTTTCAACTTATTATTTAAATTCCATCTCTGCAATCCACAGTAAATCAATAGAAATTAGCTAAGGGAGAACATTGAATATCAACCCTAGACTTGATACCTCTTAAATAAATCAGTTGATTAGATTATTGCAAAAATGTGACAGTGCATTTTCTTGGGAGTATATGGATATGAAACGGATTCATCCTGACCTAATATGCAGTCATCATATATATATTAATGTTGATTCTTGACCTGTTCGTCAACCCCAAAAAATAATGAAGCATGTGTTGAGAGATAGTGAAAGAGGAATTATAGAAATTGTTAAATGTAAACTTTATTTACCCCATTTCAAATAATAAGTATGTCTCACCATTGGTCATTTTGTAAAATAAAAATGGTACGTGGAGAATATGTATTGACTATAGAGAATTAAATAAGGCCACTTAAAAAGAAAATTTACTTCTTCCCTTCATTGGCATGTTCATAAATACCTTTGCAAGGAAGAATTTCTTCTCTTTTCTTGATGGGTTTAGTGGCTACAATTAGATCCGAATTTTCCTTGAATATCAAGATAAGACAAAATTTACTTGTCCATAGGGAACTTATCCATACCGAGTGTTACCTTTTTATTATGTAATTCTTCCGCTACCTTTTACAGGTAAGTCCTCCAAATTTTTCTGACTTGATTCATGATTTTGTTAAGGTCTATATGGATGATTTTACTGTATATAGAAAAAAATTGAAGAACCCTTGATTAATTTAGACAAAGTTATTGCTAGGTGTTAGGAAACAAGTCTCTCTTTGAGTCATGAAAAGTTTCATATGCTATTAATAGAAGGTATTATTTTTGGACATCACATATCTCCATCTGTATATAGGGAGACCCAATAAAAATAGAAGTTTTCTCAAATATCACAATTCTAACAACTTAGAAATATCTTCGAAGTTTTATAGGGCATGTAGGATACTATCAGAGATTTGTTAATGACTTTGCCAAAATTGCATCATCCTAGTTTATATTTCTTTCAAAAAACACAATGTCTTGATGGACTAATCAATGTTAGGATTCCTTTTAAGCCTTGAAGGGGAATTTTTCCACTGCACCAGTATTTATAGGACCAAATTGGTCCTTTCCATTTCACATCTCTACCGATGAAGTTTGGCCACAATTGTTAGAGTTGTTCTTAGACATAAAGAGGACCACAAGCCATATGATATCTATTTAGTTAGCAACAATTTGACTCCATCAAAGGTAAATTATATGGTAATTGAGAAATAATGCATTCTTGTTGTCCACACAATTAAGTTTCAACATTTTATTATTGTTTATGCATTATTCATTCATACTTACCACTTTGCCATTAATCATCTTATGAAAAAACCTATTACCAATGGTAGAGTAACTAGATGGTTGCTTTTACAACAAGAATTTATCATCATTATTTTTATAAGCCTAGGAAGGAAAATGTAGTAGATGATTTTATTTCTAGAATTACCATTGAATGGGATATTATTCCTATAGAGGATTTATTTCTTGATAAACATGTGTTTGGGTTATCTATTCATACACCTTGTTTTGCATATATTGCTAATTTTTTAGCTGCAAGAAATATTCCACAACATCTCTCACTGAAGGAAAATCAAAATATCAGTAGACAGAGTACCTTGTATTCATGGGTCTAAGGCCACCTCTTCCACATAGGACCTAATATTGTCATAGAAATTTGTGTTCATGAACATGAGGTATATGATTCGTCAAATATTTCCATGATCAACCATGTGGGGGGAATTTACTGATAAGAAGACAGTTACTAACAATGTGTTACACCTGTGATACTATTGGCCAACCATCTTCATAAATGCCAAGAAGTATGTTATAAGTTTAGATGAGATGCCACTTCGACCTCGGGTTTTGGTAGAACCTTTTGAAAAGTGAGCTCTTGATTTTCCCAAGCAAATAAATCCACCATCAAATAAGAAAGTGTATATCTTGGTATGAACTAACTATGTGAATATGTTCCCGTTGAGGCAAGTGCACTTCCAAAGGCTTGTATGAGGATATTTCAAGGTTCCATGAGAAATTGTCACATGGGACATAGTTCACATTCAATCTCATCAAGTCCATAACTCATCAATACCATATAAGATTTACAAATTCCACTCCATACCATCTACAAGCCAATGGGAAAGTGGAATTAACCAATAGGGTTCTTGAATTCATACTAACAAGACCCTAAAATTATTAATCACAAAGACTAGGATGACGAAATTCCTAAATCTATCTCTGCTTAACACGCTACTTGGAAAAATGCCGTAGGCATCACTCCCTGCGAGCTTGTGTATGGTAAGCATATAATTCTTCTAATTTAATTTGAAATTAAGTCTTTATCAAGAAGAAGCTATTTAAAGGAGGTTGGACTCTACTATTTAATTCCTGGTACAAATATTTTATAGGTAAAATTCTCAATCAATGGATGTGGCCATACATCAGATAGACATTGCTTATAACAATGGATATTGAAATTGAATTGTTGATAAAGAAATAACTCCACTCATGTTGAATGGCCATGAATTGAACTTCTACAAAAAAAACCATTCTCCAAAGAATAATTTGTGCAAGGTTTGATTATTATGTCAAATTTGAGGTTGTTATCTAGGTGGTTTTACCACGTCTTCTCACTTCCTTTTAAAATATTTTTGAATATCAATTGTATGTATGTGTACAAAATAATACATACATGCATACATATATATATATACATATATATATATACATATACATATATATATATATATGTATGTATGTACACACACACACACACACACATATATATATATTGTAACATCCCTCTAATTTGACCCCTATTGTTATTAAATTTTGTAAATGTAATTATGATTGTGTAAATGGCCTTGGTGAGGAGCTCAAGGCCAAGGCCCACCAGTGGACCTTGAACTAGTGTTATGTTTATATGTCTTAGTTTAAGCCTATAAGATTAAAGAATGGTAATGCGACTAAACGAAAAGTAACAAAACGGATAATGACTAGGGAGCCATGTGTTGGTTGACTGTAATGCCCCATATTTTGACTAGGCTTGTTGGCAAGTTAGACCCCTTTCACTTTAATTGCTTGTAATCTATTTGATTCAGCTAGACAGAGTGAACTATATTTTCGGCATGATAGACATGATGATATGTTGCTACTGTGTTAATGATGTTACTATATTCATGCAGTTATTAAGTTACAATTAACATGAGATTCTTTTATTTCATAATGACAGTGTATGTTTGATAATCGTCCTAGAGGAAATGGGATATATATGATGTGGTAATTATGCTGTGATCGATTTAATGATTTTATGTGATGAGATAAATGATGCTGACAATACGGATCAGACAATGATAGAATGTAAAATCTATGGTGTTGTACGTGGATGCCATCCTATGATGAAATTGATAGAACTATTATATTCCATGCATATCTGTGATACGATAAAATTGTGACGTGAAATGAATGATGTTGATGATATGGATCAATGGGTGATCGAATGGAAATGCTTGTTAAAAAAAAAAGGGTGTATCTTGCGGAATACTAACCTGTAGGACACGAGGGATATGGGATAGCGGGGTACTTGATCTGATATACGGAGTAGAACCTATCCATGCAGTAAACCTTAGCAACCCAAAATTGATGAAACAATGACATGGACCGATAATCTCGAGAGCAGCAGAGTATGATTTGATAAGGGCGTAGGCCCAGTATGTTGAGAGGGATGGATGTGTTGCCCACCCTATGTTCCTATGATACCCGAGATCGTGGGAGGGCCGTGCTGAGACACGCTCCCCATGTATGTGTGATGACGATGGTCGGATTCCTGCTAGGAGAGGATAGGTCCGCTTTCTGTTCAGTCGACGCTATCGCTCTCAAGTTCTATGTGGTCAGGTCGTTGAGTCCGACATCCACTTTTATACTAGCAGATGAAGGACAGGGAGGTTGTGGCAGTAGGTTAACGATGGGAGGATATGATAGTTAGTACTGTTGAGGGTTGGGCATTCATTGACCTGGAGTTAGTGGTAGTAGGTAGCCTTCCTTGTACCTGATTGATTGAACAAAAATAATCATAAAAGCAATGAAATGGAATCTTAAAGGTTAACTGATAAAATAAACGATGATGTTTTAGTAATATTATGATGAATGTGTACTTGTTCGGTTTGCATAAACTATTATGAATATTAGTTAGCTGATATGCATAGAATATATATATGACATATGTTTGTAGTACATGTCTGTCTTGTGCATACGCTGCCACGCATGCACATTATGCACATGCGCAATAGTATTGGTTTACAACATACTTATCAAGATTTAACAATGTTATAAGTATCATAGGTAACTCAATTAAGTATTTACTGAATGACTTAATTAGTAAAAGATTGTCAAGTTCCAATGTGTAAAAGAAGTTAATTAGTCTTGTGTGTGAACATGGTAATGAACGATTAAAATAAGTGTCATTAATTGCAAGTATCCTCAAGTGAAGGTGTCCTCGATATGAAGTATGATAGTTAAATATTAATACTAGAAGAGTACACTATGTAATTGTTGATTATGGTTAAGTAAACCATTAATTATATTTCATTACTTATACCTAGGGGTATTAGGTTGACACTTGTCAATTAAACAAATAGATATTTTAATTATTATTCACAATTAATTTAATCACTATTATTATTAATCATTATTGTTATTAATATTATTATTAAATTAATAATAATAGTGTTAATAATCCTTTTAATAAAGCATAGTGGATTGAATAATAATAAATTTATTAAATAGATTATTCATTTAATTAATTAGCGGAATCATTCCAAGTAAATAAAATGGAGTTGTTAAATGAATTATTAAATAATCCTACTGCTCAAAAGAAAATTGGATGATTTAAAATAATATATATAATCCACCTTTTTACCTTAAAAAGGGGATGCATTAATGATTAGTACTTCCAAGACCACGACAGCTAGGGCGGTGGAGTGATAAGGAAGTTTGACTTTGGAAGGAGGTGGATTCCTATAAAGGGGAGAATAAACAAAGTAGTAAGGGGGTTATTGTGGGAGAACTGTGAGGATTTTTGTGAAAAAGGAGGAATGTCGAGGAGGGGGTTAACTCGAAGCTTTGAGGAGGTGGGAAACTCAAAAGAAAAGACTGAGGAGGGGGATAACTCAGCGGATGATTACCATGGAAAGTGGCTGTTGGGATTATCGGTCTGTGGGCTCGGGGGCTAGGAAATCCGTTGATTTCCTAGGGTCAGCACGATAATAGCTGATCGGCAGGGTGGACACATCATTTTGGGGTTGCTAAGGTAACCTACAGAACCCACTTCAGGAATCTTCTTACCTCACTGCAAATCTACGGACTCCAGGTATTTTACTGAACAAGCTTAAGTAACAGGTATTTTCTTTTATTTTCAGATTATGCATGAAATAAGAACAGGGTTAGAATGAAAATCCTTAATCTTATGTCTATTTAATTTGCACAGACCTATGAACCTTTAGAAACCTGAAGCCTAGACGGTTGATTCTATTCTTTTAGAAAGCAAAAGAAGTAAAAATTTGGTTTTTACACATAAATGGATAAATAGAGACCCAGTGCCTGATAAGGGCACTACATATGGTATCAGAGCCCGGTTCGAACTCTCGAACCTAATGGCCTACCGGAAATAGAAACTAAGCATCCCTAAGCAAAATATCTGTAAATTTAGGTAGAACTCCATGCAGAAATCTGAAATCAATGTTCCAGATTTTTCCAAACCGTCTTCCCTAAATTTTTGTAACATTGATTTACCTGCATAATATAACAAAAGACCAGGTAAGTAACCTGCAAAACAAAGGATTTTAAAATTTGCAGAAAAAAAAGGGAAAGAAATGCTATTTCAAATAAGATATGGAATATCTTTTTGTGACAATTTTAAGCATCCATGATCCGTGATCATCATCAAGAGCAATTTGTTAGAATAATCAATGAGCCTTAGCACCAAATAAAAGTTCCAGAATTACCTGTAAATAAAGGTTGTGCGAGATAAAGCTAGTAAAGTGGACCATTCATCAGGAGATCATTTTAGAAATTGATAGATGATTTACTTAACAATACATGGGCATTGAACCATCGAGAAAACACTTTGCTGTTTGAAATAACTTAAGACCAATAATAAACAGAAATTCCAAAATTTTAAAGAAGCATTTGTAACCAATAAATAAATGATTATTATTGTTAAATTTGATTTATTAGTTATCATATGATTTCCTGAAATGTTCCCTTGATGCCCTAGTACATTATAGCAGAAAAATCAACAAAGTAATCGGAGTTAAACTCAGATTTAATCCAATAGTTTCTACAGAAATTTGCATTATGAAATTCCAAGCTTTAGGAATGATCGCCATCACAAAATGAATTCCAAATGTATGTGATTATGTAGAAATAAAATTTCGGAATTAAGTTTTACGAATTACATCACTTAAAACTACGTAGGAATTGAGCCAAATTTCAGATTTGTGCCCAAAAAACTTTATGGCAAATTCCAGCAAGTAGTTGAACACCTGTTAGCGATAAATAATTAAGATTCAGGGTTGTTTTATCATCTAACTAATGCAGAAAATTAAAGAAAAGCTACAGACAAATTAAACCAACCGAAAAAAAAACAACCACACGATATTAAGAGATAAATTGTAAAAAAAAAACAAAAAAACAATCACCCAAACCCTGGAAACCAATGCCCTATTTTGCTTGAGATCTTCATCAAATATTCTATAAATCAATATCATTATTTTGTTTCCGACATTGTCAAAACCTTGACACAGTTAATTACTAATTATCTTCACATTCAATCTATGAATTTTGCAAACGAAAGCCAATCTTCGCCTCTGAACGTTCATCAAAGCCCTAATAAATAAATTCGTAGTTTTTCTCTTCGCATCTTAATATGGGTACATAATCTCCAGACCCATAACATTGCAGAGAAAAATAAACTAAAATAAACATACAGAAATCCATAATGGGGCTACCATACATGTGATCCTTCACTCGAAAAAGCCTTGAAGAACGCAGATCATATATTAGCACCTGTCCAGAACTAGTGCCAACTGCCATCTGAAAGCTTTCAGTTTCCTCGAACCGTATAGCAGTAACCTCCTGATCAATATCTCCTGTATGTGTAACCACATCAATTCTGCCAACAGATGTTTTTTTTTTTCTCTCAAATCAAAACATTCTAAAGCACCATCTTCTTCACCACAAGCTAATAAACCCTGTTCCAAGTTGATGCGATATAAATCTGGTGAAGAAGCAGCACAAATCAAATCACATGACCAACGATCATAGACAATATCCCTTCCCATCCTTGGAATTCGAAGGCTATGGTGACTCCCATACTTAGCATGAAGACAAACAGAACGATCAGTACAGAGAAAAGCTAACTTTCAGTAGTCATCACCCAATACCTGAAATTCAATAATTTCTGACACCAAATGTCGTTCAAACTTCAATAACAACTCTCCTAATTCGTATACCTTCACTTGAGGTGGATAGGTACCTGATACAATAATAAACTCTCCATCGGGTGTTGACTTGATGCGAGTAGCTGCTGTATTAAAGTTCAGGTCTGGAATCAAGTCCATTCTTCGCATGTACTCACTATCCTTGCGCAGAGCTCTCAATTTCTTAGGCGTAAGCCATGTGGAAAATGACCGCTGCCCCGACACAGAATACATTTTCACGCCATTGATGGCAGTCACCTTCATACTTCCTGCCTGACTTGCCATCTTTGAGGCAGTAAAAAAACAATTTGGGTCCTTTTGCAATAGAGATTGTCTTTCACGAAAATTGGTAATTAGGTCGAAGTGCTTGGCTGAGCTGCAGCATACAATGAAATTATTAAGGTCTCTGTTCAATCCCTCCTTCTGGAATTCAGCATGAGGTCATCCAAACCCTTCATGGACCTCTCAACTTGTCACATAGAAAACTTTCCCTGCAGATTGAAGTTAGACGTTAAATTTGCCCCAAATCATATTATTTTCCAAGGAAGGGTTCCTAGCAAGAATGGGCGTCAATATCAATTTCTATGCAAGTCTGCCAAAACCCATCCCACAAGGAGCCTGTGATCCATGCACTACATGTCCACGAGTTAAGCCAGCATATCGCAAGCCAAATCCCAGCGCGCAAGTGTTAAGTATCAGGTCGTATGGTGAACGGCCCACGAAGGGTATGACAGTAAAAATTTATTGGGCACAGCCCAAGCTCAACATCGTGAGCCGACTGCTGAGTCGAATGGGGAGCCCCACGCACACCTGGAAGTCCAAACACCGAGCCCTATGGCGCCTACCTCCCGGGCTAAAGGTAACCCACGCCAGCCCCTACAGCCCATTTCGTTATCCGTCATGCCCGTGCAGAGGTGCAGGCGGAGAGGGAGATGGGAGGTGGCAGAGAAGTAGGGCCAAAACCCTAGCGCCCAGCACCACGAGCTCTCCACGAGAAGCAGCCCTAGAATGCCCAAATAAAACCTCATTTCCCCTTAAATAGAGAGTGGAGTCGGTGCCACGTCAGGTGGTTTCCGCGTGGTCCATAAAGTGGTTTGCGAAACCGCTTTTCTGGATGCGGACGAGTAAGAAACGGACACGTGTGACGGCGGTTTTCCTTCCGCGACCACCGAACCCTGTTATCGCTCGAGCATGCTGCCGATGCGGGGTGAAGGAGAGCCGTCGATCTCCGGCTCTTGCAACCCTTCGGATAAAGGAACCTTATCGCGTCAAATCACCGTATTATTTTTTTTTTTATTTTATTGTTTTTCTTTTATTTATGTTAGCATGGGCGCCAATCCCACATGCAAAGAGAGCATTGGGCTCAACCCGAGAGCATTGCACAGGATCAAATCGTCCAAGAGCCATGTCCCAGCCTTTGCTTTCCTTTTGTGTTTTATATTGTTTTAAAAAAAAAATTAATTTTAAATTAATGTCTTTTAAATATTAATTTAATTTTATTAATTTAATGAAGTGTCTTTTAACATTAATTTAATTTAATTCGTTCAATTTGATTTAATTAATTTAATTTAATTTAATTTAATTTAATTAATTCAATTTAATGTCTTTTAATTGATCAATTTAAATTTCATTAATTTAATTTAATTTAAATTATATTTTTTATTATTATTATTTATTTAATTTAATTTCATAAATTTACTTTAATTTAAATTATTATTATTTTTATTTTATTTATTTAATTTAATCTAATTTAAATGTTGTTAAGAAATAAAAGTTAATGGTAAGAAATTAAAAGCTAATATTTCAAAATATATAAAACTACTCACGAACTTGAAATTTAAAAGTTCGTCATAGATTTAAAATTTTAAGGTTAGTTATAGTAAGATTGAAGTGGTTGGGTGAAGTTATAATTTAATTTTTAATACATAAATTTTAAATTATAATTTATATTTAGGGGAGAGATTTAAAATATTTAAATTTAATATATATAAATATTTAAAATTTTGGAGAAGAAATAAATAAATAAATATATATATAAATACATAAGAAAGAGTGGTTTAAGTGATTGGTGGAGACCTAGAGTTTCATAAATTCAGGTATTATATCAAATTGTTTCAGTGTTTATTCCATTTAACATCTCACATAAAATTAAAATGAGAAAGAAAATATGTAGGTGAAATTATATAATGATACAAAAAGGAGAGTTAGTGTTTCGTATACAAGGCTTATTTAAATACAATTTTAAGTTTACCTTAAACTAGGTAACAATACTATGATAAAAAGAAATACATGCCCAAAAGTATAAGACATTCACCCACGTCAAAAGATAAAAAAAAAATACGAAATAAATTAGTATAAGTAATTGAAACAAATATAATTCCAACTTCAATTATCTAAGTGAATATTAAGAACCTTACTCTATACTCAAAATTTATATGAAACAATTTTAAATAAACATAACATTGTGTATATTAAAATGACAAAAATCATTATAGACTAATTTATATTTAAATGCAAAAGTGGTACTCGTTCATTATACACATAATTGTCAAATGGTTAAGTTAAAAGTAAACGTGATACTTTTAATTAAGATCGACACAACACGTAAGTTATTATGGTCATAATCATAAATTAGTTTCACGTTAATTTATAAATAATTATACTCATAACCATAAATTTATAATAAACATTAATAACAAAAGAATTAAATATTTCACAATTATTTATTATACAAGTGGTAAAGCTAATAGTAAAAGAGAGCCTTTTCAGATGAGATGAACACAACACATTTAAATTATAAATTCTTATATTAAGGATGTTGTTCCTATTATTTGAGAACAACTTTGTTACATCGACATTAAAATAATATTGATGCAATGCTTAAACATCAATATTGGTCACAATTGATTTAACAAATACATCTAACAATAAGATCAAATGTCTCACAACTTATCGTCCTAATTAGTCACAACAAAAGTAGAGACCACAATCACATTTACGTTAATGTCCATCTTATGACTCGAATGTGTTGCTTTCATAATAAAGATTAATCACAATTTGGTCATTTTAACTTCCTGATTTATGTGAAAATAGAGACTAGGGTATTTGGATGGGTGTCATGGTCCAAAATGTGGTAAAAGGGAATTGGAGAATGCACTCAAGTATATATACAGATAGACTGGTGCAAGCTAATGCTCGTCTCTCATGACATGTTAGTGGTAATGCAAACCTAGAAAAACTCTACAATAAGTTAACTCGGAGGGATTATTCAAGATACTTACACGATGAATTCGATTATGAGGAAAGGATGAAATGTAGGAAAATGAATTATCCTTCTAAATATATAATTTTATTTATAGAAATTGTTTATAACTAGGTAAATTGATCGAATGTCACTACAAAATATTGTAGAGATGTAGAGAACACATTTAACATGACAACGCCTTTTGTTATTGTGAAATTTGATATATCATTGAAATGACAACGTCTTATGTTAGTTCTAAGTAGATGTGTTTTCACATGATCAAACAATTATATTTTTTATCCTAACTCTTAGTGTGTTTTACAACACCATATAATTTTGCGAAAATGCTAAAAGTCGAAAAACATTTAAAGTAGAAACAAAAGGGGATGTGGTAAGATAAACATGGAGTGGTGTTTGAGTTTTGAGTTCCTAGGTCTCCACACAATTATGCAAACATCGATGTGTCTATAACTTGGTACGAAATGCAAATTAAAGTGAAAACTCATGAACACCTCATAAATCATATTTACAAATACAATGGAATACCTAGATAAATGATAGTAATTACCTTGTGATAGTAAGGATGGGAACAAAACTAGCTATGAAATTCTTAAGGAATTAAAGAAGTAATGGTTTCCCAATAGATTATATTAGTTTAAAAGGAGAGAATAATAGATAACCATGATAACAATTGTGTTTTGATAAGAGGTAGCCATGAAAACCTTGTAAACGATAATAGTTCCCCTAGTTTAACAATGTTACGATACTTTTGTTATTGTTTATTACCGATACGGAAATAATAATGTATGACCTTAGGATTTTGAGGACATGAATCTTCTTCCCTAAAAGAGGTATGCAAACCTTAAGAGTCCTGGGTAGTTGCACGTTGAGTGAAGACAAATTATGAGTTCTAATGACCCCCAATTAAAATGGTTGACTATTCCACGCCAAGTTGGATCAATAAAATCTTCGGTAAACTCCGTTGTGTGATGGATAAACTTATCTGGATGATGTAACTTAAGAAATATTGTAAAAGGGTATGAAATAGGATACTAAGGTGGATAGAACATGATTATAACATTTAGGCATTCTAGGCATAATATTGAGATCCAACAAAAGGATTAATCTAAATGTTTCTTTAATTATTAGAATACACATCAGGGATATAAAAGAAGCAAAGCCATATTATAACACCGACATATTCGGTCAAGTCAAGCCAAGTAAGACCAGAATGGCCAACACCTGCTACTTGCATGAATGTAGAGAGTATATGTCAAGAATTTCCCTGCATTATTATGACCATAACTTCGGGACGAAGTTTCCTGAAGGGTGGGTGTATGTAATGCCCCATATTTTGACTAGGCCTGTTGGCGAGTTAGACCCCTTTCACTTTAATTGCTTGTAATCTATTTGATTCAGCTAGACAGAGTGAACTATATTTTCGGCATGATAGACATGATGATATGTTGCTACTGTGTTAATGATGTTACTATATTCATGCAGTTATTAAGTTACGATTAACATGAGATTCTTTTATTTCATAATGACAGTGTATGTTTGATAATCGTCCTGGAGGAAATGGGATATATATGATGTGGTAATTATGCTGTGATCGATTTAATGATTTTATGTGATGAGATAAATGATGCTGACAATATGGATCAGACAATGATAGAATGTAAAATATATGGTGTTGTACGTGGATGCCATCCTATGATGAAATTGATAGAATTGTTATATTCCATGCATATCTGTGATACGATAAAATTGTGACGTGAAATGAATGATGTTGATGATATGGATCAATGGGTGATCGAATGGAAATGCTTGTTAAAAAAAAAAGGGTGTATCTTGCGGAATACTAACCTGTAGGACACGAGGGCTATGGGATAGCCGGGTACTTGATCTGATATATGGAGTAGAACCTATCCATGCAGTAAACCTTAGCAACCCAAAATTGATGAAACGATGACATGGACCGATAATCTCGAGAGCAGCAGAGTATGATTTGATAAGGGCGTAGGCCCAGTATGTTGAGAGGGATGGATGTGTTGCCCACCCTATGTTCCTATGATACCCGAGATCGTGGGAGGGCCGTGCTGAGACACGCTCCCCATGTATGTGTGATGACGATGGTCGGATGCCTGCTAGGAGAGGATAGGTCCGCTTTCTGTTCAGCCGACGCTATCGCTCTCAAGTTCTATGTGGTCAGGTCGTTGAGTCCGACATCCACTTTTATACTAGCAGAGGAAGGACAGGGAGGTTGTGGCAGTAGGTTAACGATGGGAGGATATGATAGTTAGTACTGTTGAGGGTTGGGCATTCATTGACCTGGAGTTAGTGGTAGTAGGTAGCCTTCCTTGTACCTGATTGATTGAACAAACATAATCATAAAAGCAATGAAATGGAATCTTAAAGGTTAACTGATAAAATAAACGATGATGTTTTAGTAATATTATGATGAATGTGTACCTGTTCGGTTTGCATAAAGTATTGTGAATATTAGTTAGCTGATATGCATAGAATATATATATGACATATGTTTGTAGTACATGTCTGTCTTGTGCATACGCTGGCCACGCATGCACATTATGCACATGCGCAGTAGTATTGGTTTACAACATACTTATCAAGATTTAACAATGTTATAAGTATCATAGGTAACTCAATTAAGTATTTACTGAATGACTTAATTAGTAAAAGATTGTCAAGTTCCAATGTGTAAAAGAAGTTAATTAGTCTTGTGTGTGAACATGGTAATGAACGATTAAAATAAGTGTCATTAATTGCAAGTATCCTCAAGTGAAGGTGTCCTCGATATGAAGTATGATAGTTAAATATTAATACTAGAAGAGTACACTATGTAATTGTTGATTATGGTTAAGTAAACCATTAATTATATTTCATTACTTATACCTAGGGGTATTAGGTTGACACTTGTCAATTAAACAAATAGATATTTTAATTATTATTCACAATTAATTTAATCACTATTATTATTAATCATTATTGTTATTAATATTATTATTAAATTAATAATAATAGTGTTAATAATCCTTTTAATAAAGCATAGTGGATTGAATAATAATAAATTTATTAAATAGATTATTCATTTAATTAATTAGCGGAATCATTCCAAGTAAATAAAATGGAGTTGTTAAATGAATTATTAAATAATCCTACTGCTCAAAAGAAAATTGGATGATTTAAAATAATATATATAATCCACCTTTTTACCTTAAAAAGGGGATGCATTAATGATTAGTACTTCCAAGACCACGACAGCTAGGGCGGTGGAGTGATAAGGAAGTTTGACTTTGGCAGGAGGTGGATTCCTATAAAGGGGAGAATTAACAAAGTAGTAAGGGGGTTATTGTGGGAGAACTGTGAGGATTTTTGTGAAAAAGGAGGAATGCCGAGGAGGGGGTTAACTCGAAGCTTTGAGGAGGTGGGAAACTCAAAAGAAAAGACTGAGGAGGGGGATAACTCAGCGGATGATTACCATGGAAAGTGGCTGTTGGGATTATCGGTCTGTGGGCTCGGGGGCTAGGAAATCCGTTGATTTCCTAGGGTCAGCACGATAATAGCTGATCGGCAGGGTGGACACATCATTTTGGGGTTGCTAAGGTAACCTACAGAACCCACTTCAGGAATCTTCTTACCTCACTACAAATCTACGGACTCCAGGTATTTTACTGAACAAGCTTAAGTAACAGGTATTTTCTTTTATTTTCAGATTATGCATGAAATAATAACAGGGTTAGAATGAAAATCCTTAATCTTATGTCTATTTAATTTGCACAGACCTATGAACCTTTAGAAACCTGAAGCCTAGACGGTTGATTCTATTCTTTTAGAAAGCAAAAGAAGTAAAAATTTGGTTTTTACACATAAATGGATAAATAGAGACCGAGTGCCTGATAAGGGCACTACATTGACCATATCATGACTTGTCATATTGAATTATGATGGGTGGAAATATAAGTTCGTCCTAGTAGGATTATTATTCACCTTAAATATCTAACTAAGATACTATGGCCTAAGTTATTCTAATCCTATTACGATTAAGCGATAATGATATATATATATATATATATATAGTGGTGGATATTATATATATATTTATATATATTTGAGGTCACTATTAAATAAATATGATATATAGATTAAAACTGTGTGTCTTATAGAGTTATAAATAGTTGTGATAACAATTAAATAAATATTATATAGGTCTTATATATACTTGATGAATGACATAACTACAAAGATACGTTGTAAATGACATTATAAAATGAAATGATTAGCATAAACCCATATATATATATTGAAAGTTATATATTTATATAGATAGAGTTATATATTTATATAGAGTCCATGGCGTCAATAAAACATTTGTTATGATTACATTACATAGTAATGTATTGAAATAACAATACAAAGATAGTTATTTAATTATATATATATATATATTATATTTTCTTAAAAGGGAAAATATTGGAAAAGGTAATGGTTATTTAGAACATATATCTATATAACTATATATATATAGTTATATATATAAGGGCCTATCGCCTCTAGGAAGTGAGTAAACTCACTAGCAACTTATCTTAAGATCATTAAGATTACTAATAAAATGTCGTTAATATTAAAAAGGAAATTTTAGTAATCTAATTATACTATGAGGGTATTGTATAAATGATATACAATCAAAAATTATGTTTACCTTTGGATAGCATTAGAGCTAAATAGCAAAGTTATTGCAGCTTGGATGGAATTTGAGTATTTCTTATATAAACATCTAATTTATGCTAAATGTTAGATAGTTAGGTACTGGTTAGGAAGGTTTACTTAAGGTTTTTGTCATCTTAGACAAACGTACTAAAAACACTCCAAAAGAGTTATTCAATCAAGCCCTAGCTGGAAGGAGAGTTCTAGTCAGTTACTTCGTTGTGCCATTTGTCTCTTTAGGAGAAGCACTCATCTATTACCATGTTTTTCTCATAAGTGGATCACTCACCACGATCGAGCTATCTCCATAAGAAGAGGGCATGCCCACTATGTTTAAAGAAGGAAAAGGTTTATGATTAAGTTAGTGGTTGTAATGGAGTATTGCTTGGAATTCTGTCTCTTGGAAAAGGAACTCAAAATTTAGAAATACCACCACTTGTGAACGCGGTGGAACTACGAGTCTCCAAGACTGCAAGTTGTAAGTTAATTGGGCGGATCTTCCAAAGGAGAACGGAGTTTACAATTGCTATTTAGAGGAGGAAGGCTCCTTGTTTAGGGGGGGCGGTTGCGCAAACGCTCAAGGAAGCGAGTTGCAGTAGATTATAGAGCTAGATGTTCCTCGCGTATAAAGGGGGAAGAGGGAAGATCCCTATGGGGGGTGAAATCCAGTTGAACCAGTTCAGGAGAAAAGAATGAACATTGTATTTCTCGAGCAATATGATAATAAGCAGAGCCTGCGTGGAGTTCCACTATCGTTGGAAAAAGAGACTCAGCATAAGAAGAAGGGGAGTCACGTGATCCTTGGGAAGAGTGGAGGAGTAATTGGTCATAGGGTTGAATGTTTTGAACCTGGAGAGGAAAGGCGACGTCATTGGAAATATAATAGACAGAATGCAGGTCAGCTAAGTAATTGTGTCAAGTTTTCCCTAATTCTCTTCATGACGGTGTTTAGGTAAACGATCTCTATTTTTAATTTTATCTCTGCATGGAATGGAGATTATAATGCTACCTGGAGTAGAAAGGCAAGGTCTATCTTGTATTTTTTATTCTCGAATTTGATCTCTGGCGAGCTGCCTCGGATCTGTTGCTTCGGTTTGGCTGTGCACGTGACTTCTGTCATGGATGATTTAAGTTTTCATTCATTTAGGTGCAAGCTGAAGTCCGACAGCTAACCAGGTCATTTATGCATTCGATCACTGTATGTTTCAACTAAATGGTTTTCTTCATTGTAATGGTAGTTTTAGGTTAAACTTGTTTTTAAACGGAGTTTAATATCTTCCTAACCACGCGTGAGTGTCATCCATCTAGGGCGTAGCCCAGAGCTTGGCTTGGAACTCTGTCCCAACCTCTCCCTTCTATTAAGGACGGTGCATTCACATGCACAACCAGTTAGGGCATGGCCAAGAGTTTGTGTTTTTTCATTTTGTTGTTTTTCTGCTATGGCTCACCTTTAACCCTGTGTAATCCGCATAGAACCAACGTAAGAAATCTCTACTCGAACAGAGTCGAAGGTTGTAGTTTATTTCACTTACTCACCTTTGTTTATTTTTCGGTATACTTTTACCATGCATGTTACTCCACACTATTCTTTATACGATGGATGTATCTACCATGTTACACCCTGAAGTTTTTCTTATCTTTCCCCAATGGAAATGTTGTGACAACCTGTGAGCGTTGTGATCTCAATCGCTGTAAGTATTTTCAATGCTTGCCAAATTTTATTTCCTTTATATCTTTTGATGAAGCCACATAAACTACCTTGTTAGTGTGTCTGGCTAAAACTCTGCAACATACGTTATTCTCCCATCCCTTGACAAGGTTTAGAAGGCTTTTCTGTTTAAGAACTTATCTCAAACTTCCAAATTGCGGTGAAACACTATACCAAGTATTGGATCATATAAACCACATCGTAGGAGGCTACTTAGGAATCATATTTTTTCCCTGATAAGTTTCACGAGTGTGCCGTATTCTTGTTTAATACTGTATTGAATTTTAAATTTTGTTTTATGTTGTATTGCACGTACCCTGTGAAGTTCCATTCTCAACTCGGAAAAAGCAATGGCGGCAATCCTCTTATTGTATTATGTAACATCGATTATTTTTCTGTAGCGTTGAGATCTGTTTGGCCTAATATTGTTTGATGCTAACGTTGGGTTTGGTTCAATCCATCAGTATTATGCCAAGGTCAAAGTTTGGTAGTGAGGTTTAGATATCATTGTTTACAAGTGAGTATGAATATCCGTACATATAATTTATATTTCAAAGAAAGTATTAATTGTGAAGGATGCCTTTTCCCTTAGATAAGATCTTGATTTAATTACATTTTTAAAAATACGCATAGAGATGAGGTATGTTTTCCCTAGCAAAGATATTCTATAAATAATATCCATAAAATA
This sequence comes from Larix kaempferi, assembly GCA_027924585.1. Classification (NCBI taxonomy): domain Eukaryota; kingdom Viridiplantae; phylum Streptophyta; class Pinopsida; order Pinales; family Pinaceae; genus Larix; species Larix kaempferi. The sequence goes on from BSBM01000357.1 coordinate 4,644,085, forward strand.
GGTAATCAATTTAGGGATGTTTCTGTAACATTCCCAGAATACTCAGTTAGTGTTCTAGGAGGAAAACAAAAAAGACATTATATCAGATATCTCCATAATGCAATAGAATAGTGATAACGACCAAGAGTCTACCATTTACATGGTAAAGATGATTATAATGAAATGTAAACATATTGTGCTTATGATAGTAACTTGTTCTTCCAACAGAATTGGCAACCCTATAAATCGAACTACACGTTATCTCATATTTGACATTCACAACTTTTACTTGACACATCTTCATGAGTTATTAAGCATTAATGATAGACTTAAATGTGCTTGACAAAACTTAGATATTTCTATATGAATCATCACATGACTAATTATAACTAACTTTTACCAAAATCACATGACAAATCATACATTTACAAATGAACAATGGAACCCACATAAACATACATTGAACAGAGACATGTACATGTGGTTCACCCATCCTTGGGCTACGTCCACAAGAAAAGTCACATATTTTCTATTATTCAACATAGCTTTACAACATGCAACAATGTTGCTACAATACTTATTTTTTCAATTCCTCAAAGCCTCTTCTTTAGAGAGCATTTCAAGGCATTCAGCTCTTAGCCTACATCAAATCAACAATAACATAGTTCCTTCCACGCATTCAACAAAGACGTATAATTAAAAGGTAATATACAATCTACATTCACCTCGTTCATACTTATTAACTACCATTTACCGTACATAGGTAATTCTATATAAATAGAACATCAAAATACAACTACTACAGGATCATAGCTATCGAAAGACTTATGCTATCCATTCCCCAACATGTTTATATAATCCAACAAACAAACCCCAGATGTAATATCCCAGATTTTGGACTAACTATTTTTGTTGTTATTTTGGTCCAAGGCCCCATAAAATATGTTTTATTTTGAATAATGGGCATGAGCCCTAGAACCTATGATTTATTCTCTTATATATTGACATATCAGGCATGGACCCTGACTGACTTCTTTATTTGAGTGTATATTGGGCGAGAAGGCCCCAATGTTTTAATGATGTTCTTCAGCCTTGATATGGGTACAAACCCTAATATACTAAGATGATCTTTTGTTACTTACTGTGCAGAGCTATGATTTTACATGATTTGACTTATGAGTGTGTTGAGCGTGGACGCAGAAACACACATATAACCTACGTACTGGGCATAAGCCCCGCTGTACCTAGAAGAATGTTTATGTACTGGGAGGAAGCCTTGAGGTACATTGAGTGTTGGGCCTAAGCCCTGGAGCACTCCAAGCTTGATAAACGAATACCGGATCCGAGGAAACTTAAATATTCTAGATGTGTCTCACAACCACATTCTAGCACTAGTGTTGAGCAAAGGCTCTAGAATTTCACTAGCGTAACGCCCATGTGAGAGTGTTGAGTTAAAAGACTCTGAAGAGCACTCGGGGTTACTGGATCTCAAAGTGTTGAGTCGGAAAGACTCTGAATAACACTTTTTCTTTAATCACATTAATTTAATTTGATTAAATGATTCATCTTTTATCTATCATCAAGTACTACGGGAACTACCATGTTAAATGAGGGAATCCAACATGCAAAGGGAGAGACTAGAGGTGCCTATCCAAGCTTACCAAAAGACCATCCAAATAATTGGACCTTGTCCTTAAAAGTTAAAAGAAGTATCATGTGAAGATACATAATTAAATAAAAGATAATTACCACCACTTAAAGCATGGGATGACTAATAGTAGTCTTCTATGAATAACATGCATAAAGGCCTCAAGGCTAATATTATTAAATAACTTTAATAATAGTGTTGTTATTATGTTTTTATGAAATATATTTATTATAATAAATAAAATATTTTAAATATTAATTATTTAATTTAAAGAAACTAATTATTCCAATAGTCATAATTCAAGACTCCCCTACTTAAAGAGGGCAGATCCCAAGTTTTGGGGATCATCTATATTTTTCATTATCATTCTCTTATGGTAATCAGAGAGAAGTCTTCTGCTGCAAGAAACTAAAGCATCCTTATATAATTTCAGATTTGAACCAGCAGTAACCCTAGGACCTCTATCTCTTTTGCAAGTTGGAATCTAGCTCGGGGGATCCATACAGAACCATGAACAATTGTAGGATCATGGTTGGGAGGAACATGGTAGTCCCAAAGTTATCCAGTTAAGGGGATCATTCTAACATGTGAGCTAAGTACAACAGTTTTTCCCACTAATTATTGCTTGAGTGTGCAGGTTACTACAGGAGAGGATCAAGCCACAAGTCAATCAGGTATGAATTATTAAACCAACTATTTCCAGTTATGTTGGCAGTTAGGCATTTTAATTAGGTTTTGTTATTACAGTATTGATTCCCCTAAATATTTGCAACATTACTTCTCTCATGGAGCTGTTAGGATATCTCATCATTCAACATGTACTTTGCATGCACTTTGCATGCATGCATGCATTTGCATGCACCCGCATGCTACCCAGTCACCAGTATGATGCCTCCAACACCTAGTCCCTAGTATCCCAACACTCGGGAGCTACTTTCCACTCAAATTTAGCCCTCCTAGCCTCTCATGCGCCCACTTCTCACCTTCCACTGCAGAAGGGCGCCTTTCTCACCTACCAGTCTAGTTTACTTTAGTTAGCAACTAGTCTTTCCTTGATTTGAGGCTAGACTGACTCCTCATTGCATTTATCACTCCGATTGACCTCCGATGAGACATGACTACCTATTTTAAGTGCAGTTAACTCCTCATGCGCCCTCCATTGAGCCTCCATCCCTACATTAGTGCCACTTACTATCAGTTACACTTATTACACTCAGTTAGACTTAGTTTGACACCTATTTGACAGTGACTTGTGCATTGATGACCACCACTAATTGATGATGAGGACTCCTAGTTGGAACCAAGTTATGCCATGTAGTATATTTGAATGACCTCCTTGGCTAATTCGCATTTCTCACTCATTGTAATAGTATTGTATTGTAATTCTACCATTCTGGATTATAGAGCACTGATGCCTCTCTCTTGCACAGTTTTTAACAAATTGTTTTACATATTTGTGATTGATATTATTGTTCAATAGATCTACTATGACTAATTTTACATGGTATCAGATCCATTGCAGGGATAAGATCTCTCTTCTACAGGTGTTCTACATGAAGAATTGAGTGAATTTGCTCAAAATTACTGAAGTTTTGGCATGCAAAATCTCATGTGCATTCACTCATGTGCATGCAAAGCTGAAAAATACTCTCCAATCCACTCCAGAAGCTTGATTTTTCCATAGAATTCTTGGAATTGATACATTGGATCTTCACACTACTACATTTTTGGCCTTTAGGGGGGGGGTTTTGGGTTGAATTCCGCCCCCAAAAGTGACCTACGGGGGGGGGTTTGGCTTTGGGGGTGGTTTTGGCCAAACCGCCCCTAAAGGCACCGATGTTAAAAGTTTTTCCCTTTAAGGGTGGATTTTTACGAGATTGGAACCACCCCCAAAAGTGACTTTTGGGGGCGGTTTGTGACCCCCCTCGTAGAGGTCTACGGAGGAAGTTATAAACCCCCCTCATATACCCCTTCATAGAGACCTACGGGGGTGGTTTTGAACCCCCTTCATAGAGACCTACGAGGGCGGTTGTGAACCCCCCTCATAAGCCCCCTCATACAAACCTACAGGGGCAGTTTGGAACCCCCCTCGTAGAGGACTATAGGGCAGTTTCAAACCCCCCTCATAGAGGCCTATAGGGGTGGTTGTGAACCCCTCTCGTGTAGTCCTATAGGGGAAGTTTGGAACCCCCCTTGTAGAGGCCTAGAGGGGAAATTTAGAACCCCCCTCGTAGAGGCTTATAGGGGCGGTTTTTAATCCCCCTCGTAGAGGCCTATAGAGGCAGTTTGAAACCCACCTCGTAGAGGCCTATAGTGGCAGTTTGGAACCCCCCTCGTAGATGCCTATAGGGGCGGTTCATAACCCCCCCAAAAGTCTTTATTACAAACCTTTGGGGGCGGTTACAAACCCCCCTCATAGGTACCTACAAGGGTGGTTCTAAACCCCCCTCATTGTAACATACAAGGGCAATTTCGAACCCCCCTCGTAGTGACATATGAAGGTGTCTTAGAACCCCCTTCATAGAAACATACAAATACGGTTTGAAACCCGTTCTATAGCCATAATAAATCATAATAAAATATATTTTATTAAAAATACCAATATTGCAATATCAATAGGGTACAGAGGAATCTAACCACCAACCTTCTGCTTGTAAGGTAGGTGCTCTACCATTGAGATAGCACCCTTTAACAATTAGGGAGATGAGCAATATTAACAGTCATATTGCATTATTTTTAAGTCTAAGAAAAGACAATAAGAATGTTCAGGGATGATTGTAACGGGATATCCACATGTATCCAAATATCTACAGATTATCATGCAAGAGAAATCTGCTCTTTGCAATCCTCACAAGGCATAAGAACTATAATTCCAAACTTTTCGATTACTTACTAAAACAACAAAAACGCTGAAAAACATTGCATACAATTTGCAGAAACAAATTTCAATCATGTGATATGCATTTCATAACATAGTGCAGTGATTCTTATTGTAGACATGACATACTGATGCAGTTGAGGAGCTCAATAGTTTGTGCATGGAAGGAAAATATTCAAGAAGAATCATCTTCCTTGTTTGAATCTTCCACTATGAGAATTTATGTACTTTGTTCAATATAGAAAATATGAATAAACTAGAAGACGAAATATTTGTATCCCTTAACTAGATGATAAATGCCATAACATGAGATTGTGAATACTTGAATAGTCGGTAGCTTAAATATTTTGCTCAACTTCAAGTTGTCCATACATTGTCATACATTTTCATAAACTTAAAGGGAATCTGGAGTTGATTCATTGCTAATGTTTGTATGAATGAATATATTTTTGTTGTTTGGGTTCACTAATATTTAATTTGAACAAGATAGTGAATAAGCAATCTATTTTTTAGTGTATTTCATGATCCCTACTCATCGGTTGGCTCAGCAAGAACAAATGGATCATAAACTAGTCAATAAAAATACAAATGGCTTACCTCATGTATTAGTGTTGCAAAAATAAATGTTTCAGCCTCAGTTGTTAGATGTCGAGGTGCTACATTTACATGACCTGACAAGATTTATAGAATATAATGAAACATAGGACCGATCGACTATGTTCTCAGACGAAAGTATTAAAAGCAGTGTGTATTAAACCAATTGCAACAGACCAAGTCGAAACTTGGGCACTACAATCGGAATTATTTGAAAGGATGCTAACATCACAGCAAGGAAGCAACCAAAATTACGCCAAGTCTAGAGGTAAGAACATAACTTATTTCCATTGGATCCAGAAACATTTGGCCATTGTTTGTCTTGTAGGGGTTTACGGTTTAGGGTTTAGGAAGACTTGGAAGAATTCCAAGTGCCAAGATTGAAGGAAAAACCTCAGTGCAGACATCAAAAGGTAACACTGGAGGTCCCAAGTGCCTTGACTGTGGGTATGGAGAAGTTCAAGGTAGACGATCAGGAACAGTAGTTTCCTAAGGTGAATCCCATAGTGCCATAGTGGATTTTGTGCAGAGTTTTTTGATGTAGTTGTTGGCGGTGGCCTTGGCATAAGAATGACACCATCCTTTTACTGTTGAAAGATAAATGTGGCTTGCTTCCTAGGAGAACGCAGTAGAGACTATGGCACAAACAAAGGTATCCATTTTAGAAATGATGAAAATGCCAGTAGGCATATGGGAAGCTCTAAAACAGTTAGGAAATACGAAAAAAAAAATGAAAGAAATGCCCATATGCCCGCAACAGCATTAAAATGCTCTTCTTGCAAATGAAAAATGCCAGTAAATATTGCAAAGTGCCCACAAGTCTTAGACAAAGGCCTGTTCGTATGAAGAAAATCCCTGCAAGTGGTGTAATACATGACAGAATGCCCGTAGCACATTGAGAAATGCCCAGGGTATAAATATGTCTTAAATATGACCTAAGATTGCAGACTACAATATGTGATGTGTGCTGACCTCCGAGGCCTTGCGAGGAAATGAATTTTTGATGAAAGCTCCGATCTTTGAAGGAAACCAATTTCTATGAAGACTCTTTTTTATAATGATGTCTACATAATAATGTGAGGTAGCTCTGGCCCTGAGATAAGGAGATGTAATCAAGACATGAGAAAAATTAGATGTAACATTGCTAGCTGGAAATGAAACTCTGCATAAGATCTAGGCAAATACTTCCGGGCATTACAGAAAATAGAGGAAAGTAATCAATCAAATGAGGTTGATTAATCGAAGCATTATTTTTATATGAAAAGGTGAAAGAGAATGCCCGCACATCAAGTTAAATGTCCACAATGCCTTACGACAATTCCTGCTAGACTTAAAATACATATGTCCGCAGACATAGTGAGGAATGCCCATCTGACCACTGAAAATGCCCGCACTATCAGAAGAAATGCCTACAATTGTGAAGTAAATGCCCACCAAGGTCTTAAAATGCCCGCTGCATGCTTGTATATGAGAAGGGGATACCCTCCAGCAATAGAAAACTGACCATAAGGCATAAGAGAATGCCTGCAGTTGGTGCATTACATTGATAAAATTCCCACATAGGTCTCCAACTATGCCTACAAGACTTTGGAAACTCAGTTTAAGACTGTATCAGTGTATAAGCTTCAAGTTTCAAGAATTGAGCACTGCCTTTGAGCTACAGATTTGAAGAAAAGTGGTAGCCACAGACATGGTGAAATGATGGAGTAATCTATGAGCAGACTTGAATAATGAATGTTTACCTTTTATGAATTTACTGGAATTGTATTTGGCTATAACCTAGCTGGTGGATTAGCTAAAAAGTAGCAGCAGTCATCTTTTAATGGAAATAGCTTGACATCACCTCTGAATTTGGGCTAGATGACTGGGGTCTTGCATGCACATATTCCTATCTGAATTATGGACACCTACAACACATATTGAATTGAGCTAAGGATAAACAAAGCCTAAGATAGCCACTGGTTCTAAGGTCTGATTTTACAGGCATTTATCTCAACATACATATGACAATTGAAGCAGCAAAAGATAATCTCGTGGTGTTTTAGATTGGTTAAACTCAGGGCAGCCAAGGACACATAGACAAGTGAATGCATTTGTACATAAGACTAATATCTCAGACTTCTAACAAAGACCTCTTATCTGAAGTGAAGTGGCCCTATTGGACATACAGACTTGGAGGTGCCCTATTGGTCTTTCATATCTTCCATTGGAGATGCAACAACTTCTTGCAAACTTGTCCTTCAGATGAAGGCAAATATGGTCTCATGTTTTAGTATAGGATTTGTGAAGCTTCCATTTCTTAGTATCAAAACACATGAAAACTCTTATTGAAAAAGTTTGGAATTGGAAAAATATGCATAGATAGGAATCAAACAACACAAGGATAGCTTCCATTTTTTATGAAACACATGAAAGTTTGAAACCCTTATTGATAAGTTAGGGCATGTAAAAGATGCATAGATAGTACTTAAGCAACACAAGGATAGGAAAACATCAAGTTCAAGTGCAAATATAAGCAATAAACTAACCTCGATAAATGAAACCTTCAACAGGATTTCTACCTAATCCTTCAAATCTTTGACTTTTTTATATATGGCCTCCATGGACCATAACCAAGGGAATAATTCCTTTTGTATTTCCAACCTGTGTATATCATCTTCCAATTGTGTATGTCATTCCAGAACCAGTCTACACCATGAAGAAAGGATTTTTCCATAGATACCTCTGGACAAGAGCTTATTACAAAGTAACATATTTGAGGATTTTAACAGCCATCTTGAGGCATAATTATTAATTTTGTTGCAGAAAAGGTAGTGTTACTAAAACTCTCAGAATTGCTCAAGACAATTATGTATTGGAATCTAAATGCACACCTGACCATATGCAAGAACTATAGCATTGTATCCTTGGAATAAGCCATCAACAAGTGGACCAACACATTCTTCAAAAATGGAAGAGGAGGGAGAAGCCATTCTACCATAAACATGATCAAATGTGAATGAATGAGTTCCAATCGGAACCTGCAAAAAGCTCAAACAACAATCTATCAGATATTAAATGAAGAACAAAAAGATGGGATACATTTAAATACTAGAATACATCATAGAACCATGTTCTCTCTCTGCAATCAGAAACCCATTTTTTAGTCTTGCTGTTTTAAATGGGATGTTTATAGGCCAATTGTCAATTATAAGCTAAGTTTACTTTCCCTTAATTGTAATTAATGTCTTATTAGCACTGTAATATATTGAGAATCTCTATGAAGTATGAAGTTAATATAAGTTCAAAAAATATGAACTCAATTTTATTCAATTTTCTCAGAAGTAGTGTGATCTTCTGAAAACGTTGCACTAGAGCTTCCTTAATGGATTTTTGAAAAATAACAAGTGGTACCAGCACTCGACCCTAACTCCTCACAGCAACAATATGAAAGAACCCTAGTGAAATGTGTTGCAGAAACAACACTAAACCATGACCTTGTTGCTTGTTGGATTTGTGTGTTTGAGATGACCTTTGTAATTTTATTTTGAGGAGACCTTATATGTCATTTCCAATAGTACATGGTGGATTCTCTAGGGCATGTCTTAGGATAGTCATGGAGGTCTTGTATAACCATACATCAGCAATTGAGAAGAGTCATTTATGATGTCTTCCATGAAGAGATTGAATCAACTAATGGATGATCCTTTGGAAACACTTTTGGATGAAGATTGATGGCATAATTTATAGCAGTAATCTCTCCTACCAATGTTATACATGAGTCATAATTGGTGGCAGTTTGGACCCCTAGAATGTTGATTTTTGAATGATTGCAACCTCCATATGTAATGGAATATGTGAGTAGAGATATGAATCAGATTTAGGGCTTGCCTGGGATGTTTTTCCAACACTTTTCCCATACAACTATAGCATATGGATGAGTGGATTGTTGGAGTTGATTGAGTTAGAAAAAGGGTTGCCTCAGGCCACTAGCATCAACTATTACTTACACCTGCTAGTGTTAAGAGATATCCAAACTTCAATCCATCCAACATCACAGGAGATATTCAAACTTAAATCCTTTTTATTGCAGGAGATATCCAAACTTCAATCCATCCAATAGCACAAGACAATGTTTACTTCTTCTCATGGCACACTAAAATCTATTTGGATAGAAAGAATAGTAATCGTGGGTACCCTCCTATGGCTTGGATTGATATTTTGTTTAACGATCCATATCCATGTGTAGGAGATTTCGTGTATGAACTTTGAAGTTCCACTCTTTCATATTTGGAGTTCAAAAAGGTTCTTCAATCACCAGTATCTGTGAACCAGGGAACCATGAGAAGTTCCATAAGGGAGATGCATAATTTATTCAAAAGCACTAGAATGCATTCCTAGGGAGATGAAGAATTTATTCAAAAACACTAGAATGCGTCATGCATGTTCCCTTTCTTTCGCAGAATTTATTCAAAAGCACTAGAATGCATCATGCATGTTCCCTTTCTTCCTCCTCGCTGAAGGAATATTGTATCTCCCTCCTAGGTCTTATTTTGATGGTAAATAAACTGGGCCAGTAGCGATTCACCTTGGGTTCCAAATCCCTGCATACAAAGAAAAATAATCAATTAATGGTGATAAACAAAAGGTCGTCAGTTGAAAAATCGCTAAATGTTGGACTGGAAAATGAAGAGAAACTGAAGTAGCTACCTCTCACTATTTGATCCAAATGCACAGGTGGCTTGGAATCTAGGTCCTTTCTGGGTGTCTACAGTAGCCAATTTGACACAACTGATGCAATAGATCTTGTCACATGCCTACATGGATCCAACATCAGAGTAATATTACTGTGTTGCTTAAAACCAACTGATTCACATGTAGCTTAACAATGATTCCCTGTCCGTATTTGAACATTTAAAAATGAAATGCTAGTAAATAGTATAATAAATGCTACAACTCATTTCCAATTTTAAGGTTCTACAAAGAAACTAATATAGGCTAGCAGCCATAGGATGAGTTTTCAAATGAAAGAAAATTATGAGGAGATATCACTGAATGTGCCTTAAACCAGGTAAACCGTCTGTGATTATTTTGTGTATAAAAAAGTAGGTGACTTGGTATACAAATTAGGACAAACAAACTTGATGGGTAATCACCAGGTAGTCCTTAGTAAATACTATATACCCGTATGGGTAGGGACTGCCCACTATTTTTTTTACTGTTTCACCCTTACCCAAATGGCCCCTCGAGCAACTTTGTTTTGATATTTTAAGGGAGGGTGATCAAGATTACAGATAGTGTCCCATGTTACCAAGATCACTACGAGCACTAGAACAAATGAGACGAGACTAGTGCAGAAATCCAAAGTCACAATGAGAAAGTGGATGCTTAATAACCATGGAGCACTAGAACAGATGAGACAAGACTACTGCAAAAATCCAAAGTCACAGTGAGAAAATGGATGCTTAAGAAACATGTAGTGGATGCTTAAGAAACATGGGGTAGGTTTGAAGTTTTGAACTCTTAGCTCCAAAAAAACACTTAGTGATATCAAAGGCAGCACAAATTAGTGGAATCAACTGCTATCAACTTGAAGTCATCCAGAGTATTTGCTAAAATTTCTGATAGGATTTATGTTCTAAGTCATGGCTCCCCGATCGATTTTGTGAAAAGACATTGAAACAAAATTACTGATAGTGTCAAAAGTTGAAGTTGTATCTTTTAAATCTAATTTCATTCAAGTTCTGAAAGAAAACAATAATATCATTTTCTTATGTTATTTGGACTAAAATAACACGGAACGGTTGTCAGTCACTTTCATTAGGTTAAGACAAATCAAAATGAGTTCATTACTACGATACTTTTGCATGATATGTGTAACAAGTTGAACAAATATGAAAAAAAATGAAAATGATTTAATGGAAACATTCCTATAAATGTCTCTGTTTTGTTCTACAAAATTGTATTTTCTTTTTAATAGAGTATCTTTAAGCTATAGAAGACATGCAGAGAAACAAACTTGACTAAGTTAGCTAGGTATGGAATCCATCATAAATCATAAACGAAAAGAAAAGGGCATAGAAGAGGAGATGATCCCTCATTAGGTGTCCTATAATGGTGTACTGAAAACCCATTTGCTACTCCTCACTATTATTTTCCCAAAACTGAAACGAAGGTTTGATAATGAAAAAAGGAAAACACCCCTAACTGTGTACATTTATTACCTTGTCTTATATAATTCAAGAGAGGTCAATTGCAAACTTTCTTCCAGTTTGGGCAATGGGAGTGACATCTAAGCTACAAATTCCATTCCATGATACTTACAAATTCTAATGAAAATTTTGTAACAGTTACAAAGAGCTGACACTAAATGGATTCTAGAATAATGCATGAAATAGAAGAGTTTACACTCAACAAGAGAATCCATGCATACCATGACATCATATTTTACATAGTTATTTTACTAATACTGTGAGGCATCACAGACACCCAACTTGCACCTGCCAGAAGCATTGCCATTTGTGACCATGCCAGGAATTTACAAACAGATCACTTTTTAATGCAAGCATGCTTGCTAGGATATGAATGAAAGTGTCTTTCTTGAAATAGCATTCACTAACCACACAAAATTCTCCTTTTAATCATTTGAATAAAGTGATTTATTGAGGTTTTGATCAAATTCATATGTATTACTAGTAGGAACAGAGTGTATAAAGGAGGTCGGAAAATAAACCATATAAAGGAAGTGGAAAATAATTATTCACCATCTTTGGCTATTTTAGTTGAAGGACCCTTAAGAGGAAACAACATAAGTTCGTTTTGAAGGGAGAGGGAGTGGCACTAAAGCAGAGGCTTGAGTTACATTTTTCATTATAAGCATAACTAGTTAAGAAATATTATTTTAACTGAATAGATAGACAGGTTCCAATCTTTAGTGAAGCTGTAAAGCGTCTGAGTAGCAGGATTATGGTCAGTTACAAAGAGTAATGATAACCCCAAACTGTAACAATAGATGACTATCACTTAATCAAACAGGGCTGTGAGACAGCTTCATTTAAACTTAGTACGAAAGTAAAATTGAATTCCCTCCTTGATGGTTATATCCCTATGTAGATGCAATAAAAGGAAATCTACAGATCTCAACTGAACTCTAGAAAAACTATACGGACGGTTCGCTATTCAGGCTCTCAAATGTAACAAAAAAAACAAATCGATCAAGATAGAAGATAGTTAAGATACTAAATTCAAATGGTAAGCAACAATGATAATAGAGTAAATTTGTGACAAGGTTAAAGTTTAATAGTAGGGTAAGTCATAGAATTACAAATAAAAGTAAGGTTTGTAGAGATTCAACACTTGGCATTGCATTTAAGAAAAAACAGTGTATGCCGAACACATGGCACACTGGTTAGACTTGTTTGATTTTGGCACATTGGGACTTCCCATCAAAGGCATATTAGGCTGACCATCTTTCCCCAAATAAGGTCCAGGAGAAACTTTAGAGGCTCTATTGGAGGGCGATATCTCAGAGCCCTTGGATGCCCTAATCCTCAATAGAGACAGTAGACGATTCGAACGCTCTTGTCTCACTACATTCTTTGAAGAAATCCCACTGGAGTGATTACTGTTCTTCCTAACAACTTGCGAAGGAATCAGAGAATGCGATCCAACCATTAAACCACTAGAAACAAGCATATTCAACAGAAAGCTCTTTGGGCCATTTCTTTTCCTCCTAATGTGCCCTCCTGATGCTCCTTTATTTTCAAGATGTTGTCAGTCTCCTTCCTAGTGGGAGAGTCATCTGAGTTCATCTGCTCCATAGCTGCATTATGGTTCGCTAGGTACTTGAAGGACAGCTCATTGGTCAACTCAGGCATGCCCTCATGCAATTCCATGAGCTCCCGTGTCCCAATTTCGATTTCTTGTGCAGGTGAGGACATGGGGTGGTGGTATGGTGAATTGGGAACATAGGAAAATGATCTAGAATGCCATGGACGAGGAGTTACTGGCCCTGAATCACCATCATCATCTACTGTCATTGGTGCCGAACAAAACATTGCAATAGGAGGACTAGTACACCCATTAGTAGCCCGATTCTGAATCTGGTTGCTCCGAGGTGTAGATTGGGGAAACATGATTCCTGTATTCTCAATAGATTCAAAAGTTGGGTTCTCATAAAAAATCAAGATATCCACTTACTCAAAGAATTGATATCAGCCCAGATTATGTATGCTCCAATAAAAGGTCCGAGATGCCTTATATGCTTGAAAAGCCTCTGCACATTACCAAAAGAAAATATTAAAAACACCTAACAATCAATCTCTTAGAATGGAAAGCCTCTTTACATTACCGAAACAGTTCTATAAAAGTCACAACCCTGTCTGTTCTAGTCTCCTCTACTAACAGATGGCTCTTGAAATCCTGCAATTTTGATTGTTGTTACAAGCGCACAAGGAAACTGGCAGAAGCTTGGAAATGGAAACCTTTGTTTCTCACCTACTCCTACTTCTGTCTAAAAGATCCCTATCCATCCTTGATGCTCCAAGTGGAAGATATACAAGTGTCTACACTGATTTTTTATACTGGATTGCTCACCATATTTTGTGAACCTCTTCTGTCTTAAGCGGGGACCTATTCCCTTCTTGGGTTTGTAGGGATATTTCTAGTATTCCGAGATGGTATGGGTGAACCTTGACTATACAGAAGAAGGATACCTAGGGAGGACAATCGTACAATGGAGCATTCACGTTCGTAACGAATTGGGTTCTGAATGCTTGTTTTGCTGTGAATACCCAACTTATCAACTAGCCTAGGGATGAAGATAGTATGGACTTTTGTGATAGAGCAGCCTGAGTTTCCTGTGTCAATTTGGCGCACAAGACCCAATTTTCCCAACAGGGCATTCTGTGAGTTGCTAAAATCCTGGTTTTCTAAAGGCATTATACATCCCACACCACTGTCAGTGTCAACCCTAGTTTCAGTTACATTGATCTCTAATGGGGATGACAGTGACTGCGGTACAGAGACACGGGCCTTGCAGTTGCATGGTAGAGACTTCTACGGATGATTCACATACCAGGCTACTTCATTGTGAAAACAAACTAGGGCATTGGCCGAATTTGTTCTGGGGTCATACCAGTTGGCTTCACAAAGGAAGAAACACGCTAAGCAGTAAAATAAAAATTGACCTAAACAAACATATGAGAACGAAGGTTTTACGCACCAAGTTCTGGAGTCGCTCCTCGTACAGCCTAGACAGTATTTGAAACATAAAACCAAATTGAATTATTTGTCTCATCACATTTTCATAGGCCATATGTTTGTCTCATTTTAGGAAATGTAGGGTATAATTCCAATGTTAATCTCTTTTTCCTACAAATAAAATGTATGGTATAATTCCAATGTCATCTCTTTTTCCTTCACGTAAGAAAAAAAAGTTGTATAGTCTAATTCTGATGTTAATCTACTCTTCTCCCTTGAAATGTTATTTGGAGTTAAGTTGCTTTCTTTGGAATGCTTGGCCTTCATAATTTTTTAATTGGTCGAGAAACTTTAACTCTTAGGAATCATATTGTCATCTTTTCATATTTAAGCAATAATCCACCTAAGCAATCATCTTGTTATCTCATCATATCTAAGCAATAATCCACCATAGCAATCAACTTCTCATCTCTCTCATTAAATTAGGAATCCCCCTATGAAAAATATGTTGACGTCTCTTCTTAATGAGGTTGGAACGAATTCAAGATGACATGCAGTATACTCAACTCATGTCCCCATCTGAAAAAAATTGATATGGTCGGTTTCTAAAATGAGGTCTCTTTTTTAAGAAATGCATAATATAAGATAGTATTTTTAGGTGTTGCTTGGGAGTAATCATCTTCTTTGAGTCATCCACCTAATATGTTTTCTACATATATTGCAATAATGACTTCTATTATTGAGACAAAACTTTCTATATTTGAGAAGGATAAAATAATGCTCTAACAAAGGAGTATAGCTCCCCTTAATAATGGTGCCTAGGAACTAGTTCCAAGACCAACTAGTAAATAAGTTATTGATTCCCAATGGATCTACAAATTCAAACATGCAGTTAATGGAGGTATTGAGGAATACAAAGCCAGGTTTATAGGAAGAGGGTTTCTCAAAAAGAGGGAGTTGACTATGACAAACATTTTCCCTAGTTGGCAGGTATTCTTCCATTTGCACCATTTGGTCTATTACTTCTTGTTTTGGTTACTCACTACATAAAATGGATGTGATGAGCATATTTCTTATTGGTTTCAATGAAGAAGAGGTTTATAAAAATCAACCAAAAGGATCTAAGATACATGGGTGAGACTCCCATGTTTGCAAGCTGCAAAAATCTCTTATGGGTTGAAGCAAGCATCACAAGCCTAGAATGCCAATATTGATGAGTATTTAGTATTTATATGATTTTGGGTTTCCCAATACTTTACCATTTTCAAACCTTTATTTATATTTGATAAATGTGATTTGCTTGTATTGGTCCTTTATGCAAATGATTTGATCATTGCAGTAAAGCCTAATCAATTAATTTTGTGTTGTAAGGCATTGAAACGTGACTTTAATATTAGGGATATTTGGCTTACGACATTACATTTTGGGATTAGAAGTTTAGTACACTGCAAGTGAAATGTTCCTTGGACAAGGGAATTATATCTGAGAAGTTTTGTAAAATTTCAGATATTATTGCAAGTTTGTCTACCCTCATGGTTCTGAATCTGAAGTTGACTTAAGTGACTTAAGTTACTTAAATATTATAATCATGGTAACTCTTAATTTTTAATTAAAATAATTTTACAAAAAAGGGAGGATTTTTTTTCTTCTCAAAATGGAGGATATTGACGATTTTTTGCAGGGGAGAGACCTGAGGGGAACTTTATAACTTTCCAAACTCATGCGGGAGGAGAACCATATTGATGAATGGATGCATATGGAGAATTAATTATATTGGAGTTTGTGAATTGACAATTTTTAGTTAACATCATGATGACGCAAAGTACATGAACTTGTCGAAACTTTAACAGATTGTCGAAAAGGTCAAACGACTATGGTTTTGTTCAAACAAAATACGAACGTGACCAGTATGACGATCCTAACATAATGTCACCTGCAAATTCATGACATGAAAATATGCTAAGAGGGAAAAACATAACAAATATCCAAGCTTGATGCGCTACATAATGCAACTTGGCATATATGTCATCATGTTTCAACACTAGCTCGTGTCTTTGAATCCATCTACAATGTTACAATTTTCTAAATTTTAACACTGCAGATGGATTCAGATACCCTGGAGGGGTCTATAAATCCATCTGCAGTCTTAAAAAATAGTAAATTGTACAAATTCATTGTCAAAATTGTAATTTTCCATTGTCAGAGTAACACAACTAAAAATGACCAAATAAGTGACCAATTGTTATGTGGTCATGTTTAGTTTAGCTCTTATCCCGTGACCAAATTGGTCATTTATCTTGGTCATTTTTAGTTTAGTTCTTATCTTGTGACCAAATTGGTCATTTATCTTGGTCATTTTTAGTTAGCTCACTTAAAATTTCTCAATTTTGGTCATTTATCCCGTGAAAAAACTATGGTGACCAAATTTTTTTGTCACCTGGTCACTTATCTCTTATTTTGTACTAGGGTAACTTGCCCCGAATACAGTTAAGAATAGACACAGATAACTTCCTCAGACCAAACCAAACCACCCTGTAATCATTAGCTGTAATAAAGTACCCAAGATACTTGAACCCATAGTCCAACGGCTCGAAGATAAAGGGGAAAATCGATTTAATAGAATTTAACACTGCTTGGTCCGTGCAATTAAAAATAAAATTCGACTTACACAGACTGATGGCCATGCAAGAGGCATTACAAAAATCATCAAATATGTTTTTGTAGACCTACCACTCGCAAAAAGTAGCATCCCCAAAAATTAAAACATCGTCCACAAATAGTAAGTGAGAAATGGTTAAAGTACGAGTGAGCTTAATACCCTTAAGCATCCCTTCAGATTTAGCAGTAGTTATCAACCTACTAAGCCCCTCAATAGCTAAAATAAATAATAGTGGAGAAAGAGGGCATCCCTTTCGAACCCCTCTGATACAAGGAACAACATTTGACGGAGATCCATTGATCAAGACCTTGAAGCTGGTAGAATAAATACAATCCATGATCCACTTAACAGTCTCAAGCGGCAAGCCAATCTGAATGAGTATAAAATGAAGATAAGACCAGTCCAAACTATCATAAGCTTTTATTAAATCCATTTTGAGGATGAAGGCTTGAATATATTTAATCTTAACAGAATGTAAGCAATCCTGAGTCACCCTTACCACATCAAAGATTTTTCTATTAAACATAAATTCGAACTGCTCCATAGAGATGAATTTCTCTAAGAAGGGCTTGATCCGACGTGCAATGCTTTTAGAAATAATCTTATAGAGGATATTGCATAAAAACATCGGATGATAATCATGAAAATCCTTCGGTTTGTCCTTCTTCGAAATGAGCGCTATGTAAGTAGAGTTTAAACTCATAGAAATCGTGGTCCGTCGTCTAGATTCCTCCATAGCTAGTAGAATTTCATATCCCATCAAATCAAAGAAATGCATGAAGAATTCCACCATCCAGCTGTCCGGCCCAGGGCTATTCTCTTTGACAAAATATTTCAACACCAGCAAAACTTCTTCCAGGGATACCCCTTCTCCAATCTTCCTTCCATCTTCAACACTGAAAAATTTAGGGAAGAGCTTTACGATTTTGTGATGAACTTGCAATAATTAATTAATGCAAATACACGAGATATTGGAAATAATAGAACTCATTATCACTTTTATATTGATCACGGGCCACTTCGAGGGGGAAACCTCCTTTGAGCAAGCTCAATACAATTAACTTCACGGTGCCTTCATAGGCCTCAACACACACTTATATACTAAGTCTAGGCACCAATACCATGGGTCAATACTATGTGTCAATACAAACCATGGGCTAATTCTAGGCGCCAATACTATGAGTCAAAACCATGGGACATATAATACTATGGGACTACTTACGAAGCATATGCATCCAATACTATGGGTCAATACTATGGGCTAATATAAACTATGGATCAACAAATACTACGGGATGACTTACAAAGCATATGCGTCCAACAACAATATACTAACAAAGTAAAGACATGGGTTCCTAACATCCCCTCTCCCTTAGAAAAATCTTTGTGCTCAAAGCTTGAGATGTGGAAATTGATGCAGAATTTGAAGGAGTGGGTCTCCTGTAGCATCCTCGGGTTGCATTCCGAGCCACTGGCGCCTTTGGAGTTTCAGGGAGGATTGCTTGGAAGGCTATAGACGAAGAAGAACCATATCAACAATGTGAAAAGTGCGCTCAGAACGGTGCTGATCGGCTTGTTGTTTCAGTTGAATTCTTGCCATGTGAAAATTGTCCTGCAGAATGAGAAGAAGCTGATCACGGTTTCGAAGAATTGAGTCAATTGCTTGAATTGGGGAGCTGCTCAAGGTGTATGGAAGAAGAACTGGTGGTGCCTGTCCAGAGACTGCTTCATATGGTGTCTTTTGCGATGTGGTGCTATACCACTGGTCCGCTTCTAGTAAATCCATAGAAATAGTTGTCCAAATCTGTGGAGGGATGGGCAAGGGTTCGAGCAGTTCCGAAAGGAGGGTCATTTCACCCTTGTTGACCTGGAAAGCATCACAGTCAACCACCATCCGTTGAATTGTCCTTTTGAGTCCCTGCCAAAAGAAGTTACATTGTTCTTGGTCATATGTTTTGAAGAACCCAGAGTGCCCTACTGATGAAGAAGCATGGAGTTCATAGAATAGATAGCCCTGTTGAATAGATTGCAACCAATTCGGAACAGGCAGAGAAATAGCTATAAGAGAAAATGGGTCATCAAATGTGCGAGGAGGAGCATCTTCCACCATATTGTCCTTACCCTTTTCGTAAGTGGTCGTATAGTCATAACCCATGAGTTGGATAACCCATTTCAGGTGTGTTGGGGAGGAGACTCGTTGTTCTAGGAAAGTTTCTAGACTCTGGAGATTTGTCATGATGTAGAAATAATTCCCCAATAGGGATGGCTGCCACTTCTGTACTGTATGCAAAATAGTCATCATTTCCTACTGAGAGGTAGATGCGGCTAAATTCTTACCGGAAAGGTCTCTTGAAGGAAACAAGCTCATTGGTTCAGCAAAGACACCTGCATATCTATCCAAGGAAGTAGTGGAGACTGTTGATGGGTGCATCTGAATGGAATGGAGCTGAGCGATGATACCATGTGAATTCTTCTTAAGTATTTTTTCCAGGTGATGTGAACTGATGATGCATAGAGACCCTGTTTGTAAGCCCATAAATTTGTGTTGTGCCCCATTGACTGAAAACTGCATCCAAAGTTCAGAAAAATCCCATAAGATGGGGCCAAGTGTGCGTAACCATTGAACGCCCAAAACCACATCACATTTGCCTAAGGACAAGGAAAACATGTGAGAGCGCAGGTTATAATCTTCCATAGAGATACACACATTGTGACACTTCCCCTTACAAGGTAAGGTGCCCCCATTGTCAACAATGACTTCAAAGTTGGAGCAAGGATGGACAAAACAATCTTCCTGTTTGGCAATCTGAGGATCAATGAAGTTATGAGTGCTACCAGAATCAATGAGTATGGTAAGAGGGAGCTTCTTGAAGTATCCCCTGACTCGCATTGTTTGTGGGGTGGTGACATCAGTTAGAACATGGAGAGAGATCTCGGGTGGGTCATCCTGAGATGGGGTGTCAATAGGCGAGTGTTGAAAGTCGACCTAATCATCTACTGTATCTGGAGCTTCTTCATCAAGTTTTGAGGCAGGCAGAGAATCCACATCCAAGAGATACAGATTTTGTTGAACACATCTATGTCCCCAAGTGAATTTCTCATCATAATTATAACAAAGCCCTTTTTCTCGGCGTGCCTGCATCTCTGTTTCAGACAATTGCTTGATAGGAGTTGGTTGAGGAGCAAGCGTGATCGGAGGTCATTGGGAACCCATATTTCTGAAGGGAACAAAGGTGGGTTTGGAGCGTTGTTGAGCTGTGATCTTATCCTCGGCCAGCTTAGCCAACCCTAGGACTTCCATCATTGTGTTGGGACAAAACATTTTGACCTCTGAGCGGATTTTATCCTTGAGACCACTGATAAAACAACTCATATAGAATTCATCAGACAATCCTTTTGTGTGATTGGCTAGTTTCTCAAATTTCGTCTCATACTCTCTCACTGTGCCAGTTTGGTGAAGTTTAGTGAGTGCTCCTATGAAGTTGTCAAAAGCAGTACGAGCAAATCGTGGCAAAAGGAGTTGGAAAAAATCTATCCAGTTTGGCTCGGGATGAGCTTTGATGTACCAACGGTACCATTGAAGGGCTTCCTGTTCCAAATGAAAGGATACAAGTGGAACTTTCTGAACATCAAAAGTATTATGCAGACTGAAATATTGTTTTGCTCGGTATATCCATCCAGTCGCATCAGTACCATTGAAGTGAGGAAAATCAAGCTTCGGCCCACGAAAATTGTTGGAAGAAGAGAACCCGGTGGCTGCAAAAGATTCTGGCTGTCGGTTATTGTTCATGGCTGAATGCTGAAGATGAAGGTTGAGAAATTTTTCATCCAGATCTTGGAGTTTGGTATGGATGGCTGCAAGTGCTTCCTCCATGGTGTTTGCTCCTGTGCGAGTGACAACCATAACCAGTAATTTTTTAATTTTATTTTTTTTGTAGGGGGGGAATGGATAGAAAAACACAAACACAAGCGTATTTAGTAAGGGGAAATGTGGATTTGGAAAAACTCAGAGGGGTAATTGGGGTTTGACTAGGTTTTCGACACTTTATAAGGGACAGGGAAGCAAAAAATGGGGATTTCAGAAGCGGGAACTCTATGGTAAAATTTGAAGACAATCGGGTGAAAATTCAAGAAGTTATGGCAAACCCTAAAAATAGACAAATGTGGGATTTCTGGTCTTGGGAAGTGAAATTTGGGATATGGTCTTTGGGAATGAAATATGCAGAATGGGATTGCAGGGTTGTCAGTGAATTTTATGGGAAAACAGAGTTGAAATAAGGGAGATATGGCCGAAAACCAGAATTTATTTATTTATTTATTTATTTTTATTTATTTTTTTTTTTTATTATTTTTTTTTTCAGAAATGGATCGGCAACACCGGCCCAGAAGGGATCCGCAACAGATGGATCTCCAACGGCGTGGAAGGGATAAAAAATGGATGGATCTGAAATGGAAACTAGATTTGGAACGACTTTCAGAATAGATCTGAAACGGTTGGATCTGGAGCGGAAGTGATCGGCAACAGTTCAACTGTAAATAGATATGGACCCCAGGTATGTACGGCTTCCTAATAGTTCAGGTGTTTCACTCAGCCACCAATGTTGTCTGACGTCTTGCGTATTGGGGCAGTACCCTCACTCCACGGCTCAAGTAAAACTGATAACCACGTTGCCACAAACGAAAACTCTTGGTTTACCTCACGGGTGGGAACGAGTCAATCAGGTAGGGGTCGTTGCCCTTTTTGCTGGCAGGTCCTCTCAATGGGACAACTACTTTGGGGTTCCTGTGGTACTCCTCACAATAAGTTTTAGGGATTATGCCCAAGTACTTCCCACAGTTAAGTGGATAGGGATTATTCCCAACTCCGAAGCTACAACAGATGCGAAAAAAAAATTTGATAGAAATTCTACCCAACGAGCCCAAGAAAGTGCTCTGATACCAGATGTGATGAACTTGTAATAATTAATTAATGCAAATACATGAGATATCAGAAATAATAGAACTCAGAATCACTTTTATATTGATCACGGGCCACTTCGAGGGGGAAACCTCCTTTGAGCAAGCTCAATACAATTAACTTCACGGTGCCTTCATAGGCCTCAACACACACTTATATACTAAGTCTAGGCGCCAATACCATGGGTCAATACTATGTGTCAATACAAACCATGGGCTAAGTCTAGGCGCCAATACTATGAGTCAAAACCATGGGACATATAATACTATGGGACGACTTACAAAGCATATGTGTCCAATACTATGGGTCAATACTATGGGCTAATATAAACTATGAATCAACAAATACTACGGGATGACTTACAAAGCATATGCGTCCAACAACAATATACTAACAAAGTAAAGACATGGGTTCCTAATAGATTTTCAATTGGGCTTCTAGATTACATACGCTATTGGGATTCAATTGGGCTTCTCAATAAGGCTCAATTAAGTCGAGTTGGATAATTTCTTAGCCTGATCCCATGAAATCACCTCCCTCCTAAGGCGGTTAAGCTTAAACAATAAACTTTGCAGGTATGACCAATGATTAGTATGCTCCATATCCTACCACGTTTTCTTTACCATTTCGCAAAAATCCTCCTCCTCCAGCCAAGTGTTGTTGAAATTGAATGGGTATACAGTATTAGAAAGTTGTGAATTAAATTGAAGAAAAATTGCTTTGTGATCAGACATTCCAGTGGGCTCACACCATGATCTGATCCCATTACCCGCAGCAACCAAGGATTCATGGACAAGGAAACGATCTAATCATTTCGAAATGCCATCCCTATCGGAACGCCCATTATTCCATGTCGGAACTAGGTGTGATGGCTTGATATCAATAAGCCCCAATCTAACAAAGTGATCAGCGAAGTAATCGGCTAAAGGATCCTCCAATCGGCCAACTCCCTAAACCTCATAAGAGGAGAGCGTCATATTTAAGTCACCTCCAATAATGAGGCCATGATCCATAATACCCCCACTGGAAAAGACAGGATCCCAAAATAGTTTTCGATCGTTATAAGGGCCATATATGTTCAAAATGCTGACAAGACCAGTCATGCCCCGAAAATGCCCTTCCAGCTTAATGCCTGCACACAAATTATAAGCGGCAAAATCAGCCACCAGAGGATTCCAGGTTGTTAGTAGACCTCCTGAAAACCCATGCGAACCCACATTAGGATCAATCGAGATCCAAAAGTTCCATGATTATAGTAATTTAGGTGCCACTAGGATAAATAAAGATCCAGAAGTACTATCACATGAATCATGATCATTGACATTGATATTGTCACCATCATAACCATCATCATCAACACCATACATGAGTCCATAAACATCATCATGATCATCATTGGCATCCAATCATATATCATCATGATCATAGTCATTCATCTCAACCTCACTATTATCATTATAATCATCATCATCAACATCCTTTCCATCATGCATCATTAACATGATCATCCTCATGCTTTTATGGTGAGTCAAGTTTCATTAGGGTCACTCAAATGTTGTTAGGGACAGTCAGATGCAATTAGGGTCATCTAGGGGATATTATGGTCACTCTGATGAAATTAAGGTGAATTGTGTTTCCATTAGGACCAACCAATATCAAATAGTGCTATAATAACATGCACCATCATTATTGACATTGACATCATTATTGTCATCAACATCCTATTAAATATTGTATAAATCATCATTGCCATATTTATAATTGTCGATATATGAATCAACATGTCGTTAGGCACACTATAATGTCGTTAGGGACCATAGGATTCCTTAGGGTTATTTACGATTAATTAAGGTCTCTCAGTTTCCAAAATGGTCATTTAGGTGCTACTTCTGTCAACATGCCTAGCATTATCCCTGGCACAACATTGGAGTTTTCCTGGCACTTTTTTGTAGCGCAATTCCTTTCGAAATTCCTGGAGCAATTCCAGGCACTATGCCTAGCGATATGCTTGGCTCTATACCTGGCACTATATCAGACGTTTTTCCTGGTGCAATTCATGGTATAATTCCTTTCAGAATTCCTGCCGTAATTCCTTTTAAAATTCTTGGCGCAATCGCTTACTCTATACCTGGCGCTATTTTGGACATTATTTTGGAGGCTATTCTGGTCATTAAATGGGATGCTATTA
Source organism: Larix kaempferi (assembly GCA_027924585.1). Taxonomy (NCBI): domain Eukaryota; kingdom Viridiplantae; phylum Streptophyta; class Pinopsida; order Pinales; family Pinaceae; genus Larix; species Larix kaempferi. Next base: position 4,668,168 of record BSBM01000357.1, read on the forward strand.
TGGACGTTCATTGGGATGCTAATAGGGATGCTAATTGGGATGTTGATTGGGTTGCTAATTAGCATCCCAATTAACATCTACTTTCAAAAAAGGACGCAAATAACGCCATTAAAAGCGCCATCTCGTGGAAAAGTGACCACTTTGTACAAAAAATGATGAAAAATACACTAAAAGTGATAGTGGACGCTAAAAAGCGAGCTAAAACATACTCTAATTCTAGGATTTGTTGAAGTGGATGGACAAAGCTCAACAATGTTTAATAACATGATTGAGAATAATGTTGTCTCATGGAATGTTGTGATTTGGGATTGCATATAAAATAGGAAAATCAAGGAGGCTCACAAATTGTTTAAAAGAATGCTACAATGGAGATATGCATTGTTTCAAGCATGGAGAGATGTTCTTACATTGGTCTTGTTGTTTCTTTATGTGGACCTAATAGATACTTGGAGTGGATTTGACATACCAGTTACAATTACCAACAAAAATTGTCAAACAGTGAGGGCATTCCATCATGGTACCTTTTAAGATTATCATCATAGTTTGGACATTGACCTTCATTTGTCGAAGACATGCAGACTAGTGAGGAATTTGAGGGAGTAAAAGGATGTAATATGTGATTAATGTGTCAAGGCAAAGGGACAAATATAAGGCAAAAGCTGGCCATTTACAATGTGGGAGGACACATTAATTAAACTCGGAACCTCACACATAAAAATATGCCATGTAAGTAAGGATAATTATTCTGCATCAACCTTACTAGCTTAGGCCATTTTGTCTCTAGGGATCATGTGACATTAATACGCCTATGTCCACCATACAAGCTCTATAAAAGGAATCTTTATCATGTAAGTAGAATATAGTGTTCATTTCAAGTTTGGCACACTAAGGATGTCTCTCATGGTCTAGTCCATGTTCTAGGGTAAACATATAAATTCCTAGGCCATAACATTTTCCTCAAGGGATTGGGGCCCACAAATGGGGCCCTAGTCCATAATGTCATCTCTATGTGGGAAATATTTGACTTACAAGCAAGAAATGGCCATTTCAAGCTCTATGTGACAAGAATGGTTATCATTGATTGGGCCATATTATCAAGTCAAAACATAACGTATAATCATAAGGGGCTCAATTCTCATGACTTTTAGGGGGGGGGGCTCTAACAAACCACCTTCAAAAGCTCAATTCTCATGAATTTTAATGGGGGTGCCAAAAAAACCGCCTCTAAAAGTTCAATTCTCATGAGTTTTAAGGGGGGTTCCAAAAAAAACCGCCTCCAAAAGTTCAATTCTCATGACTTTTAGTGGGGGTTTTGACAAACCGCCCCCAAAATTTATGAGAATCGGGCTTTTAGGGGGGCTTTTCAAACAACCGCCTCCAAAAGTTCAATTCTCATGACTTTTAAGGGGGGTTCCAAACAAACCATCTCCCAAAGTTCAATTCTCATGACTTTTAGGGGGGGGTTTGACAAACCACCCCCAAAAGTTATGAGAATTAGGCTTTTAGGGGGGGTTTCAAACAACCGCCTCCAAAAGTCCAGTTCTCATGACTTTTAAGGGGGGTTCCAAGAAAACCGCCTCCAAAAGTTCAATTCTCATGACTTTTAAGGGGGTTTTGAAAAACCGCCCCCAAAAGTTATGAGAATTGGGCTTTTAGGGGGGGTTTCCCAAAACCACCCCCAAAAGTTGAATTTCGGGACTTTTGGGGGTGGTTTTAAACCCCCCCCCTAAAAGTCCAATTTCCATGACTTTTAGGGGCGGTTTTAAAAGACCGCCTCCAAAGGTTTGAAAAAAAGTTTAGGGGGGGTTTTACCTAGACCCCCGCAAGCCAAAACTGCCCCTAAAGGGCTATTTTGTTGTAGTGTCAATCTTGGTTGATCTCCAATCCTAGGTGTGATGCAACTCTAAAAGGGTGGATTGTTTGACCTTACGGTTCTTGTTTTTTTGTGATTTGCAGGTTTCTTACTTCCTCCATTTGCATTTGCTAATGCAGAGATGGTAACTTCTTCAAAAAATATTCTTACTCCATTCAACTATGATGAATGGAAACCAAAGATGATTGCATGCTTGAAGAGACAATGTCTCTTTGATATGTGTATTGGTATTACAAGAGATTTGGATTCCGATGAAGAGGAGAATGATTGGCTTAATGATTATGACAGATCTTTTGGGACAATATGTCTTGCTATGTCTCCTTGTATGTGCTACCTCAGTACTACTGCTGAAAATCCAAGATATCTATGGGCCCAACTCAATAGAGAATTTGGAAAGCAGGAAGAAGAGGATCGTGCTAGCCTTTTGGAGAACAAACCCAGTGAGATCTCCTTATGCACTCTCTCCGAATATGTCTTGGCCTCATCCATTGTTCAAGATGAAGAAACTATAGATTCAATAGTCATTCTCTCAAAGTATTCTATTTTGGATTCTGAGCAAGATAAACCAGCTCATACTCTAGATTCCGAAGAGGTTCTTGAATCCTCTCTTTCACATGAGTTTGTCGGCATGCAGAATAATGATCTACTTGATGTTTTGGAGGTAAAATCTGATTTTGGAGATGAAGCATTCGTCCTCCTTGATTGCATGCCTCCTCTAAACTTTTGTTCTATCATTTGCACAGTTTCTCAGAGTTTTACTGAAGATGAAGAGCACTACCATTCACTTGAGTTCAATTCTCATGCAATTTTTACTAATTTTGGTTTTGATCTCACCCCTGTTGGTTCAAAGGAGATCTCAAGAAACCATTTGTCAAATATTGGAGCTAATTTAACTTCCACTGATAAGAAAAAGTTTCAAGATCTATTTGATACGATTGGATCTATTCCTACCTCACTTGGTTCGATTCATAGGTTCCAGGATCATCCTCCTATTTTCAGATTTGTTCTCACCATTTTTGATATGAAGAGCAAGTTAATAAAGTCTCCACATTCGCTTGCATCCATTGATGGAGAATTCAAGCACATGTTTTTAGAGCATGATCCATTTACTCGCAAGAGTAAGATACCGCCAGACATATCTACTTGAGTTTGGGGTAGTTAAATCTTTTGGTGAGTTAATGTCCATTTTGAGAGGGGGTTTTTCCCATGAGGTTTTCTACATTTCCTCAGTTCATGGACTGTTCTTTATTTGGATTATTATTGTATTGGGGTGACCTTTGGTCTCAGTAAACAGGGCCCTACATTTTATTTTTACATCATAGTATAGCTTGAGGGGGGGTTTTAGGATATCTCATCATTCAGTAGGTACTTTACATGCATGCATGCATTTGCATGCACCCGCATGCTGCCCAGTCACCAATATGATGCCTCCAACACCTAGTCCCTAGTCTCCCAGCACTCGGGAGCTACTTTCCACTCAGATTTAGCCCTCCTAGCCTATCATGCGCCGACTACTCACCTTCCACTGCAGAAGGGCTCCTTTTTCGCCTACCAGTCCAGTTTACTTCAGTTAGCCACCAGTCTTTCCTTGATTTGAGGCTAGACTAACTCCTCACTGCAGTTATCACTCCGATTGACCTCCAATGAGAGATGACTACCTGTTCTAAGTGCAGTTAACTCCTCATGCACCCTCCACTAAGCCTCCATCCCTACATTAGTGCCACTTACCACCAATTACACTTATTAGACTCAGTTAGACTCAGTTTGACAACTATTTGACAATGACTTGTGAATTGATGACCATCACTGATTGATGATGAGGACTCCTAGTTGGAGCCAAGATATGCCATGTAGTGTACTCGAATGACCTCCTTGGGTAATTCGCATTGCTCATTCATTGTGACAGTATTGTATTGTAATTCTACCATTCTAGATTATAGAGCAATGATGCATCTCTCTTGCACAGTTTTTACTCCAAATTGTTTTACATCTTTGTGATTTATATTCTTTTTCAATAGATCTGTTGTGACTAATTTTACAGGAGCAAGGGTCTTTAGGGCATAGGCTCCCGAGTTAAATCCATTTCTTTTAAAAAACAAGATAGAACTGCATGCCGATAAATGTTATTAACCTTAGAAAATTTATAATTTAGAAACCAACAGAATGTCTAGCAGGTCTAGTCAAACTAGCCTGTGCTAGACATCCATGCACATCTTAAAACCTAGAATATTTGTCCTATCAAATATTCTAAACATCAGAGTATTTTCCTCTTCTTGGCAACATTGTTTAAATAGAACGCTGCCAGTATTATATTCATGTTTTTTCAGTTCTGTTAATCTCTTTTAGAAGAATTTAGGAAGATAAACGTAACCAAGTTAGAGATCTATCATTTTACACAGAATTTACATTCCCATATTATTTCCTTAGAAATCGTATCATTCACTGTTCTCAATAGTAAAAGCAGCTTATATGTTTTCCAGTCTTTTCAAACATCAACGACACCCTTAGCTATGTTTTTCAACCATCAAGTCAAACCCTTTAGACTGAGCATAGTATTAACATGAAAAACCCTAATATATTATTAACCAATACATATGTTATCTTTTAGCATCAACACAACCACTCATTAAAAACAAACGCAGAACAAGGATCGAAACCCATTATCTTCTCATTAGTACGCTTGCAAATCCAAAACGCGTCATTCATCGTTTTAAAAGCTACAGGTTCATCTTTTTACACAAACTAGAATTTTGACAGAAGCTTCATCTTTATCATACGAATCAAAGAGGCCTTTCCAAATACCCAATCAACAGTTTAAAGAATTAGGACAATGACGCTACATGCAGAAGGCAAACCCTGGACACCACATACATTTCCATAGAAATCAAAACGCAACATTAAAACAGACTCGGATTCGTATAGCGAATTATGCAGAAGTCCATTTGATCCCTATCTATTTTATTTCAATAATTAGAAAACGCAGCAGTGAGAACCCTAGACAAATTGTCCTCAGGCACATAGAGACACCAACATAAGGGTTACGATTATTCCTACCAATGCATTATTAAATAAATACTCAAACAATACGAAGAATAGTAGAGCTAAGATGTTTCAACCGACGACCTTCAGAAATGGGAAACGATAACCACACAGAGGATTCATGCACTTTAACCACATAATCTCAGAAATAAAAACGCAGAGATTTAATATTTGCACATTCCATTCAAATACATATCAACAAATAAACACAGGTCACTATATGAGTGTCCAAAATCCCCAAATTTACACATGTGACAGTATCTCCTTCTACACAGGCATAGAAACCCCTTCAATACCAATAGCTTAAAATGCCACATTACAGTCAAAATTCCACAGGGATACCCCGGGCCATTACATTAGACTCATACATTAACAGGTCCAGCGAAAGGCAACCCTCTTGGGATTTCCCAAAACATTGCAGAAAGCCAATACGCAAACACGAATCCCAAATAGAAAAAACATTAAACCGGCTGGAGATACGAGAGGCAGGAGTAAGGGTTTGGGAAACCTGAACTTACCCTTTCCCAAGTCATTCAAACACCACGGTGGCTGGAAAACCTAGAAGCAGTCCAAGCATAGCAGAACATTTCTAACCTTCCATGAAGACACCACAAAGAGGTTGAAAATTGAGGTAGATGTTGGTTAAAATCATTATTGAATAAGCTTGAATTCAAGACATCGGCATTTTACCTGTAGCATTCGTGTTCTTTCCCCTCTGCGCCTTCAATCAAGCAACCAACGAGAGCTAAGACCACCAGCAAAGCTCAGGTCTGAGCACAGACTCCTCAAACTCAACCAACCTTCGCCACAACCCAAGTGAAACACGAAAATGAGAATAAGATGGTGTAAAACGCAAGGGAAAACCCCATGCATAGCTGGCAGCAGGGCCATGTGACATCGTAGACCTGCATTTAATGTTACCACCAACTTCAACATATTTCAATACACGACCCTACTCCCTATAGTGGGAATTTGTTGTTTGAACAAGGTGTTGTCTAATAAATATTATCTCATACCATAAAGTTTTGCAAAGTCCAACCATTGTTGTAAAGTACCAACAAATATTTCATAGCACCAGCAAGTAATGCAAATGGGCCAACACTCCAACTATTGTAATCTTTAGGCTTATTTAACTATTAGGGTTTCGAAGTAGACACTCGAAGTAGATGTCCTCATAGGTACACCTGCAAATAAAGTACAAATAAAATGCATTAGCGAAACTCACTAAGTAAGTCAGATTTTTCCCATTGCTTACACCTTACCTCTTAGCAGCTCTACCGGGGTACTTTTTCCGTCGAAATACCAGTGTTCCATCATGGGCCTTAAACCTTCCTCATCAAGGGTCCATCTCGCCTAAAGATGAAATTTAGACTTTTATAAATTATATACATGACTTCTTAAAAACAGTAAGAAAGTGTTCTTAGTATAAGTAAGACAAATTACCTTACTCTACCCATCGCTTCCGAAGAACTAAGAGATCACCAAACCAATGAGACTATGATACTTAGAAATGATTGGGACTCTTAAAGATCGCAAACAAATACCAGTACGTATATTATTTTTTTATCAATGATGAATTTAATATTACAACCATCATCTCTAGTTCAGCTTTTATTGCCGCAGTGTAAAAATTTTAAATTTTTACTATTTTGGGACATTACAAGTGGTATTAGAGCTCAGTTACAAAAACTAAGTGACCTATTGGGCTCATTACAAACAGGACATCCGCTGCCGATACTCAGTAAACAAAAACATACATTTAAATTTTATTTTGTTTTGTTTGAAAATAAAATAACATATTTTTCTGCTCTTTATACTTATATAACATTTCAGGTACAGACATTTTCTGAAAATGAATGTAGAATAGGGCAGTAGCATACACGGAAATATGAACTCACCACCACGAGAGCAAGAAGTGGTGGTGGAACTAATCTCAGATTTGATGAAATCTATGCAAAATCTGCAGGCAGAATTCCAAAGTTTCAGAGATGATAACATGCAAGAAAGAAGAGAGCAACAAGCTATAAATGAAGCTTTACTTCAAAGCTTGGCAGGGGAAAAACCCCACGGACAGCCCACACTCTCAGTCAACACTTTTAAAAAAGAAAAAAGTCACACAAAAAGGACTTCCAATCCTAAGGGAGAAGAGCAGGGAGAACACATACCTGAATCAATGGGGGAGGATTGTAAGAGCTCTTCCAATGATAAACGTTCACCACCTCCTTGCAAGAAAAGGAGGAAAGGTGACGACAATTTACAAGGGGAATTCAGAAAGATAAGAGCCCCAACGTATGATAGAGAGATTAACTCCGGGGAGAAGGCTGAGGAGTGGCTACCATGAATGAATAAGTACATTAAAGTTCATAATTACTCCAATGAAATGCAAGCCTGACTAGCCATATACAACCTGAATGGTAAAGCAACGAGATGGTGGCAGGACTTGAAACACACCAAAGGACAAGAATTGAGAGACATAAGATGGGATACTTTCAGCAGAATATTTCAGGACAAATATGTGTCTGAAAGATTCTTTGACAAGAAAATTAAGGAATTTCATGAGTTGAAAATGGGTTCCCTCACCATGGCAGCATTCATAAACAGATTTTTAGACTTTTTGCACTATGTTCCATACATCAAAGATGAAAAGGTCAAAATACAACAGTTCTTGGGAGGGATTCCACCAAAATTGAGAGAAAAGATAGAGTTTGACATGCCCAAAACCCTTGATGTGACCTTACACAAAGCAAGACTATGTTATGAACACAGACAGCCAAGGAATGACAACATCAACAGAAACAGAGATAGGTTCATAACCTTCTCGGACAATTGCAGACCAGGTTTTAGACCTCCACCTTACCGAAAACATAATAGCAGTTTTCCTCCCAATAGAGGCTTCAACAGACCGCAAGCACGACCAAGTGCACCCCCACCACCTGTCAACATGACAGCTTTCAACAAAGGGACAAAAGTTGTCCCACCAATGGCTTCTTGTTGGAAATGCTAAGGGCCCCACTACTACAGAGACTGCCCCAACAAAACGGATGGATTTTTACATAACGTCCAAGTAGAACCTACCGTATGAGACATGGTAAAGACCCCCAAGATTTATGCTTCTCTTGATGGCCGATAGGCGGATCTCCAGGCCACTATGGTTGAAATTGAGGGTAAGATCTCAAACACAACCGTTTCAGTTTTAATAGACCCTGGTGCATGCCGAAGTTACATCTCCCCCAAGATAGTAGACACTTGTAAGTTGAACCGAGAGCATCACGAGAGACCGTGGTTGGTACAACTAGCGACCAGTACCAAACGAAAGGTCTCTGAGTTAGTTAAAACTTGTGAGACAGACTTAAATGGTTTCCCAACTAGGTTAGAATTAAACAGTCTACCCCTAGGGTTGTACGATGTACTCATCGGCATGGATTGGTTAGAAGAACACCATGTCCTAGTGGACTGCTTAAACAAATCCTTACTCTGCAGGGATGACTAAGGGAATCAGAAGATGATTCAGGGTATCATTAGGAAAGTGTCGGTATGATAGATATCTGCCTTACAAGAAAAGAAATGTATCAGAAAAGGTTGCAAACTCCTTTCCGTCAATATCCAAAACATAGAAACCGATAGGGAACAGAAGATCGAAGACTTCCCAGTCCTCGTAGAGTTCAAAGATGTATTTCCCGAAGAAATACCGGGATTACCACCCAAACGAGACTTAGAATTTTCCATCGAACTAATACCCGAGTCAGTACCAGCTTCTAAAGCCTCGTACCGCATTAGCACACCAGAATTGGTGGAGCTCAAGCTTCAGTTACAAGAGTTAATAGACAAAGGGTACATTCGACCAATTGTGTCCCTTTGGGGCATACCGATACTCTTTGTCAAGAAGAAATACAGAACGATGCAGATGTGCATCAATTACCGCCAACTCAACAAGATGACCATTAAGAATCGTTACCCACTCCCTAGGATCGACGACTTGTTTGACCAAGTCAGAGAAGCGAAGATCTTCTCAAAGATCGACTTATGATTCAGATACCATAAGGTGAGGGTCCGTGATGAGGATATCAACAAGACCGTGTTTCGGACCCATTACAACCACTACAAGTTCGTAGTGATGCCCTTTGGGTTGACGAACGCACCGGCCAACTTTATGTGTATGATGAACAACATCTTGTTAGGAACCCATGTCAACCCTTCTATTTACTTTGTTAGTATATTGTTGTTGGACGCATATGCTTTGTACGTCATCCCGTAGTATTTGTTGATCCATAGTTGTGTTATTGTTGTTTGGCGCATATGCTTTGTAAGTCGCCCATAGTATTGCTGATCCATAGTTTGTATTGGCCCATGGTTTTGACCCATAGTATTGGCGCCTAGACTTAGTATATAAGTGTGTGTTGAGGCCTATGAAGGCACCGTGAAGTTAGATGTATTGAGCTTGCTCAAAGGAGGTTGCCCCCTTGAAGTGGCCCGTGATCAATATAAAAGTGATTATGAGTTATATTATTGCTGATATCTCATGTATTTTCATTAATTAATTATTGCAGGTTCTTCACATCTGGTATCAGAGCACTTTCTTGGGCTCGTTGGGTGAAATTTCTGTCAATTTTTTTTTCGCATCTGTTGCAGGTTTGGATTTGGGAATAATCCATATCTGATTAACTGTGGAAAGTACTTGGGCATAAGCCCTAAAACTCATTGTGAGGAGTACCACAGGAACCCCGAAGTAGCTAGCCCATTGAGAGGACCTGCCAGTGAAAAGGGCAACTACCCCTACCTGATTGACTAGTTCCCACCCGTGAGGTAAACCAAGAGCTATCGTTTGTGGCAAAGTGGTTATCAGTTTTACCTGAGTAGTGGAGTGAGGGGTATTTCCCAATACACAAGCCGTCAGACAGCATTGGTGGCCGAGTGAATCCCCTGAACTGATAGGAAGCCGCACATACCTGGGGTCCATATCTATTTTTAGCTAAACTGTTTCCAATAACTGCTGCACCGTTTCAGATCCAGTCGTTCAAATCCATTCTGAAAGTCATTCCAGATCCAGCCGTTTTCGATCTATTCGGCACCGTTTCAGATCCCTCTGTTTTTGATCACTTCCGCGCCATTGCAGATCTATCTGTTTTAGATTCCTTCTGCGCTGTAGCCGCTCCAGTCTAAAAAAAAATCAGTTTTTTCTCCATATCTCCCTTGTTTTCACTCTGTTTCCATTGAAACTTTCTGGGAACCCCTGTAATCCCATTTTGCATATTTTATTCCTGAGGACCCTATCCCAAATTCCACTTCTCAAAGCCCGAAATCCCACATTTGTCTATTTTCAGGGTTTTCCATAACTTTTTCGGATTTCACCCAATCGCCTTCAAATTTTACCACCAAGTTCCTTTCCTAATTCTGCTTTTTTGTCCCTCTCTGCCAAATTTTCTCCTACTTTCACCCCGATTTTGAAATCCCCATTTTTTGCTTCTCTATCCACTAGAAAGTGTCTAAATCCTACTCAAACCCTAATTACCACTCCAAGTTTTTCCCAAATCCAAATTTTCCTTTACTAAAGCAGCTTTTGTTTGTGTTTTTCTATCCATTCCCAAAAAAAGAAAAAAAAAATTCTCCTGGTTATGGTTGTCAGCCGCGCAGGAGCAAAAACCATGGAGGAAGCACTTGCAGCCATCCAAACCAAAATCAGAGATCTGGATGAGAAATTTATCAGCCTCCATCTTCAGCATTCAGCCATGAACAATAATCGACAGCAAGAATCTTCTCCAGCCAATGGGTTCTCTTCTTCCAGCAATTTTCGTGGGCCGAAGCTTGATTTTCCTTGCTTCAATGGTATTGATCCGACTGGATGGATACACCGAGCCGAACAATATTTCAGTTTGCATAATACTTTTGATGTCCAGAAAGTTCCACTTGCATCCTTTCATTTGGAACAAGAAGCCCTTCAATGGTACCATTGGTACATCAAAGCTCATCCTAAGCCAAACTGGACAGATTTTTGCTAACTATTTTTGCCACAATTTGGTCCTAGTGCTTTTGATGACTTCACAGTAACACTCACTAAAATTCACCAAATTGGCATAGTAAGAGAGTATTAGACCAAATTTGAGAACCTAGCCAATCACACAGAAGGATTGTCTGATGAATTCTACAGGAGTTGTTTTATCAGTGGTCTTAAGGATGAAATTCGGTCAGAGGTTAAAATGTTCTGTCCCAACACAATGATGGAAGTCCTAGGTTTGGCTAAGTTGGAAGAATACAAGATTGAGCCCAACAATTCTCCAAACCCACTTTTGTTCCCTTCCGAAATATGGGTTCTCCATGACCTCCCATCCCGTCAGCTCCTCGACCAACTCCTATCAAGCATTTGTCTGAAATCAAGATGCAGGCACGCCGAGAAAAAGGGATTTGTTATAATTGTGATGAGAAATTCACTCGGGGACATCGATGTGTTCAAGAAAAGCTCTATCTCTTGGATGTGGATTCTCTGCCTGGCTCTGAACTTGGTGAAGAAGCTCCAGATATAGTAGATGATTAGGTTGACATTCAGCACCCACCTGTTGACACCCCATCTCAGGACAAACCACCCGATATCTATCTCCATGCTGTAACTGGCATCGCCACCCCAAAAACAATGTGGGTCAGGGGATACTTCAAGAAGCTCCCTCTTACCATACTCATTGATTTTGGTAGCAGTCATAACTTCATTGACCCCAGGATCGCCAAACAGGCTGATTGTTTTGTCCATCCTTGCTCCAACTTTGAAGTCATGGTTTCCAATGGAGGCACCTTACCTTGCAAGGGAAAGTGTCACAATTTGCATATCTCTCTGGAAGATTATAACCTGCGCTCTGACATGTTTTCCTTGTCCTTAGGAGGATGTGATGTGGTTTTGGGCATTCAATGGTTACGCACACTTGGCCCCATATTATGGGATTTTGCTGAACTTTGGATGCAGTTCTCAGTCAATGGGACAAAACACAAATTTACAGGCTTACAACCAGGGTCTCTACGCATCATCAGTTCACATCGCCTGGAAAAGATCCTTAAGAAGAATTCACATGGTGTCATTGCTCAACTCCATTCCATTCAAATGCACCCATCAGCGGTCTCCACTACTTCCTTGGATAGATATGCAGGTGTACTTGTTGCACCAGTGGGCTTTCCGCCTTCAAGAGACCTTTCCGGTAAGCATTTCGCCGTGTCTACATATCAAAAGGAAATGATGGCTATTTTGCATGCAGTACCGACGTGGCAGCCATCCCTATTAGGGAATTATTTCTACATCAAGACTAATCTCCAGAGTCTGAAAAATTTCCTGGAACAATGGGTCTCATCCCCAGCACACCTGAAATGGGTGATCCACCTCATGGGTTATGACTATGCGATCCCTTACAAGAAGGGTAAGGATAATATGGTGGCCAATGCTCCTTCTCGCACATTTGATGACCTAGTTTCTCTTACAGCTATTTCTCTGCTTGTTCCAAACTGGTTGCAATATGTTCAATAGGGCTATCTCTTTTATGAACTCCATGCTTCTTCATTGGCAGGGCACTCTGGGTTCCTCCAAAAGCATGAATGGGAACAATGTAACTTCTTTTGGCGGGATTGAAAATGCCAATTCAACAGATGGTGGTTGACTGTGATACTTTCCAGGTCAACAAGGGTGAAACGACACTCCGTTCGGGACTGCTCGAACCCTTTCCCATCCCTACACAGATTTGGACAACTATTTCTATGGATTTCCTAGAAGCGCTCTAGTGGTACAATACCACGTCTACAAGGACACCATATGAAGCAGTCTATGGAAAGGCACTGTTGGTTGTGGAGCCAGATCTTCCAGTCTCATAGATGATATTGTATTAGCCGTGTTTGTACCCCAGTTCTATATGATATGTAGGTGGACTGTACACTCATCCCAGCGGGGAGGTGTGGGGGGGCATCGCCCCCCCACAGGGTTCCAGGGGGGACCATCCCCCCTGGCTGGGGGGTCCGGGGGCCAGCGGTCCCCTGGCGGGGGTTCAGGGGCAGCGCCCCCGAGAAATGGGGGTTCGGGGGCAACGCCCCCGAAGAAAATTTTTGGGGCTGTTTTCGCCAGCTGTTTTGCGGGCCCATGGTTTTGGGTATCCCGTGGTATTTTCCCATTGTATTTCCCTTATAAAAGAAAGACATTGTAATACGGCTAGGGTTGGTTGATGTATTAGGTTTTATGCATTGTAAAGATCTTTGAGATCTGGAGAGAGACTGTAAAACAGAGAAGAGGAAGTGCAGCGGTTGTGCTGCAGGTTGTATCCCTTCGACTTGCTGGACGGTAATAATAATAAGGACTGGCAAATTCAGTGTGGACGTAGCCCAAGTTGGGTGAACCACGATATATCTGTGTCTCTCTTGTAATGTGTATGTGTGATTATATTTGCATTTCTGTTTATTGTTATTGCTCTGCAATCCTGTTTTTCTAACAGGCACCACCATTTATTCTTCCATACACCCTCAGTAGCCCCCCAGTTCAGGAAATTGACTCGGTTCTTCGAAACCGCTATCAGATTCTTCTCATTCTGTAGGACAATCTTCACATGGCAAGAATTCGACTGAAACAACAAGCTGCTCAACACCGTTCAGAGCGCATTTTTCATGTAGCTGATATGGTTCTTCTTCAACATTCCAAGCAATCCTCCTGAAACTCAAAAGGAGTCAGTGGGATGGACTGCAACCCGAAGATGCTATAGGGAACAACTCTGTCCAATTCTGCACCAATTTCCACATCTAAAGCTTTGAGGACAAAGCTTTTTCTAAGGGAGAGGGGATGTTAGGAACCCATGTCAATATACTTTGTTAGTATATTGTTGTTGGACGCATATGCTTTGTAAGTCGTCCCGTAGTATTTGTTGATCCATAGTTGTGTTATTGTTGTTTGGCGCATATGCTTTCTAAGTCACCCATAGTATTGTTGATCCATAGTTTGTATTGGCCCATGGTTTTGACCCATAGTATTGGTGCCTAGACTTAGTATATAGGTGTGTGTTGAGGCCTATGAAGGCACCATGAAGTTAATTGTATTGAGCTTTCTCAAAGGAGGTTGCCCCCTCGAAGTGGCCCGTGATCAATATAAAAGTAATTCTGAGTTCTATTATTTCTGATATCTCATGTATTTGCATTAATTAATTATTGCAGATTCTTCACACATCTTTAGCAAATACCTCGATAAGTGCGTTCTAGCATTTATTGAATACATTTTGATCTACTCCAAGAACGAAGTAGAACATGAGGAGCACCTCCGAATTGTTTTGCGAATACTAAGGGAACACCAACTTTACGCCAAGTTTAGTAAGTGTGATTTCTACAAACCCCAAATTCAATACTTAGAACATATCATTTCCGAGAAGGGAATAGCCGTCGACCCCGAAAATGTCAAAGCTATCGAAGAATGGCCCACACCTACATGCATATTCGATATAAGATCATTTTTAGGTTTAGCCGACTACTATCGAAATTTCATTGAGAACTTTTCATGGATTGCATGTCCCATGACCGCCTTGAAGAAAAAGGAAAACAAGTTTATCTTGACGGATAAGTGTGAAGAAATTTTTGAAAATCTGAAACAACTATTGATTAGCGCACCAATCTTACGAATTGCAGACCCCAATGGATACTTCGTTGTTTACATGGATGCAAGCAAGGAAGGACTTGGGGGATTCCTTATGCAAGACAATTTTTCCATATGCTACGAATCGAGGAATTTAAAAGAACATGAGCATAACTACCCTACGCATGACCTCGAACTAGCCGCCATCATCTATGCGTTGAATATGTGGCGACATTATTTCATGGGAAAGAAATTCCTATTGATGACTGATAACATGAGTTTGAAATACCTTTTCGACCAACCCAACCTAAATGCCAGGCAGGACAAGTGGTTAGCCGTCCTTAGTGAATACCATGTCAAACTAAAGCATATAAAAGGCAAGGAAAACAAGATTGCGGATGCCTTGAGCCATCGAGCACACATGCTTTACGAAGTCACGGTGAGTCAAACTGACTCAGACTTACACCACAAGATTCGAATGACATGTAAGAATGACTGTTACTACACAAAAATCCTTGCAAATATCAAGGAAGATAGATTATTCCAGCAACACAAGGAATATAAGATAGACAAGTCAGGACTAGTGTGGTCGAAAGAAAGACTCTACGTCCCGGAGAGTGGAGACATTAGATCAAACATTCTCACCGCGTTTCACCAAAAACCCTATTCAGGGAATCCTGGATATCAAAAGATGATATCGGCAGTAAATAAACATTACTTTTGGCCTAAGTTGAAAGCTGATATCGCCATGTTCAACGCGAAATGTCAGGAGTGCCAACTACTCAAAGCAGAACACCAACACCCCTCCAAATTAATTCAACCTTTACCCATTCTGGAATGGAAATAGGATGTAATAAGTATGGACTTCATTATAGGCTTACCCAAGAGTAAGAAACTGAAGGAATCCATCTTTGTAGTGGTAGAGAAGTTGTCTAAAGCAGCTCACTTCATACCGGTAAAATCTATCTAGAAGGCAGTTCACATCGCATAAATTTTCTTAAAGGAGATCTTTCGATTGCACGGGGTACCCAAGGAAATCATTTCTGATCGAGACACGAAGTTCACTATCAACTTCTGGAGAGCATTGTTCTCCGGTTTGGAGACCCAGTTACAATTTAGTACCGTGTACCATCCCCAGACCGATGGACAAATAGAACAAGTAAACCAAATCCTCGAGGACATGTTGAGGATGTATGTCATGAACAACCCCACCAAGTGGGAAGATTATTTGCACCTCACAGAGTTTGCATACAACAACGGTTATCAAACCTCGGCCAAAATGATTCCTTTCGAGGTACTCTATGGCAGGAAATGTTGGACACCCATGACTTGGGATAGTCCAGTAGACAGACTTATGTTAGGGCCCGACCTACTAAAAGACTTGGAACAACTAGTCTCCAAGGTACAACTGAACTTGAAAGAAGCATAAGAATGCCAAAAGAGTTATGTGGACAAGAAAAGAAAATACAAAGACTACCAAGTCGGTGAACATGTGTTTCTAAAAATAAAGGAAAAATGAAGCTCATTGAGCTTAGGACGTTGCGGGAAACTAGCCCCAAGATTTTGTGGAACTTTTGAAATACTGGCCAAGAAGGGCCCAGTGGATTATGAGTTATCCTTACCAGCTCATATAAAAGTTCATAATGTTTTTCATGCTTCATTATTAAAGAAATATGTATACGATACTAAACATGTTATTGATTGATCCTTATTACAGGTGGATCCCGAAGGGGAGTTCACGCCAAAACAACTCCACATTCTGGACAAGAGAGAGGTGCAACTTAGGAGGAGGACCATTACTCATCTGAAAGTGCAATGGAGGCACTTTGGACCAGATGAGGCAAATTGGGAGAATGAGACCACCATGAAAGAGGCATACCCCGCCTTGTTTCATGACCTCATTCCTAGTCTCTAGAAACATCGGGACGGTGTTGTTTCTAAGCTGGGAGGGATGTAATATCTTGAATCTTGGACTAACTATTTTTGTTGTTATATTGGGCCACAGCCCCAGAACATATGTTTTATTTTGAATATTGGGCATGATTCCTAGCACCTATGATTTATTCTTTTATATATTGACATATCAAGCATGGACCCTGACTGACTTCTTTATTTGAGAGTATATTGGGCGAGAAGGCCCGAATGTTTTAATGATGTTCTTCAGCCTTGATATGGGTACAAACCCTAATATACTGAGATGATCTTTTGTTACTTACTGTGCAGAGCTATGATTTTACATGATTTGACTTATGAGTGTGTTGAGCATGGACTCAGAAAAACACATATAACTTACGTACTGGGCATAAGCCTCGATGTACCTAGAAGAATGTTTATGTACTGGGAGGAAGCCCTGAGGTACATTGAGTGTTGGGCCTAAGCCCTGGAGCACTCCAAGCTTGATAAACGAATATCGGATCCGAGGAAACTTAAATATTCTATATGTTCCTCACAACCACATTCTAGCACTAGTGTTGAGCAAAGGCTCTGGAATTCCACTAGCGTAACGCCCATGTGAGAGTGTTGAGTTAAAAGGCTCTGAAGAGCACTCAGGGTTACTGGATCTCAAAGTGTTGATTCAGAAAGACTCTGAATAGCACTTTTTCTTTCATCACATTTTTTTAATTTGATTAAATGATTAATCTTTAATTTATCATCAAGTATTGTGGGAACTGCCATGTTAAACGAGGGAATCCAACATGCAAAGGGAGAGACTAGAGGTGCCTATCCAAGCTTACCAAAAGACCATCCAAATAATTGGACCTTGTCCTTAAAAGTTAAAAGAAGTATCATATGAAGATACATAATTAAATAAAAGATAATTACCACCACTTAAAGCATGAGATGACTAATAGTAGTCTTCTATGAATAACATGCATAAAGGCCTCAAGGTTAATATTATTAAATAGCTTTAATAATAGTGTTGTTATTATGTATTTATGAAATATATTTATTATAATAAATAAAATATTTTAAATATTAATTATTTAAATTAAAGAAACTAATTATTCCAACAGTCATAATTCAAGACTCCCCTACTTAAAGAGGGCAGATCCCAAGTTTTGGAGATCATCTATCTTTTTCATTATCATTCTCTTATGGTAATCAGAGAGAAGTCTTCTACTCCAAGAAACTGAAGCAAACTTATATAATTTCAGATCTGAACCATGAGTAACCTTAGGACCTCTATCTGTTTTGCATGTTGGAATCCAGCTCGGGGGGATCCATACAGAACCAGGAACGGTTGTAGGATCATGGTTGGGAGGAACATGTTAGTCCCAAAGTTATCTAGTTAAGGGGATCATTCTAACATGTCAGCTAAGCACAACAGTTTTTCCCACTAATTATTGTTTGAGTGTGTAGGTTACTACAGGAGAGGAGCAAACCACAAGTCAATCAGGTATGAATTATTAAACCAACTATTTCCAATTATGTTGGAAGCTAGGCATTTTAATTAGGTTTTGTTATTACAGTATTGATTCCCCTAAATATTAACAACATTACTTCTCTCATGGAGCTATTAGGATATCTCATCATTCAGTATGTACTTTGAATGCACTTTGCATGCATGCTTCCCAGTCACCAGTATGATGCCTCCAGCACCTAGTCCCTAGTCTACCAGCACTCAGGATCTACTTTCCACATAGATTTAGCCCTCCTAGCCTCTCATGCACCCACTTCTCACCTTCCACTGCAAAAGGCACCTTTCTCACCTACCAGTCCAGTTTACTTCAGTTAGCCAACAGTCTTTCCTTGTTTTGAGGCTAGACTGACTCCTCACTGTAGTTATCACTCCAATTGACCTCCGATGAGACATGACCACCTATTCTGAGTGCAGTTAACTCCTCATGCGCCCTCCAGTGAGCCTCCATCCCTACATTAGTGCCACTTACCATCAATTACACTTATTACACTCAGTTAGACTCAAATAGACTCAGTTTGACACCTGTTTGACAGTGACTTGTGCATTGATGACCACCACTGATTGATGATGAGGACTCCTAGTTGGAGCCAAGCTATGCCATGCAGTATATTCGAATGAAATCCTTAGCTAATTTGCATTTCTCACTCATTGTGACAGTATTGTATTGTAATTCTACCATTCTGGATTATAGAGCACTAATGCATCCCTCTTGCACAGTTTTTACTCCAAATTGTTTTACATCTTTGTGATTGATATTCTTATTCAATAGATCTACTGTGACTAATTTTACATGGAATCAGATGCATTGTAGGGACAATATCTCTCTTCTACAGGTGTTCTACATGAAGAATTGAGTGAATTTGCTCAAAATTACTGAAGTTTTGGCATGCAAAATCTCATGTCCATGCAAAGCTAAAAAATACTCTCCAATACACTCCAGAAGCTTGAGTTTTCCATAGAATTCCTAGAATTGATACATTGGATCTTCAAGCTTGGTTGATCTCCAATCCCAGGTGTGATGCAACTCTAAAAGGGTGGATTGTTCGACCTTATGGTTCTTGTTTTTTTGTGATTTGCAGGTTTCTTACTTCCTCCATTTGCATTCCCTAATGCAGATATGGAATTTTATTCACAAAATCTTCTTAATCCATTCAACTATGATGAATGGAAACCAAAGATGATTTCATGCTTGAAGAGACAATGTCTCTTTGATATGTGTATTGGTATTACAAGAGATTTTGATTCTGATGAAGAGAAAAATGATTGGCTTAATGATTGTGACAGAGCTTTTGGCACAATATGTCTAGCTATGTCTCCTTGTATGCGATACCTCAGTACTACTGCTGAAAATCCAAGAGATCTATGGGTCCAACTCAATAGATAATTTGGAAAGCAGGAAGAAGAGGATCGTGCTAACCTTTTGGAGAACAAGCCCAGTGAGATCTCCTTATGCGCTCTCTCCGATTATGTCTTGGCCTCATCCATTGTTCAACATGAAGAAGAAACTATAGATTCAACACTCATTCTCTCAAAGTCTTCTATTTTGAATTCTTAGCAAGATAAACCAGCCGATACTCTATATTCCAAAGAGGTTCTTGAATCCTCTCTTTCACATGATTTTTCGGCATGTAGAATAATGATCTACTTGATGTTTTGGAGGTAAAATCTGATTTTGGAGGTGAAGCATTCGTCCTCCTTGATTGCATGCCTCCTATAAAATTTTGTTCTATCATTTGCATAGTTTCTCAGAGTTTTACTGAAGATGAAGAGCACTACCATTCGCCTGAGTTCAATTCTCATGCAATTTTTACTGATTTTGGTTTTGATCTCACCACTATTGGTTCAAAGGAGATCTCAAGAAACCACTTGTCAAAAATTGGAGCTGATTTAACTTCCACTGATAAGAAGTTCAAGTTTCAAGATCTATTTGATTCGATTAGAGCTATTCCTACCTCACTTGGTTCGAATCACAGGTTCCAGGATCATCCTCATATTTTCAGATTTGTTCTCACCATTTTCGGTATGCAGAGCAAGTTCATAAAGTCTCCAAATTCACTTGCATTTACTGATGGAGAATTCAAGCACATGTTTTTGGAGCATGATCCATTTACTCCCAAGAGTAATATACCTCTAGAATTATCTACTTGAATTTGGGGAAGTTAAATATTTTGGTGTGTTACTGTCCATTTTGAGGGGGGGGGGTTCCCATGAGGTTTTCTCCATTTCCTCGGTTCATGGACTGTTCTTTATTTGGATTATTATTGTATTGGGGTGACCTTTGGTCTCAGTAACCAGGGACCTACATTTTATTTTTTACATCATAATATAGCTTGAGGGGGGCTGTTAGGATATCTCATCATTCAGTATGTACTTTGCATGCATGCATTTTTATGCACCCGCGTGTTGCCTAGTCACCAGTATGATGTCTCCAACACCTAGTCCCTAGTCTCCCAGCACTTGGGAGCTACTTTCCACTCAGATTTAGCCCTCCTTGCCTCTCATGCGCCCACTTCTCACCTTCCACTACAAAAGGGCGCCTTTCTCACCTACCAGTCCAGTTTACTTCAATTAGCCACTAGTCTTTCCTTGATTTGAGGCTAGACTGACTCCTCACTGCAGTTATCACTCCGATTGACCTCCGATGAGACATGACTACCTATTCTGAGTGCAGTTAACTCCTCATGCGCCCTCCACTGAGCCTCCATCCCTACATTAGTGCCACTTATCATCAGTTACACTTATTACACTCAGTTAGACTCAGTTTGACACATGTTTGATAGTGGCTTGTGCATTGATGACCACCACCGATTGATGATGAGGACTCCTAGTTGGAGCCAAGCTATGCCATGCAGTATATTCGAATGACCTCCTTGGCTAATTCGCATTGCTCACTCATTGTGACAGTATTGTATTGTAATTCTACCATTCTGGATTATAGAGCACTGATGCATCTCTCTTGCACAGTTTTTACTCCAAATTATTTTACATATTTGTGATTGATATTCTTGTTTAATAGATCTGTTGTGACTAATTTTACAGGATCAAGGGTCTTTAGGGCATAGGCTCCTGGGTTAAATCCATTTCTTTTTAAAAAAAGATAGAACTACATGCCCAGAAATGTTATTAACCTCAAAAAATTTATAATTTAGAAACCAGCAGAATGTCTAGCAGGTCTAGTCAAACTAGCATGTGCTAGACATCCAAGCACATTTTAAAACCTAGAATCTTTGTCATATCAAATCTAAACATCAGAGTATTTTACTCTTCCTAGAAGCATTGTTTAATAGAACGCTGCCAGTATTATATTCATGTTTTTCAGTTCTGTTAAGTTCTTTTATAATAATTTAGGAAGATAAACGTAACCAGGTTAGAGATCTATAATTTTAAATAGAATTTACATTCCCATATTATTTCCTTAGAAATCGTATCATTCACTGTTCCCAATAGTAAAAGCAGCTTATATGTTTTCCAATCTTTTCAAACATCAACGGCACCCTTAGCTATGTTTTTCAACCATCAAGTCAAACCCTTTAGAATCAACATAGTATTAACATGTAGAACCCTAATATACTATTAACCAATACATATATTATCTTTTAACATCAACACAGCCGCTCATTAAAAACAAACACAGAACAAGGATCAAAACCCATTATCTTTTCATTAGTACGCTTGCAAATCCAAAACGCGTCATTCATAGTTTTAAAAGCTACAGGTTCCTCTTTTTACACAAACTAGAATTTTGACAGAAGCTTCATCTTTATCATACGAATCAAAGAGGCCTTTCCAAATACCCAATCAATAGTTTAAAGAATTAGGACAACGATGCTACATGCAGAAGGAAAACCCTAAACACCACATACATTTCCATAGAAATCAAAACGCAGCATTAAAACAGACTGAGATTTGTATAGCGAATTACGCGGAAGTCCATTTGATCCCTATCTATTTTATTTCAGTCATCAGAAAACGCAGCAGTGAGAACCCTGGACAAATTGTCCTCAGGCACATAGAGACACCAGCGTAAGGGTTACGATTATTCCTACCAACGTATTATTAAAGAAACAGTCAAACAATATGAAGAATAGCAGAACTAAGATGTTTCAACCGACGACCTTCAGAAATGGAAAACGATAACCACACAGAGGTTTCATGCACTTAAACCACATAATCTCAGAAATAAAAATGCAGAGATTTAATATTTGCACATTCCATTCAAATACATATCAACAAATAAACGCAGGTCACTATATGAGTGTCCAAAATCCCCAAATTTACACATGTGACAGTATCTCCTTCTACACAGGCGTAGAAACCCCTTCAGTACCAGTAACTTAAAATGCCACATTACAGTCAAAATTCCATAGTGATATCCCCGACCATTATATTAGAGTCATACATTAACAGGTCCGGCCAAAGGCGACCCTCTTTGGATTTCCCAAAACATTGCAGAAAGCCAATAGGAAAACATGAATCCCAAATAGAAAAAACATTACACCAGCTAGAGGTACGAGAGGCAGGAGTAAGGGTTTGGGAAACCTGAACTTACCCTTTCCCAAGTCATTCAAACACCATGGTGGCTGGAAAACCTAGAAGGAGTCCAAGCATAGCAGAACATTTCTAACCTGCCACGAAGACACCACAACGAGGTTAAAGATTGAGGTAGATGCTGGTTAAAATCATTACTGACTAAGCTTGAATTCAAGACATGGGAATTTTACCTGTAGCATCCGTGTTCTTTCCCCTCTGCACCTTCAATCAAGCAACCAATGAGAGCTAAGACCATGAGCAAAGCTCGGGTTTGAGCACAGACTCCTCAAACTCAACAAGCATTCACCATAACCCAAGTGAAACATGAAAATGAGAATTCGATGGTGTAAAACCCAAGGGAAAACCCCATGCATAGCTGGCAGCAGGGCCATGTGACATCGTAGACCTGCATTTAATGTTACCACCAACCCCAACATATTTCAATACACGACGCTACTCCCTATAGTGGGAAGTTGTTGTTTGAACAAGGTGTTGTCCAATAAATACTATCTCATACCATCAAGTTTTTCAAAGTCCAACCATTGTTGTAAAGGACCAACAAATATTTCATAGCACCAGCAAGTAATGCAAATGGGCCAACACTCCAACTATTATAATATTTAGGCTTTTTTAACTATTAGGGTTTTGAAGTGGACACGCGAAGTAGATGTCCTCATAGGTACACTTGGAAATAAAGTACAAATAGAATGCATTAGCAAAACTCTCTAAGTAAGTCAGATTTTTCCCATTGCTTACACCTTACCGCTAGGCAGCTCTATCGGGGTACTTTTTCTGTCGAAATACCAATGTTCCATCATGGGCCTTAAAACTTCCTCATCAAGGGTCCATCTCACCTGAAGATGACATTTAGACTTTTATAAATCATATACATGACTTCTTAAAAACAGTAAGAAAGTGTTCTTAGTATAAGTACAACAAATTACCTTACTCTATCCATCGCTTGCGCAAAACTAAGAGATCACCAAACCAGTGAGACTATGATACTTAGAAATGATTGAGACTCTTAAATATCACAAACTAATACCAGTACGTATCTTATTCTTTTATCAATGCTGAAGTTAATTTTACAACCATCATCTCTAATTCAGCTTTCATTGCCGTAGTGTAAAAATTTTAAATTTTTACTATTTTGGGACATTACAAATGTAATCATAGCTCAGTTCCAAAGTATGGGAATCTCTTTTCCCATCCATGTCCGAAACCACTTAACGTTAACATGAGTCCGATCCAGGTTGTACGGGGATTTCCCTTCATCGTCCATATTACCAAATCGAAATCCCTCATCTACCGATCCCATATTTTCCCCCCTTCGTCATGTAGATATCTCCCTCTCTTAACAGGTTGGCGCTCCTCTCAAATGTGACAAATGGTATTTTCCTAGGCTGGCATGGAATAAGTGTCCTTTTTCCAACAAAAGGTGCTTCACCACTAAGGGGACAACTCCCTTAAACTTCTCAACCAGCTACTCCCACTCAACGACTATCCTCAGTTTACTTTATTTAAAAGTATTTTATATATTTATCAACCTGTTCGCTTTGGTACTCGTAGTTCCCGAGCTCACATAGTGATAAATTCTAAGTATTAATTTTACCATGTAAATAAAGTGGAGCGAGTCTCCTCTCTTACCCCGGTGTAATACATGGGTTGTATATAATGTAATTTAAGACTTATATGTATACTCATAGGTATCTATATAAGTTTTATCTATAAAACTTTCACCAAATGCCATAAAGCTTTGTATAAAGGTAGAGGTAATACTTAGGCATACACACACTCACATACATATATATATGTATCTATGGATAGGTAAGGTTTAATATATATTCACCATATATATATAAAGTAAAACCCCCATCATGTTCCATATAGTAAGTTTTTCCAACGAAATCTTTTAACCCAAAATACGATAATTACCAAGAGCTTCTCCGCTCATAAAAGGTTCTTGATGTATATTAAAGGGCTTCGTCTCCAATAATATTCCTTTTAATAGTAGTTAGGATCTCTTTATATTTATAATTATCCTAAGATAATTATTAACGCGCCTTTCCTTCATCGAGTAGGTTTGGATGTTCTTAGGTATGATTATGTGTATACACTTTTGATTATGTATATATGTATACTGATATATATATAATTTGTTCTTCTTACATTCATTATCTAAGAAGTTTATTCCTTCATTCAATGTTTGAAGGAACTTTAGCTCTCGATAGCTACTTGTGTCCTTGCCAAGGATAGAAATATCTCTTTGCTTACATAATTAATAGTTGATAAGTCTTATTATTTATTAGTATATTTGAGGTGAGTGAGTACCCCCTTCAACAATCCTACTCGGATGTAGTATGAACTTAGGACAACATAGATAAACTGCTCACCTTTTCTTTAGGTTCCTACTGACATCAAGATGACATTTGTTATTCATGTCTTTCCAACAAGATGACCCTATCCCCTAGTGGAATCATTTCCCCATCATTAAGTTCATCATGCTCTTAGTCTCCTAAATATTACATTCTCAGTTGTAACTTAGGAAGTAACAAAAACAACATCACAAACAAGGTTTACTGGTGGGGCCTTGGCCTTGAGCTCCTCACCAGAAACCAGTACAACATATAAAATTACACTTTGTCAACTAATAGGGATATATAAGAGGATGTTACATCCTCCTCCCCTTTAAGAAGAACACCGTCCTCGGTGTTCACGCTTTTCAACACTTTTGTCTTCTATTTCCAAGTTCCTTTGTTTTGTGACCTTTGGCTTGTTCCTTCATCTCTATTCTGATTGTCTTCAAACTTTCATGATTCCTGCAAGTTGTTATTGCTCATAACCTGCACTTTTGTGCAACAAAACCGGGTCTCCAAAATTTTCCCAGGATAATATATCATTAAATCATAATTCAACTCAAAAACATAACAATGACCCCTTTATTCCAACATAACATTTGCAATTCATGGAAATCTCTTTTGCACTTTTTATCACAAGCACAATAAATCCAGTGCTTCAAGAACATAGACTGTTAATTTAATCAATACATCATTCACTTGATCCAGGAAATTCTTGCCTAACACCCCAGTGCTCACACAGCAATCCTTTCGGAACTTCTTGCCTAACACCTCAGTGCTCACACAACAATTTCTTTCATATTTTTCTTTCCTAACACCACAGTGCTCATGCAACAATACTTTCTCTCATGCATACTAAGCAGCGTCCTGCCTCCCGAATATGCATTCTCTCATAGTTTGCATAGGTCTTTAAATCCCGCCGATTCCTTTGAGAATCCTAGCGGCTGTCAATTCCCTGATTTCTAGGGAGTGTTTCAGTGCCCTTAACCTATTCTAACATAATTCCCTTCAAGACTTCTTGCTTGAGTCCTTGAATCTATTTCCCCTCAAACCTCCTCGCTTGAGTCTAGGAAAATTTATCCATTATTTCATCATATTACATTTTGTAACCATACGATTACTCTGACCAATTTGGGTCGAGTTCTTTTTTTTTGAACAATAATTTTTAAAAGAATAATTAACAGTTGCGATGTGGATCTTAAATCCTCACCCCCTTATTTTACCATGTATAATATTTATGCTCTTGTCTTTCCACAAGCTCCACAGAATTTTGACCATTTGCCAGATTCACCTGTTAGTAACAAAATAAAATATTCGTAAGAAGATCTTTTTCCTATGCATAAAAATAAGAAGATCATCCTTCACAATATAAGAACATTCTTTTCTTATTAATGTTTTTGTGAGTAAACAATAAAACTAGTATGTACCCATGTTAGAAATGTCAAATGCCTCTATTCATCACAAAACCATCTTATATTAATAAAGGTCTACATCCCATTTACCTACTCATGGTAACTTGCTTCTAAGCATATAGGTGTTTCTAGACATAATAAGTAACCTTCTTCATGTTACTACTTATAACTATGCCAACTTCATCTTCATGGATTTTCATAAATGAAAGTTGTAACATAATACGTTTCATACCTCATTCATTCATATACACTTTTAGCCATATTCAGTTATCACCAATCTCATAAAACTCTGATGACCAATAAACCATTAATATACATAAGAATAATTATCTCACAAGGATAATTTTCATGATCATATGTTTTACTTCGAAGTAACTCATTCGTCATTACACTAATCTTGGTAATAACCTAAAAATTGCCACCAAAACACAATACACCACATCATCTTAAGATAGTATAAACAAACAACAAAATGGCTTCATGACAGATAATAAGAACTGGTGAGGGTTATATCATTGGTAACTTCCTTCCTTCTCCTGAAATCCAGAGATTAGGGTTAAATCCTAATTTATTTAGTCTCGTAACTTATTTGGAAGGACACTATATCGTTCCATTTCTAATATGATTTCAATTTAGTTATACAACTTTTCTTTGTATGCACCAACATCATGTAAGTAACAATGCATTGTTTACACATATATATATACTTGCACATTTTTGTATAACGGTAATCACATACCTTTATAAGGGAGTCCGCATACCTCCTTATTATATGACCCTCTTATGCCAAGGTACAAGTTGACTTGTATCAACACATATTAGTACTATAATCAACATCATATAGCAAAAATAAAATGGGTAGTCAAGGTGCCCATGCACATACTTCTACGTCATAACTCTCGAACATAACTTTTATAACAACCACTCAAGTATTCCAATTTCCATAGTAGAGATCACTGATAATAAGGAATATATATACAAAAATGAAAGTCATGCATTTCATTATATGCATCCTATTAACTACTTAAAACACACGTGTATACTTTTTAAGAAATTATAACCATTTCCTTTTGTTGAACCTACCAGCAAGGTTACAAGCACGCTTCTATGTCATACAATAACATTATGGAAATCATGTACTATAATGAAATTAATTAGTAAGGAGACTATTAATGAAAGTTCTCCTTTATGATCAAAAAAAATTTCCTAGTCGTAGAGACTTCACACTAGTTAATTTTCTGTTCACAGAATTTTGGGTACCTTTCGTCTAGTTAGGCCAGACTTCTTGTGAAATACTGGTTTTAGCGAAAATAACCAACCTATAATTCTTAGTTGATAACTCTTTAACGAAATGGAATTCTGTATCATCAACATACTTACATTTCCTTCCATAACTAGGAGATATTAATTATCTCAGTTACACGTTTTATTCATGTTGGCTCCTCCTGCGGTATGCACTTCTACAACATTCACTATTAATTTCAACAACATTTATAAACATTCTTGTTTATAAATACCTTAGAGGGGACCCACTTCGGAGGTAAGGTACTACTATTTTTTATTCTTGTTCTATTTACTTTGTTTTCTTCTATTCTAGTGGGGTTGACAAGTCAAAATAACCCAGGGCCAATAGTAGGGTTTCTCCCATGTAAATGATTCCAATTAGAACTCAAACCATTTGGAATAGGGAACCTGTCCAGATTCTGGCGCGATAACCATTACCGATTTTGGGGTTCACCGGTTGTAGCCTAGTTCATCATTTATGGATTTATTTTAAAAGATGAAATGAAATATGAGCTAATCTAAATGTAGTTTCTAACTATATTAATTTATCCTAGATAGAAGCAAAATTTAAAGGGCGAGAGCAGTGAAATAACAATTGAACATCCATATTCTAAATTCAGAAAGCCATTTTTAGAAGAAAATAAAGAATAACAAAATAAAATATAAATATGAGAATAGTCTCTTATGGGACCCTATTTTTGGAAAGGAAAGTACATCTATTTCTTGTTTTCTAAACCTTAAGAATGTAAGTAATCCATAAAGAGAGAGCTATGGGCATTGGATAGATGTATGTTGCATGCATTAGGGATTGGATTGTTTGTTGATTATAATTTCTTTCTTATTTGTTAAAGTATTCCTTTTATGACTAAAATGCGCATAAATACTAATTCATTGGTTGAATTCATGACTTTTAGAATAGATCCCTTGTGGTACATTTTGAAGTAAGTCCAAATCAAGAATATCCCTTATTGGTGCAATCACTCTACACAATCCTCTCATGTATTCATCCCATGCAATCATTCTGCATGATCATTCTTGATTAGTGCAACAAAATTCCTTATTGGAAAATTTTGAGGTAGATCAAATCAAGCAGGTGCTTTGCGATATCCTTTGTTATCCATGTGTTCTCTTAGCATGATATTGTTTTGATGACAACACTCAAAAGAGTATGTGATGCTACTAGTTGTTGGTGCAAACATTATGAGACATTTGAAAGCTTCAATTAGATTAGGAACTGATCAAGATGACCGGAAGAATAATTTTTTCTTTTTTTAAGCATTAGAACAAGCGATCCTAGGGCACAAGAAGGAACAAGTGTTAGGAACCTATCTAAACCCTTCTCTTTACTATGTTAGTATATTGTTATTGGACGCATATGCTTTGTAAGTCGTCCCGTAGTATTTGTTGATCCGTAGTTTATATTAGCCCATAGTATTGACCCATAGTATTGGACGCATATGCTTTGTAAGTCGTCCCGTAGTATTATATGTCCCATGGTTTTGACTCATGGTATTGGGCATAGACTTAGTATATAAGTGTGTGTTGAGGTCATTGAAGGACCGTGAAGTTAATTGTATTGAGCTTGCTCAAAGGAGGTTGCCCCCTCGAAGTGGCCCCTGATCAATATAAAAGTGATTCCGTTCTATTATTTCTGCTATTTCGCATATTCTTAGTAATTAATTGTTGCAGGTGCATCTCATCTAGTATCAGAGCACTTTCCTTGGCACAAGTGGGAAATTTTTTTTTCTTTTTTTGGGCGGCGACTTTCATATCAATTTCTGAAACTTTCTGCACAAAATCAAAAGAAACCGATTGCATATCTGAATTCATCTTTCAAAAATACGCAGTTTCAAAAAAACAATCATCTCATTTGGAGTTTTAAAAGTGGAGATATCGCGGATTTAAAATCATCAATTTTTCAGAATTTCGGTGACGGCCACGGAAATTGCGGCGAGAAAATATTTTGACCGAGTGCCCAGATTTCTATTCCGCTTTCATGGGTAGAAGTAGAGTGATTGTTCCAGTTCCGGAAACATGCTATAATAGCGATTTTGAGCAATATAGATCTGATTTTTGAACATTGGGTGGAATTTCTGCCCAAATTTTTTCTGTTGCAGGTTCGGATTTGGGAATCATCCCTATCCGCTTAAATGTGGGAAGTACTTGGGCATAAGCCCTAAAACTCATTGTGAGAAGTACCACAGGAACCCCGAAGTAGCTGGCCCATTGAAAGGACCTGCCAGCGAAAAGGGCAACGACCCCTACTTGATTGACTAGTTCCCACCCGTGAGGTAAACCAAGAGCTGTCGTTTGTGGCAAAGCGGTTATCAGTTTTACCTGAGCCATGGAGTGAGGGGTACTGCCCCAATATGCAAGCCGTCAACAGCATTGGTGGCCGAGTGAAACCCCTGAACTGTTAGGAAGCCGCACATACCTGGGGTCCATATCTACTTTCAGCTGAACTATTGTTGATCACTATTGCGCCGTTTTAGATCCATTTGCAAGCCGTTCCAGATTCAGTCGTTTTCAATCCATTCGGCGTTGTTCCATATCCCTTTCGAGCCGTAGCTGCTCCAGTCTGGAAATTTTAAAATAAAAAAAAAAGGAAGAAGAAGAAGTATAAAATTCAGTTTTTTCTCCATATCTCCCTTATTTTTACTCTGTTTCCCTTGAAATTTTTGGGGAACCCCTGTCATCCCATTCTGCATATTTCATTCCTGAGGACCCTATCCCCAATTCCCCTTCCCAAAGCCCGAAAGCCCACATTTGTCTATTTTTAGGGTTTGCCATAACTTCCTCATATTTCACCCAATCGCCTTCAAATTTTACCACAGAGTTCCTTTCTGAACTCTGCTTCTTTGTCCCTCTCTACCAAATTTTCTCATTCTATCACCCCACTTCTGAAATCTCCATTTTTGCTTTCTTGTCCTTTCGACAGTGTCCAAAATCTAGTCAAACCCCAATTACTCATCAGATTGTTTCCCCAATCCAAATTTCCCTCTACTAAATCAACTTCTGTTTGTGTTTTTCTATCTATTCCACAAAAAAAAAAAAAAAACCTGGTTATGGTTGTCACCCGTGCAGGAGCCAACACCATGCAGGAAGCACTTGCAGCCATCCAAACCAAACTCCAAGATCTAGATGAAAAATTTCTCAGCCTCCATCTTCAGCATTCAGCCATGAACAATAACCCACAGCCAGAATCTTTTGCAGCCACTGGGTTCTCTTCTTCCAACAATTTTCGTGCGCCGAAGCTTGATTTTCCTCGCTTCAATGGTACTGATCCGACGGGATGGATATACCGAGCAGAACAATATTTCATTCTGCATAATACTTTTGATGTCTAGAAAGTTCCACTTGCATCCTTTCATTTGGAACAGGAAGCCCTTCAATAGTACCGTTGGTACATCAAAGCTCATCCTGAGCCAAACTGGATAGATTTTTGCCAACTCATTTTGCCACGATTTGGCCCTAGTGCTTTTGATGATTTCACAGGAGCACTCACTAAACTTCACCAAATTGGCACAATGAGAGAGTATCAGACAGAATTTGAGAAATTGGCCAATCACACAGAAGGATTGTCTGATGAATTCTACAGGAGTTGTTTTATAAGTGGTCTCAAGGATGAAATTCGCTCAGAGGTCAAAATGTTTTGTCCCAACACAATGATGGAAGTCCTAGGGTTGGCTAAGCTAGCTGAGGACAAGATTGCAGCTCAACAACACTCCAAACGCACCCTTGTTCCCTTCAGAAATATGGGTTCCCAACGACCTCCCATCACGCCTTCTCCTCAACCAACTCCTATCAAGCATTTGTCTGAAATAGAAATGCAGGCACGCCGAGAAAAAGGGCTTTGCTATAATTGTGATGAGAAATTCACTCGGGGACATAGATGTGTTCAACAAAAGCTATATCTCTTGGATGTGGATTGTCCGCCTGCCTTAGAACTTGGTGAAGCAGCTACAGATACAGTGGATGATCAGATCGACATTCAACACCTGCCTATTGACACTCCATTTCAGGAAGACCCACCTGAGATCTCTCTCCATGCTGTAACCGATGTCACCACCCCACAAACAATGCGGGTCAGGGGATACTTCAAGAAGCTCCCTCTTACCATACTCATTGATTTTGGTAGCACTCATAACTTCATTGACCCTCGGATTGCCAAACAAGCTGATTGTTTTGTCCATCCTTGCTCCAGCTTTGAAGTCATGGTTGCCAATGGGGGCACCTTACCTTGCAAGGGGAAGTGTCACAATGTGCGTATCTCTATGGAAGATTATAACCTACGCTCTGACATGTTTGCCTTGCCCTTAGGCGGATGTGATGTGGTTTTTGGCGTTCAATGGTTACGCACACTTGGCCCCATCTTATGGGATTTTGCTGAACTTTGGATGCAGTTTAAAGTCAATGGGGCACAACACAAATTTATGGGCTTACAACCAGGGTCTCTCTGCATCATCAGTTCACATCGCCTGGAAAAAATCCTTAAGAAGAATTCACATGGTGTCATTGCTCAGCTCAATTCCATTCAGATGCACCCATCAACAGTCTCCACTACTTCATTGGATAGATATGCAGGTATCTTTGTTGAACCAATGTGCTTTCTACCTTCATGAGACCTTTCCGGTAAGAATTTAGCTACATCTACCTCTCAGCAGGAAATGATGGCTATTTTGCATGCAATACAGAAGTGGCAGCCATACCTATTAGGGAATTATTTCTGCATCAAGACTCATCTCCCGAGTCTGGAAAATTTTATGGAACAATGGGTCTCCTCCCCAACACACCTGAAATGGGTTATCCACCTCATGGGTTATCCCTATGTGATCACTTACAAGAAGGGTAAGGACAATATGGTGGAAGATGCTCCTTCTTGCACAATTGATGACCCAATTTCTCTTACAACTCTTTCTCTGCTTGTTCCAAATTGGGTGCAATATGTTCAACAGGGCTCTCTCTTCTATGAACTCCATGCTTCTTCATCAACAGGGCACTCTGGGTTCTACAACAGGTATGACCAAGAATAATGTAACTTCTTTTGACAGGGACTAAAAATGACAATTCAACAGATGGTGGCTGACGATGATACTTTCCAAGTCAACAAGGGTGAAACAACACTCCTTTCGGGATTGCTCAAACCCTTACCCATCCTTAAACAACTTTGGCCAACTATTTCTATTGATTTCCTAGCAGCACTCTTGTGGTACAATACCACATCTCACAGAACACCATATGAAGCGGTTTATGGACAAACACCACCAGTTCTTCTTCCATACACCCTTAGCAACTCCCCAGTTCAGGAAATTGACTCGGTTCTTCGAAACCGCAATCAGATTCTTCTCATTCTGCAGGACAATATTCACATGGCCAGAATTCGCCTGAATCAACAAGCCGATCAGCACTGTTCTGAGCACATTTTCCACGCAGCTGACAGGGTTCTTCTTCATCTACAGCCTTCCAAGCAATCCTCCTTGACACTCCAAAGGCGTCAATGGCCTAAAATGCAACCCGAGGATGCTACCGGGGAACCACTCCTTCAGCTTCTGCAGCAATTTCTCCAACCAAAGCTTTCAGGACAAAGCTTTTTCTAAGGGAGAGGGGATGTTAGGAACCTATGTAAACCCTTCTCTTTACTATGTTAGTATATTGTTATTGTACGCATATGCTTTGTAAGTCGTCCCGTAGTATTTGTTGATCCGTAGTTTATATTAGCCCATAGTATTGACCCATAGTATTGGACGCATATGCTTTTTAAATCATCCCGTACTATTATATGTCCCATGGTTTTGACTCATGGTATTGGGCATAGACTTAGTATATAAGTGTGTGTTGAGGTCATTGAAGGACCGTGAAGTTAATTGTATTGAGCTTGCTCAAAGGAGGTTGCCCCCTCGAAGTGGCCCGTGATCAATATAAAAGTGATTATGTTCTATTATTTATGCTATTTCGCATATTCTTAGTAATTAATTGTTGCAAGTGCATCTCAACAAGTTAATGAACAAGTATGACCGATGATATGAGAGGCATAGACAAGAAGGAACAAGTCAATGAACAAATGTTGAAAGAGATTCCCGACTTTGACAACCTATACCCGACCAAAAAAACACATAGAAAGAAGCATACCGACATCTTGCTAACGAAGAAAAGCTCGACAGAATTTTCCATGAAGCCCGACACGAAGAGCAGAGAAGTCAAAATGCACCAGAAGAAGGATCGACAAGCTGTCACTCAAAATTAACTTCTTCATCAAACCTGCAATCAATGCATCCACCTACTATGCGCTCTCCCGTGCAAACTAGCCCAGCTATAAATACTGGACTCGAGGACTCTTGGTTGTTATTCTTCCAAGAGCTTGAACTTTAGATCATAGAGTCGTCTGAACCACTAGAGCAAAATTCTGAACTTGAGAATCCCACAATAGACATGGCACCCGAGAAATCTCAAGCAACAACCATATTTGCAGCCACTAAAGTAAGAGAGTTAGAAATAGAAAACTCACCATTGGAGACCAAACTTCAGCTCATCTGAAATGCCAAGGTGGTTGAACAACAATGGTGAAGGATTTGTAATGGCATCCTTGAGTGGGGTAAATAATTAAATGGCGGATGGAGAGTCGAATCCTAGAAAACAAGCCCTCCTCACCATCAACCATTTCACCATCGGCCCTAGTTACTACCAGTTTACCATCCCCTACCACTACCAATGACACCAACACAACCCCAGCAACACAACAAATAGAAGAGATATCAACAACACAAAAATACATCAACACAGAAAGGATAGAGCAAGAAGAAGAAAACAAGGAAAGAACAGCGCAGGAAGCCTCCGACAAGCAGAAGGAAGCAGGAAAACAACAAGAAACGCTGACAAGCAGAAGGGAGAAAAAAAACCACAAGAGGCCACAGCCAAGGAAAAACAGAAAAGAAAGAGAAAGAAGAGGAAATAAAAGAAAGAGAAAGAAGAGGAAAGAAAAGAAAAGACAATAGAAAGAAAAGAAGAAACAACAACAACACCTCCATCACATCCAACAACAAACTCGCCTCTCTGTACACTTAGATCAGTATGGACCAATTGCTACATATGAACCTCGGGAAGCAAAGGAGGAAGAACTTGATCTCCTTGAAGATGCGATCAACAGAGAGCACAGACATAGAAGAAATGAAGCTCGAGACCACCTACAAATACTACAAGCAAAGCAAGCAACATTTTTGACTAAGTGTGAGGACTTAGCCCAACAGGTCATCCCAATACCGTCGAGCTCCAACACAAGAAACCCTTTCGACAAAGCATACATCATATTGGGAAGTGTCGTGGTGACCCTGAGAGATCAATTTGATAAGAACCGACGAGATCAGGCCATAGAGATATCCATTCTAATGAAAAATAAATATACGGCCTTCACATAAGCCGACAACATGCCTGCACAGTATACCAAAGAATCCACTATAGTAACAAAAGTCTTGCGCAATTGGTATACATATTAAGGTTGATCCGCACGCGCCCATGAGCATGAGGGGGAAAAAAATTTGACTGAATGATTCAGCTCTGTTATGGCGGAAGCATAAGAATAATAAGCAAAGCAGGAAATACACTACACACAAAACCATATACACACAGACAATATGCGGGAATGCGAATTGATATTCTCTATTACTTGATGTCTACTTGTCGAACATGTATATTACAATATGTTACATGCTTATATAGAATGATGAGATGCTTGGGTGTCTGCCCGTTACATTCAGTTACAAGATAATTTAGAGAATGGTTACAAAAGTTCAACCGTTATGGCCGACTGGAAGACATAGAGACAATCTATCGTGGTTTGTCAGTCGCAAGGTGTCGATGATGTATGTCAAGGTTGAAAAACTTGTTGAAGTCGATTACTGGTCGCAGTCGTTTCGAAGTCGATGTTGAAGATGTTGAACTTGTCGATGTTGACATCCGACAATAATGCCAAGTGCTGAGTGGATCATACCTCCTTCCTTAAGAAACAATGGTCTCCATTGTTTGCTCGTACAGATGAGGAAACTTGTCAGGAAGTTCAGTAGTAGAGTACCATTTTCCTTGTGGTGGTATCTCTCCAGATTTGGGTACATGAAACAAGGGAATTGTGTTCTTCCTTGTATGGCGTACTCGTCGTCCCACATTGGTGTCGCAAGAAAGAGGCTCCTGAACATCTGGAAGGATGTCGTCGATTTCTGCTATTTGCAAGTCGTTATGTTCCAATAGTGGTGCATGGTATGGTCGAAGTAGATACACATTAAATATTGGATGCAGACCCAGGCATGAAGGAATGTCGAGCTTGAAATCATTTTCTCCAATCTGCTAAATAATACTGTATGGACCATATCACAAATGTTTCAACTTCTTATATGGACCGGTGAAGCGCTCCTTCTTAAGATGCAACCGGACGTTATCCCCAATCTGAAATGAATGAGGGATACGATGCTTATCATATCGGGCCTTCAATTTCACATTAGCTCGTTGCAACATTTCCCATGCTTACTTCTGGATGTCGCAAATTTGATCTTGAAACTTCAATGCTTTGTCGACTAATCGCAAGTTATAGTCGGTGTCGTGGTTCGACTGTGTCGAAGAACTGATCAAGTCAATAGGCCCTAAGAGTTGAAATCCATAACAAATATCAAATGGAATCTTTCCCGTAGAGCTATAATGAGCACAATTGTAGTTGTGATGTATGTATGGAATACTATCATCCCATGTTCGTCAATGCTTGTGGTTGTACATCCGAAGCAATTGTACTACCAAGAGATTCACAACTTCCATCTGTCCATCTGTTTGAGGATGGAAAGATGTCGATAGGGAAAGTCTTATGTCCAGCTACTGCCAGAGGGTCTTCCAAAATATGATGACAAATATGGAATCTCTATCGAAAATAATGGTTGTCGGTAAACCGCAATGTTTCCAGACATGTTCGAAGAAGAGCTGAGCAGTCTGCTGCGCTGTTGTAGTCTTCTTGCATGGAATGAGAATGGCCATCTTGGAAAATATTTCGACTACTACTAAGATCACGTCATGCTGATGTTTGGTAGTAGGATATCCCGTCAAGTGATCCATAGAAATAGATTCCGATGGTCGACTAAGAACTAGAAAAGGTGTGTACAATCCCTGTCATCAATAAGGCGGTTTAGCAATGGCACAAATTATGCGTGATTGAATGTACTTGTTGACGTCAGTTTTAAGTGAAGGACAAAATAAATACTTTGGGAGAATATCAGGGGTCTTTTCTACTCCAAAGTGTCCTGCAATATTGTTGTAGTGCATGTCCCAAATGATCTTTTGTCGATACTCACCTGTCGGTACACAGAGTTGTCCAAGCTTGTATAGAAAGGTGTCTTTCAGAAAATATTCGGAGGTCGACGACTTGTGAGTCTGAATTTTTTGATAGACTGTTGAGAATTCATTGTCTTCCTGATACAATTGAGTCCAAGTGGCAGTGTCATAACCCTGCATACTTATCATTGTAAGAAGGAGAGTAATGGGTGGTTGACCGAGACAATCGGCGGCGGAATTGGATTTACCTTTCTGATACTTAATTACAAATTGAAATTGTTGTAGGTAATTAATCCACTTGATTTGTCGAGTTGTCTGTAACTTTGACTGGGACGGGGTGAACTGTAAAGGCTTGTGGTTAGTGAGAATGACCGTCTCCTTTCCAAGGTTATAATGTCTCCATTCCTTAAGAGCTTGCACAATGGTGTATAGTTCTTTCTCATACATCGAATATATTCTAAAATTTTTGTTAAAAGTTTCAAAATGAAAATCGACTGGGTGACTAGACTGAGTGATCACTGCGCCCAAGGCATAGTCCGATGCGTCTGTCTCAATCTCAAAGGGCTAATTCAAATCAGGTAACACAAGTACTGGTGTAGTGCAAAGCTTGTGTTTGAGATGTTCAAAAGCTTCTTGTTGTGTCGATGTCCATTTGAATACATTTTTTCCATTTCCCTTCATCAACTGATTCAAGGGCCAGGCTATGTGACTGAAGCCGAGTATGAATCGTTGATATAAATTCACCAAACCAAGAAAAATTCTTAGTTCATGAATGCTTGAGTCAATTACATACCCCAAATATTTGATGTTGATCATCGGAAAGGAAAATTTGTCCAGGTTCAAGTAGAGTCGATGTTGTTGGAGAGTGTCGAGGACTTGTCGAAGTTGTCTGACATGTTTTTCCCTTGATCGAATGAAAATCAATATGTCGTCAAAATAGACAATGACCCATTTTCCGATGAAAGGTCGAAGAATGTTATCCATATACCGCATGAAGGTCGCAAGTGCATTGGTTAAGCTGAAAGGCATGACTATCCATTCAAGCAATCCTTCATTGGTATTGAAAGCAGTTTTCCATACATCTGTGGGCTCGATTGGAATCTGATGATATCCCGACTTGAGGTCGAGCTTAGTAAATAATTTAGCACCTTTCAGACAGTCGATGAGCTCGTCTATCCGCGGAAGAGGGTAGCGATTCTTTACCAAAATGTTGTTGAGGGCCCGGTAGTCGATGCACATCCACCAAGTCTTGTCTTTCTTTGGAATGAGGATGAATAAACTTCCACAAGGAGAGGAGTTGGGTCGGATATGACCTTTGTCGATCAAATCTTGGATCTGTCTATGAATCTCTTCATTTTCGAGAATAGATATTCTATAAAAAAATGTGTTAGGTAATGAAGAACCAGGAGCACATTCAATAGAGTGTTTTACCTGACAATGTAGAGGTAATTCGTCTGGTTCTTGGAATAGGTTATGGTACTCATCAAGAATCTTGTCGATCTACTGCTTCTATCGGGAGCTGCACTAGTCGGTGACTCGACTAGTTGTTGCAGTCTTCCTAGAATGTTGTGGCTTTATCATAATCAATGCGAAATTCTAAGCATGGTTGATGGGCTTCTTCGTCTGTTTATCAGATATCATTGCAACCGTTGGTGTAGATCGTCGCTCTGGTATGCTGTACCATCAGTTCTGAATTATTACAATCATGTTCTGAGGTCGTGACTAATAAATTCCATGTCAATCCCATAGGTAAGGTTTCCCAAACAGGGCGTCGTCTACGGAGAGTGGTGCCACGTCACAGAGTACTTCATCTTCAAAAGGCTTAATGAAGTAGGTGATTTTTCATTATCGGGTGATCCTTAGTTCTTGTCCATCCTTCATCCAACCGATGTTGTAAGGATGATGATGTGGAGTGGTAAAAAGACCAAGTTTCTTCATGAGATCTTCAAAAAAAAAGTTCTTCTGCCTACCCTTATCCACAATCAGATGCAATGGATTATTTTGAACCCATATCTGTGTATGGAATAGGCACTCTCATTCCTCCTCGTCGACGATAGTCGAGGCTATAGGAGTGGTTGATGTCGATGTCAAAAGAGTCATTGCTTCTGGGTCAGTTTATACCAGAGTTTTGTCGAATGAGTCGCATGTAAACACTTTTTCCAAAAATGTCTTTAGAGCTTTGCATTTAGATGTATCATGCCACGATGAATTGTGTTAATCACACAATTTCCCAGTAGGTTACTTGATACGTTCCCTTTTGTCTTTCTGAAAATGCTTTTTTCCATGATCATGCTTTGTCAGAGTTGGATGAGAAGGTCTCGACTTGTCGAAGTTGGCTAGTGCCTTCTTGTTCGGTGGTCATCTTGATTCCGACTTAGTCATGAAGCGTGATTTTTCCTTCTCTTTGGTTTCAAGCTTACTGGCATAGTGGAATGCATCCATGATCATATTGATAGTCAAAAATTCCATCCCCTGCTGAATGTACTGGGACAATCCATTGATGTACTTCATAACAAGCAATATCTCTTCTTCTTGAATTCCAAGTCTATCCATGAGTCGATAGAACTCGTCGGTGTAAATTTGTACGGACTGGTCTTTCCATTGCCTTAGCTGCAGCCACTTCTTATACTGTTGTCCAACGTACTTGGGTGGGTAAAACTCCTTTCATACGTATTCGACAAATTTCTCCCATGTCTCTATGGGGTATCCTCTTTTATCCATCTTTGTCTATAGTTTCTCCCACCAGCAGTGTACAGATGTTGACATCTTTAAGGACGCATTGGTGATATTTTCAGTTTCCGAGAGTTGATTCACAGAGTAATAGGATTCCAATTGTTGTACCCAATTGTCAACGGATTCCGCATCAATATTTCCTTCTAGATTCGGTATGTCCAAATTCATTTGCACCTTGAATGGACTGATTTTGTCGAAGTTAGATCTTGTCGGAAATCCTCCTGATGTCGAAGAAAATTGTGTGAGAATCTCATTGAACCCGGAGAACATTTCAGTTTGTTGCCGAGCCAATGCTTTCTCTATAAGTTGTGTTGTCTCGTCGATTGCATGTCTATCATCTGTTTCTCCTGCCATATATGGAGGTAGTGTCTGCTTGGATTGTTGATCTTGCGAGTGTGTTTGAACATGCATAAGTTAGGTAAATTCAAGGGAAGTTTCTGTATAAAACTTAAGCATGAACAAAGCTGATGCTACTGCTCTGGTACCAATGATCCGCACGTGCCCAGGAGCACGAGGGGGGAAACCGTTTGACTGAATGAGTCGGCTCTGTTATGGAGGAAGCATACGAATAATAAGCAAAGCAGGAAATACACTACACACAGAAACATATACACACAGACAATATGCGGGAATGCGAATTGATATTCTCTATTACTTGATGTCTACTTGTCGAACATGTATATTAAAATATGTTACCTGCTTATATAGAATGTTGAGACACTTGGGTTTCTTCCCATTACGTTCAGTTACAAGATAAGTTAGAGAACGGTTACAAAATTTCAATCATTATGGTGGACTGGAAGACAGAGAGAGAATCTATCGTGGTTCGTCAGTCGCAAGGTGTCGACAATGTATGTCGAGGTTGCAAAACTTGTCGAAGTCGTGTCGACGTCAATTACTGGTCGCAATCGTGTTGAAGTCGATGTTGAATATGCTGAACTTATCGATGTTGACATCCGACAATAATTCCAAGTGCTAATGGATCAACGACAATGTGTTCGAATAAATGCAAATGATGCAAGAGATGACCGACACACTTCACAGCAAAGGCAGACTACCGACGAAGCACTCACTGAAACCATCGATGAGCAAATTTCATGGAGAGAAGAAAGCTAGCAAAGCTGGAGAAATAGGAGGAGCAATGGATCGGTCAAGATCGAGCTGGCCTATCCAAAGTCAAAAATATTTGTCCATACCTCCAATGAATTCTTTACACTGTTGACAACAAGATGAAATGTTTTGGACACGACATGATCAATATCCAAAAAAAATCTATGTAAGACAAGATGTAGAACCTGTCGAGCCTCACCACTCTCACTATCAACATTCAGAACTCCTTACACACCTGGGAAGAATTTCAACATCAATTATCAGTATCTACAGAAGCCATTGTCGAAGTATGTGTCCAACATCAAACATCTTCCAGTTCTAGTCTCTCATAGAAGTAGCAACAAATTTCAATACTTATAGTTAAAACCTCATCACCTCATTTATTCGGGATGAAGAAATATTTTGTGGTGGGGGAGATGTTGGAGGAGCATAAGTCGACCTACCGACCAAGTCCTTCGCCTGACTATTTGTAATATGTATCAATTGATTGAGTCGACCAATACATGTCGAGTCATTTAGTTGAACCGACAGGTAGTTATGTAACTATTTTCCAATCATATAAATAGGTTGGTGAGCCAACTTACAAAGTTAAGTTAGTATGTTCATACATATGTAATCCTATTTGCATATCTTGCTGAGCAATAGAAAGTCTTGTTTTCTTCATCTTCCATCACTTGTTTATTGTATCTATATCATTGTGCTTTCTTGTGTATATTATAATATGTATCACTGGTAACCATGCAACCCCCTCGACTACAACAAGGCTCTTGTTACAAAATAAAGTGTATACTTTAAAAACTATAAGGAATCCAAACTCCCAATCTAGTTTGAGAAGAATTCAATTGTTTCCAAACACCCCATTTGTGAGTATAATCCCTCTCTTGTGACAAATAATATGCCTATGTGAGTGTTCTTCCTTATCATATTCAGATGTGTATATTTTATTGTTATTATTACCATAGATTTGTGAAACAATTTTTATTTGTCATTGTCAATTCTCGCTAGTAAAAACTATGATATTTGGGTCATTAAGATGAGAAGCAGACTACATATAGATAATGTATGAGATATTGTGTTTAATGGGTTTGAAGAACCCACCA
Source organism: Larix kaempferi (assembly GCA_027924585.1). Classification (NCBI taxonomy): domain Eukaryota; kingdom Viridiplantae; phylum Streptophyta; class Pinopsida; order Pinales; family Pinaceae; genus Larix; species Larix kaempferi. The sequence goes on from BSBM01000357.1 coordinate 4,709,904, forward strand.
ATCATGCCACATATGATGCCATGTATCAAGATCAGAAGGATCAACTCATAGTGATCCAAAAGGATGATGCAACAACATTGTCTCTCATTCAACAAGCCGTGGATGAGAAATTTTCAAACATTGCAGAAGAAACTAGCTCTAAGGAATCTTGGGGTATTTTAGAATCCATATATAACGGAACAAGGAAAACACCAATCAATATCAAGCTGAGGCACAAAGTGTTAACGATTAGATTGTTGTTGATATTCAAGTTAAAGAAATCCCTACTGAAGTAGTGGAGAATATTGAAGAACTCGAGAATAGTTAGTTGCACATTTAATATTTAGTGAAAATAGTGGAGAAGACATGGTTCAAAACCCCTTGCATTATGTACTACCTATGTATTTCCAGTTTAATAGTCACAAGAGTAAGTTAGATACTCAATAGTTCAATTGCATTTCCTCTACATTCATTTTAACATGACGACATGTTTTCATGGTAAATTCAAATTGGACTTACCTAAATATATAAACCATGCATTTCAAATTAGCCAAATTCACTTTGAATTTAAGTCTTAAGGTTAGAAAGTCGTTATGCATTTTTTAAAAAATGCTTTAGGGTTATTTAGTCATTCATGTTGTTGAATGTCTAGATTTTTTTGTTAGTAAACTTACAAGTGGTACATTAGATCCATCTTTTGGTGAGTTATGTTTTTTCTAATGTTGTAAACTGCTTTGTTTAGTTTACAAATAAGACAAAATTTTGGAGTTAGAAATAAAAAGATGAAGGCCCTTACTATATCTTATATATTAGAGAAAGTTGGATGCATTTTCAAATTTATGTTCATGATAGAGTAAATACACAAATTTTGGCTTGAGTATATGCACTTGTTTAATTACGATGTTGGCATATCATAGATAACAAAACATGTTGGATTCATTTTAAGTGGGTATTGGTTTCCAATCTACTATTGACAAAACCTTAGCTCTAATTCCCTCGGCTAAGTCTCTTAATTGATTATGATTATGATATAATAGGTTCTTGATCCAACTTGTAGTCCTAATACCTATATGTATTTTCATGTGGCCTCTCCTAACTAAACCCTTGAAGATGCAATGGTATTTTTTCCCCTTCTTATCTCTAATAATTGTAGTTTCATTGGAGTGATACATGTGTCGATGGAAAATAAACTAATTGATACGTTCAAAGATAAATGTGGTCTCTATTTCAAATAATGTACAACAAGGGAAAAAATGAGGCTATATCCACATGTTATTTTGAAATTATCTTTAAAGTTTTGATTTTTTTTTTTAAATATTATATATGTTAATTATTTCACATGTTATTTTGAAATTATTTTTACAAACTCATTTTATAATCTTTATCATCTTTTTGAGATATGTATTTAAAATCTGTTATTTGAAAAGAAGTTTTTATATTTAAAAACATATTTAAAAATTCTAATAATCCAAAACTTGAATCCATAGAAAATTATTTGAGTTTAAGTTATAATTCCTAACTTAACAAAATATATTATTATTTAACAAATTGACCACTTGAACAAAGCACTAAGTTCATCAAGACTTAACACTAAGTTCATCCTTCTTAGCATAATCACTTTTGTAATCCTTGTAATTGTCATTTTCACACACCAACCAAGGATTAACTAACTCCTTGCCAACAAAGAGCAGTCATTGCTAAACAAAGGGGATCCCTTAAACCAACAACCTCCACATTAAAACAATAGGGTCCATATTTTTCACGTGTAGAATTAGGTTCTTCTTTACCAGAGACTTGACAAATATTCTAGGGAGCGCGCACGAAGATGCTCCCCAAATCCGTTGCACTAGGAGAGCAAGAGTGGTAAAACAATTAGCACATGCGCTCCATTAAGACCACGTGCGTGCAAAGGTTCGGTAACGTCCTGAACCGCTAGGTAGGCATCCACATAGGTCTTAATAGCACATGCACAAGTTATTAGCACGCACGTGATTTTAATGCACACGCACTATTCTTAACGGATAAATCCATCGGTGTGGACACCAACCAATCTCCTGAGTCCGAATGGTTCAGATCTAGAACAAAGCAACACAAGAATGAAAACCTTTCCCTAGATCTATCAAATTTCTTGAATACAAAGAGTCCAGTCCATACCTTATTTATGAATGTCGCCCTCGTGGCTTGAAGCTTTCGCAATCCAGCTTGTTGATGAAGAGATTACCTGCAATAGACTCAAAAGGATAAAGACAAGAGACTACAATATAACATTATACATCTAAGCAATTGACCAAGATGAACTACTATAGATGAAAATACACATCATTTATGGGAAAGGAAGACATTGATGTATTAATGAAAATAGAGGGAAGAATTACAACCAATGAAGCCTTAGTGTTGAAGATCTTTTCCATGGAACCTTGCCTCAATTTTCCAAACATGGAAGAATGGATTCCTGGCTCAATTTCTATAGCATTTGGATACCCTCATTTCAAGCCCCCCTATCCCATGAAGAGAAGCTTCATTTATAGGCCAAAAGAGATGAGGAGGAGAGCAGAGGATTAGGGAGAAGAAGGAGGTGGGATCCTACTAAGCTGGGAGGCGAGTGAGATCCACCCTATATGGAAGGGATAGGCCTTCACGAGGGTCTCCTTCGAGAGACTTCTAAAAACTTCTCTTTTTTCCCTCCGTACAAAAACCGATGCACCCTATATAGTAGCAACATGCGTCAATGATGTGCTTTGTAATGGAGCAAGGTGCATTTATCAGGAAAATACTTGCCTTGCTATAATGCAAGGTGCATCGAGCTCTCTAAACATGGTTTTTACATGGAAAAAACCTCGTGACTCATCTTCCAAGGATTGTGGTCAAGTACTTTAGGTATTTAGGCAAGGATAAAGTGTACATGGTTCATAATCATGATGAGTACAAAATTTCCGTGTAACAGAATGCCCCCCAAATTATGAAGCTAGAGTAACAGGATAGGTGAAATACTTTGATGGATAAAGTATAAAGGGTTGAGGCAAGGAACCATCGGTTGGAAATATGTCAACAATAACCAAGGATCTTTTTGCAGTATAATAATTTTATCATCCCAACAAATCACAACATGGCTTCTGACCAATACATTATAGATCCATGTTGATAATGACCGATGATATGGCCACCAAAATACAACGTGGATCCATATCTGAATGACTGAACAAAATCATGGCTACTAAAATACAAGCGTAGATCCATTATGAGATAATAACACAACCACGATCAATACAAGAGCGGATCTAAGTGATAGTACATCAATGACGTCTCCAACATAACATCTATGTGGGAACCTACTAAAAAAATCTCCATTGCAACCTGGGTGTAATAATAAAATATCAGAACAACCCAAGGTCTTCTACCCGTTCCCGAAATGATACGAATCTAACCATGTGATTACAATGTGTTAAAGTCTAACATGGTAGAAACCACTTGATTACCAGTCAATGATGTGAACCATTAACAAGTGCCACGGAAATCACCAATGATGACAATGATCCCCAAGGTATCACTAGTACATCCCAACAAATGCGAATAATTGAGTTGGATTCTTCTTGGAATCATTTGATCAGAGGTCAATGATGTAAGTCTATTGTCGAAAGCGAGGAAGCCTGCCATTGAGGCATGCAAGCTCCAAGGTACCGACTAGTTTCTAAGTCTAATTCCCGGATGATGAGCTGATGTCGACATGAATAGACTCATCGAAGGGAAGCGCCTAAATGAATTATGCAATCTATAATACTATACTTCAAACAAATGGATAGAAATTTAAAGAAGGAATTATGTGTTCATATATATATATATATATATATAACTTTTTTTTTCTTCTAAAATATGTCTAAAACTATCTTGCTACAATAAAATTATTTTTAATATTTATATTTTATAGGTTTAATATTTTTTTAAATAAAATAATAAGAATATATAAGAACTCTATATCTCTTACCCTAAACATGTATCCAAAAAAATATAGAGATCAGCCTAGCAAGTACCAAAATTATGACTACCTCTCTTTGGACAGTGTAATGCCCCTAAAAATAGTAAAAATTTAAAATTTTCTACTAAAGTAATAAAAGCTATTTTAAGGATGATGATTCGTAAATTAACTTCAGCACTGATAAGATATGCATCGGTACTTGTTTGTGGTATCTTAAAAAGTCTAAGTTTTCCTAAATAACATAAACTCACTTAGTTGCAAGTCTCTTGGCTTTGTGGAAGCGATGTGTAGTATAGGTAAGGTAATTCTATTGTCGGTATGCCAATACTAGAGTGTTAATAAAATAAACTTCCTTCTTACTGTTTTAAGGATCCATGTGCATATTATAAAAGTCTCATTGTTACCTCAGGTGATACAGACTCTTGTTGATGAAAGTTAAGGCCCATGATGGGGCACTGATGGTTTGTAACGAGGGGAAGGAGTACCCCCGGCAGAGCTGCCGAGAGGTAAGGGTAGCCTTGGAAGGTTCTGGTCTTACTTAGCAATTTGCTAATGTATTTACTCCTTGTTTGTATGCAGGTATTACTATGGGGAAACTCTTCCTTTGTCATTCCTACCACCATGTATTAGCATGTTATGTGATTGAAGTGAAAATCACCAAAATGTGAAAGGTCTAAGTGTACATGGCTATGGGTAATAACCATGGTGTAATACTGTGGAAAAACCTGCTTGCAAACTCCTAAATTCGTTGATATCTTTCTACGACCTTATACTATGGTGCTTCGGTGGTCATTCAAATCGTATTAAATGGTAAGTTAGTGAGTATTAACTGCTCCATAAGGTACCAACGTTATGTGGAACCATTTGGCATGGAGTGTTTCGAAGTTTGGGGTTTACACTTGTAAACGTTACCCTGCGTTTTCATTAGCTTGGTTCAGTCCTGCGTTGGATTTTTGGGAGAGGGTTTTCCTGCCTGACCTAAGCTACGCTCATGGTCAGGGCACCTGGAAGCTGCTAAAATGGTGGAGAATGGCAATACGATACCAATGCTCAGGTGATGTTTCTCTTCTAATCGTCATTCCATTTCTTGTACTTCAGTATTTAGTCGTTGGTTTTCTATCCTTCTCAGGGTTTCACCAGAGCTTGTTTATGGTGATGACAGGTGAAGGGTGGCGAGAACTCCTGCGTGTTTTTCTGTAGGTAGTCAGGACTTTCGACGACTTGGGCATTGGAAGGGTAATTCCAGATTTCACCATTGATACCCTTTCCTCTCGCCTCTGTGGAGTAGTCATGTTTGCAGTCATTATAAGGAACTTCGTGGATGCCCTTTTTGGGTTTCACTGTAACTTCTTAGAGTTCCTGGAAGTTCGCCATTTGGCTGGACCATTTGTTTATAATGTAATAGGTTATGAGGTCTAGTTGGCACTGGAGGGTTTTCGTTTTGGAAGTAGCTTGGAACCATAAGCTCTCTTTGGGTTTGGGAGAATGGAAACGAATACATACTTTTGTATATATATAAATTCGTTGTTTTGAAAAGGTGTACATGATGACCTGCGTTTGTTTTCTATTCGGTACAATGTCCCAATGAAGAGATAATGTTGACCTCTACATTTTCTTTTAGACTTTGAACATGTATCAATGCGATGTAGAAGAATGTAGGACTTTTGCGTCTTTCTTTCATGGTTGATCTATCATGTGTGTTTCAATTTGATGTCTGCGTGTAAAAATGGAAGTGGGTGAAGCTCTTTCTGTTGAAAAGAAATAATGTCTGAGAAATTTACCTTCTGGTTCTTACTTCTGCGTTTTTGGTGTTTGCAATAGATAGAAAGGGTTTTAATGGTAGAGGGATTCCATCCCATGTTCTGTGTTTGTATTTAAGGCTCGTCTTGTATACTACTTGCTAGCTAAAATCGTAATATTTGGTTGAATGTAATGTTGGTTCTGTCGAATGTAAGATTCACTTGGTGTCTTGGTTGAGAAGTAACTATATAAAAATTCTTGTGTTTTAATTGACAGTGTGCCCTAGCTGCTATTTGTTTTGATGTTGAAAGAACAGGGGTCTGTATGTTAATACTACGTTGTAGCGATTTGTATGATAACAGGGTCATTAGTGAAGTTGTTTGTGGGGTTTGATCTCTTGACTTGTGTGTCGATATGTTAAAAGGAAAGTGATGAGTGAATGTTATGTTCGCTGTGGGGTTCGATCCTTGAAAGGATAATGTTGGGGTTTTAAAATATTATAAGGTAGGGTTTAAAATGAAATGCCTGAGTCTATGCTTTGCAATTGTAACTCCTTCATAATGATTGATACGTTTTCCTATTTAATGGTTTAAGTGCTGGTTGAAAAACATAGATAAGGGTTGAAGAATTTCGTTGATATTTGAAAAGCTTTGGTACTACTGTGTAAAGCGTTTTTCCTTATTAAAGTATAATGTAATTGATGAGATTTATGCGAATGATATAATTTCTGTTTTAAAAAGGGAGATCTCTAACATGACTACATTTTAACTTCTTGGATTTATTTTAAAAAGAGTAACATAACTGAAAGCGTGAAAATAAGAATCTATATGAGTAACGCTGCCAGAACGAAAAGAACTATGATGTTTAAAACGATAGAGAAAAGATTCTAGGTTTAGGAAAATGCATGGATGCCTAGCATAGGCTAGCTTGGCTAGACCTGCTAGACATTCTGCTGGTTTTGCTAAAACAAGTTTCTGCAGTAATAAAATTCTGAGTATAAAGTCTTATGCCTATAACAATAACAACCCAAGAGCCTATGCAAAAAATCCCTTGCTCGATAGGGGAATTGAATGCTAGAAATGTGAAGGGAAAACACAACAATATAATAATAATAAGCCTAAATTAATTACCTACTGTCCATATAACTTGAACTGGGGAGTTAATAATTCATACCTGGTTGTCCTGAAATTTGACTTGCTCCTGTAGAGGCCTGCACACTCAAACAATAATTAGTGTAGAAATCTTCTGAGCTTAGCTGACCTGTTAGAGTGATTCCTTAGCTGGATAAATTTGGGGCTACCATGTTCCTCCCAACCATGAACCTTAGACCGTTCCTAGTTCTAACTGGATCCCCCCAAGCTTGGTTCCAACATGCAATAAGAGATAGAGGCTCTAGGTTCACTGCTGGTTCAGATATGGAATTATTAGGTGAGACTGCTTCAACTTGTTGGAGCAGAAAACTTCTTTCTGATTGCCATAAGAGAATGATAATGAAAAAGACTCATGATCCCCAAACTTAGGATCTGCCCTCTTTATGTAGGGGAGTTTTGAATTATGACTGTTGGAATAGTTAGTTTCTTTAAATTAAATAATATAATATTTTAAAAGATATTATTTACTAAATATTTTGTCCTCTTGAACTAGGATTTATCACTTGTTTTAACTATAAGTGATTTTAATCTTTAATCTTTTCATAATAATAATAATACAATAATTATAATTTAACCTAAGTATTAACAATATAATAATGTGGCAGCCCACTTATGCCTAAACATATATATAAGGGAATATATATAATAGCAATATTATTACTAAAGCTCTTAATAATAATATTTAGCATTGAGGCATTTAAGCATTTTGTTATCATAAGACTATTTTTAGTTAATCCATACTTTAGGTTATGGCAATTATCTTTTATTTAATTATGTATCTTCACATGATACTTCTTTTAAACATTAAGGATATGGTTCAAATCTTTGGACGGGCTTTCGATAAGTTTGGATAGGCACCTCTACTCTCTCTTGCATGTTGGATTCCCTCGTTTAACATGGTAGTTCCCACAGTATTTGATGATAGATAAAAGATGAATCATTTAATCAAATTAAATAAATGTGATGAAAGTAGAAGTGCTATTTAGAGTCTGTCCGACTCAACACTTTGATATTTAGTAACCCTGAGTGCTCTTCAGAGCCTTTTAACTCAACACTTTCACATGGGCGTTACGCTAGTGCAATTCCAGAGCTTCCTACTCAACACCAGTGCTAGAATGTGGTTGTGAGGCACATCTAGAATATTCAATTTGCCTTGGATCCGATATTCATTTATCAAGCTTGGAGTGCTCCAGGGCTTATGCCCAACACTCAATGTACCTCACGGCTTACTCCCAGTACATAAAACATTCCTCTAGGTACATCGGGGCTTATGCCCAGTACATAGGTCATCTGTGTGTTTCTGAGTCCACGCTCAACACACCACATAAGTCATTCATGTAAAGATCATAGTTCTGCATAGTAAATAACAAAAGATCATCTCAGTATATTAGGGTTTGTACCCATATCAAATCTGAAGAACATCATCAAAACATTAGGGTCTCCTTGCCCAGTATATACTCAATAAAGAAGTCAGTCAAGGTCCATGCCCAATATGTCATTATATAAAAGAATAAGTCATAGGTGCTAGGGCTCATGCCCCATACTCAAAATAAAACATATGTGCTAAGGCCGTGGCCCAATATAACAACAAAAATAGTTAATCCAAAATTTGGGATATTAGAGACAGATAATATAAAAAAAGAATTCAAAGGATAAATTTAAAAAAATAATTACCATTCAAAATCTGCCTTTGCTCTCCATGACAATATTTGCACCAATAAATAGTAATGCCAAGTGCTATTGGTGGAAAATTGCGGTCACGAGAGTGCAAGTTGGTTTTATTGAAAAAGGTTTGTCATATCGAGACCTCTACAACTTCCCATACTTATGTTTTTTTTGTTTGGATACACGAGTTGCTATGAATTCAAGCATCTACACAAGAGGTAGAAGTAAAAAGTGAATCGAGTGAGCATCCATCCATCAATTTAACTATACACAAACCATTGGGCTAAGTCGTTTTATAATTGTTTAAGGTGAATTTATGTATTTATGGTACTAACTTTGTAATGAATTGATTTTGTTTTATTCAATACGAGGTATTAATTTTTAGTATGCTTTCCTTGTTTAGTATATATGGTCTTAACTTTGTAATGAATATATTTAGATAATTTAATTTAATGTGACATAGAAGTTATTGAGTATTTTCAATATATTTTCAATATATTATAAATATTTAAAAAAATTATAATTAAGTATAGGAAGTACATTTAGAATTAGGTTTCGCTACGTTTTTTAATTATGTATCGAAAGCTATCTTGTTTAAAACTCTTATAAATGCCATATGGGAAACTCTCACCTCTTCGAGTACTTTTATGCTTTAGTATTTTAAGATTCAAAAGATATACTAAATGTGTAATTTCTCATCACTCTTAAACCTGTTGGAATCAAAGATTTGATAAAAGTTCTTATTTAAAATCAAGTATTTCATAGAAAATTTTATTAGAAATCAAAAGTTACATGGTAGAATGATCCATCACTCTTAAACTTGTTGGAATCAAAGATTTGATAAAAACATTTATTTAAAATAATAAATTTTTTTATTACACATCCAAAGCTACATGGTAGAATGATCGATTTGAGAGAAACAAATAAAGGGTTACAAGAATATACACCTTGAACTTTACAAATTATTTTGGCTGGATTTTGGTTCATCGAGGAGTGCAATATAAATTAGAAAGAAGGAAAAACCATGATTTGGATAAATTGAGTCATTTTAAATTTATTAATGAGTTGGTTGAATCAAATACCATTATTTGAATGTATTTCAATATTTTTTTAATTTTCACACTCTTCATGTATAAGCATTATGTGATGTCACCATTATTAAAATTTGTAAAATGAAAAAATATTAAAAACGTAAAAAAAAAATAGATATTAATTTTTTTTTAAATTAAAATAATGTATTGAAAAAAGATTAACAAAAATAAATTAAAGAATATTATTTAATATATGATGAAATTAAAAGTATTGTCTAAGATTTTATAATTAGTAAGGCTTCACATTTAAGGAAGAACATTAATATTAAATGGAGGTGACATCCTTTCCAAAACAATCACATGTAATTTAAAGAATATTATTTAATATGTGATGAAATTAAGAGTATTGTCTAAGACTCCTCCATAATTAGTAGGGCTTCACATTGAATAAGGAACATTAGTATTGAGTGGAGTATTAAGTGGAGGTGACACCCTGTCCAAAACAATCACATGTAGAACAATAAGTGATAAGTAGGGACATTAAATCCCAAAGATAGGTAGTACCTTAGCATCGACAGTCAAAACTATATGTATAATGAAGGGGGAATAAACTTCTCCATGTGTGTTTTTTTCTTAATCTATGGTTCTTTATTATGCTCATTGTAGGGTTGGTGCTTTGTAGCATGAGCACAAAATCCTAGTGGAAATTTAGTTGTGAGCATGGAGGACTATCTTAGGACTTGGGGCTCTGATGTTGTCGATTTATTACCTAAGAGGTGTTGTTTCACATGAGAGGTCTTGGTACCATGGATTGCGGGAGATACAAGCTTCAATGGTAAATTCTCTTGCCCCTCTAGTGCATCTCCATGCAAACAATGTGGAAGCTATGGCATGCCACGATTGTATCAATGATTCTCATGTTCTCTTTGAATGATCAAAAGAAGTATGAAGCATTATTGAAGAGTCATGTCAAAGATGCAAGATTTCATTGTAAATTCAATAAGAAGAAGACATAAATGGGAAGATGAATGGCTATACTTTTGTTAAGGCCCAAAATATGGTGGAACTAAAGGTTTTCATGCATTTTGAGTGAAAAATGCTTATTCTCTAAAAACCAAAAATGAAATATGGAAAAGAAAAAAAAACATAACAACTTTTATAATAGAAAAATATATTTAATAACATTTCTTTAAATTTTTATTTTTTAATTATATATATTGTATAACTAATTTCTTTTCAATCAAATTTATATTTATAATGACAATATTTATATAATTATTATTGTAATAATAAAAATAATATCCTAATAACAACTAGTTAATGTCATAATAATAACAAGAATAGCACAAGCTAAACCAATTTTGAATTTAAAAAAAAAAAAAAAAAAACTTAAAAGACCACAGCTCTCCATGGTTTATTATATTAGATGACTATGCAATCAAGCCACATTGTCCACAGCTCTCCATGGTTTATTATATTAGTTGACTATGCAATCAAGCCACATTGTTTTAATGTAGATATAACCATTTTGGTTTAAAAGTATATACCTTACAAACACACATGCGATATTATAAATTCCCTCATGTTATATTATAAATTCCCTTCATAAATTTTTATAACTTTTAATATCTCATAAATCTAACTAAAAGGTAACTTTGAAGTGAGGAGAAACATGTGATAAACGAAGACTTACAAAAATAGAAGCACAAAAACTTAATGCAGAAAACACTGAATTGATGACGTAACGTGTCTTACCATGATATTTGAAAAGCATTTCTCTTCGGTCCCCGCGTATCGCAAATTAGTCGAATTCTGCAATTCGCAAATAAATATACATATCACTGAGTCAAATTCATACGAATTTGATGGTCGGTACAACCGAGTCGACGTAAAACCTATCGTACAACGTGTAAAGCTTAGCCGAAAATCCGAATCTATTGGTGACGAAATTCTACAGGAAAAACTCCGAGGTCAAAATCGCAGAGCTACTGAAACTTCGTCAAATTCCATGCCTGCCGCGTGACTGCTATTTATTTTTATATTTTCTCTCTGTATATATATGAGTTTATTTGCAGTCCTTACAAACATTTCTGGACCGTCTGGAGTGGCTAACATTACAAATTAGCGGCTTCTTCAACATATTACAGTATGATTGTCAAATCTTGCAATAGCATATTCCACCTGATCCAGTACCCATCACCTAACTTGGCATCTCCCCCAACAGTTGCAGTTTTCCTGAAAATGTTTGACCGCAATTCTGTTTCTCTTAAGAAAATAGTGTCCCCAGTAGTACTTAGATTTGCAGAACCTCCCTTGAAGACTCGATGCATAACCAAAAAAGAATCGATTTTGCAAAGCCCTAAACCAAAGTTGGATCGGCCAGTTTTATACTGCGATCATACGACAGAATTGGAGAAAACTAATGATGGTCCTGTACCGTTAGCAGATATGTGGAAAGAAATACAAGGATCCCGCCATTGGAATGGTCTGTTGGATCCAATGAATCCTCTTCTCCTGTCAGAGATTATCAGATATGGTGTATTCGTGCGAGCTACATATGAAGCTTTTGATTGGAAGCCTGGGTTTAAATATAACGGGAGCTGCAAATATGGTCGAAAGACTCTGTTGGGTCAGTTGGGGATGGAAAAGTGCGGTTATCAAGTTACAAAATACATTTACGCGGCGACACCGGATATTAACGTTCCCGAGTTGTTGAAGAATAAACTGGAAGCTGGAGATGGATCTAACTGGATTGGTTACATTGCAGTTTCAGAAGATGAGACAGAGATTAAGCGGCTTGGACGTAGGGACATTGTGGTGGCATTGAGAGGCACTGCAACATATATGGAATGGCTTGCAAATTTTATGCATACACTAACTCCTGCTCGTTTAAATCCATTGGATTCTCGTGAGGATATAAAGGTGGAGATGGGGTTTTTGAGCCTCTACACTTCCCACGATTACTCGTGCAGATTCAACCATGGGAGCGCAAGAGAACAGCTTCTGTGTGAGATTGCCAGACTTGTACAAAAATACAAGGGAGAAGAGATTAGCATAACCATAACTGGACACAGCATGGGCAGTGCGTTAGCTATGCTGTTTGCTTATGATATCGCCGAGCTCGAAATAAACCGTCCCAATTATGAATCTTGCTCTAGAATACCAATCACTGTATATTCGTTTGCGGGCCCCCGCGTAGGAAATGTCGCCTTCAAAGACCGGTGTGATGAACTCGGCCTCAGAATTCTGCGAGTCGTGAACGTTCACGATGTGGTGACAAAGATACCTGGAGTTATATTCAATGAGAATTTTCTAATCTGGGAAAACATATTGAACAGAAATCCTTGGACATATTCTCATGTTGGTGTCGAGCTAGCGCTCGATCACAAGCTTCACACAGAATTCTTCAATGGCGAAACTCATAACCCATCCTGCATTCACAACCTGGCGACGTATTTGCATGTTTTAACATGCTGCAACCACCACCATGATCATCTGCAGAAGCTTAATCTTGAAAACAAATTGCATTATGATGGAATCTTGGATTCAACCCATTCCTTAATAAGGTACATATGTAGTGCATTTGAGAAGGAAAAAGTATTATTTGACCAGTCCTCAATCTTTCTTCAGCTCATTAGAAAACAGATTAGCTGGAGACTTCAAAATTTGTGGAGGAAATGAGAAAAATATAAAAAAACAAATTAAAAAGTAACTTCTGTGGCATGGTGTAGTTGTAACTTATGTCTATGTATGGATGGATAAATTATAATATTAAGTGACCACTGAAATCTGAGATTGTAAGTGTTCATGTATACTCTGGATAGTGATTGCAAAATGGAAGTACACTAAAGCAAACATGTTTTTATTTATGGTTTTTGGGTGATTTTTTAAGGTTGAAATTAGGTTGGAATAGTTGAAATGGTAAATATACATGGTTGAAATTGTATTTAAGAGTTTTAGAGAAAGTTGAATTTATTTTTACAATAAAAAATATAATTTCAACCATGAAAAACTCACAATTTCAAATCACATGATTAGTAAACCAAATTGCAAAACTTCTAATTATTAGCTTACCACCAGATAAATAAGCAAAGGCACCACAAAATATGAAGGTTTTGAAGAAAACTAAGACCATTTCTACAATATAAAAATACAATTTCAACCATGAAAAACTCACAATTTCAACAACGATTTGTCAACTAAGTTACAGAAGTTCTAACTATTAGCTTACTGCCAAAAATAGTGTCTCCGACCATAGTTTTACTAAATGAAGGATCGAGATTCGCATTTCGACCTTACCGTTATTCGACCGACACAGAGAAACCAGTCCCGTCACGCTTGTTCTGCAATTCTTTAATCGCTCCTTGTCGGCCCGCTATTCCTGTTTTGCCTGGTTTCTCTCAAGTCTGGCTGTGAAAATGTCGACTTCACAGTTTCCTTTGTCGCACACAGACATCCAGAAATTATTCTCTTGTATTATATTCAATCTTGTATTATATTCAAATTTCCTACCGCGGAAATATATATACGCCATCAATTTAAATTAATATAATGCAACGCATGTTACAAATTTAAAAATTGGGGACCATGAACCTTTAAATTAATTCGCAACTGAACGCACTAGCTTTAATAAGTATAATAGTCGATTAAATTATAGTAGATTTGTAGCTTTTTAACGCCAGCGTTGTTTGGAGCAATCCACGTTTAAAACGCCAAAATGTTCTACCTTATTCCTTTGCTTCATGAAACTGCCTTGCAATTCTTATTGTTATGTAATCCCTTTCATCAAGTGAAAGTTGCTTAACAATAACACTGCACAAGATATTGATTATTAATAGGTTTGATAGATAGCTCGCATTATTTAAAGTGAGCAAAAGAATAATAATGAGGTGGATCTACGTATATAAATAGCTGGCATTATTTAAAGTGAGCAAAAGAATAATAATGAGGTGGATCTACCTATATCAAATCTATTAAAAAGCTCCAAGAGTTAGCTCGATCGGATGTGTTCTCGGAAGTTAGGCCTCCCAGCATGCGAGGTCACGGGATCCATTCTCATCGACTCTCTTGGGGTTAGGCACGCAGCGGCCGCAGGGTGGAAACCCCTTCGGGGCAGGTCCACCGAAAATTATTTCGTGGATGTAGCGGTCGGCTAAGCCGATTAAAGTGAACCACATGGAAAAAAAAAAAAAAAAAAAAATATCAAATCTATTAATAATATTAATGTGTTTTAATATCCAGATAGATTTAAATGAGATACATATTATAGGAAAAACATTAATATGAAAACCCCTTCGGGGCGGGTCCACCGAAAATTATTTCGTGGATGTAGCGGTCGGCTAAGCCGATTAAAGTGAACCACATGGAAAAAAAAAAAAAAAAAAAAAATATCAAATCTATTAATAATATTAATGTGTTTTAATATCCACATAGATTTAAATGAGATACATATTATAGGAAAAACATTAATATGAAAAGTCCCATTTACTTTTATGGAGTATTGCAACACATTAATATTATTAATGTGATTGTTGCTAGTAAACGTGGGTGCATATACATATCTCCAAAATAATAATAAAATAACATTTTTTAATTAAAAAATAATATTATTTTATAATAATTAATTTGACATAATAAATATAAAATAATTTAATTCATTATTTAGCTAATAATAATATTATTTAATTAAAAATTATTATTTAAATAAAAATTATTTAATTAAAAATTATTAATAAATTAATATTATTTAATGATTTTAATGAAATACACATTTTAATTGTTTGATTAATAATATTGTTTGATTAAAAAATATTTTTAATTAAACACTACTATTATTTTATAATATGTATTGCAACAAATAAATTATAAAACAATTTAATTAGTAATAGCGTTATTTAGTTAATGACAATAGTAATTAATTAATAATTAATATTGTTTTTTAGTTAATAGTAAAATTAATTAATTAAATCTATAATAATATATTAAATAATTATTTGCTATTTTAATAATTAATTATTATATTATAATTAATTAAAAATTATTAATTTATTAATATTGGAGATATGTATAATATTATGATTTATTTTGGAGATATTTATTAGCACTGTAATATTATAATTTGTTTTAGAGGTATTCATTAATATTATGATATATTTGACACATTAATAATGGTTTTTTCTTATAGTATTTTAAAAAAAAAATAATATTATTTAATTATAATATTTTATTCTACTTTAATAAATAAGATGAATACAATAAACATAAAAATATTACAAAATATAATAATTAATTAATTAATTGTAATTTAATAATTGATTAAATAGTAATAGCTTTTAAATATAATGATAATACTTTTAATAATATTATATTTTAATTAATATCAAAATACAATAATATAGTATTTAATTAAAATATTATAATGGAAGTAATAATAAAATAATATTATTTAATTAAAAATATTAATATTTAACAATAATTTTGTATTATAATATACATAATTATTATTTTAATAGTAGATAGAGGTATTAAAAATAAAATAAAAATAAAAATATTAAAAATTTAATAGAGATATAATCAATTTAAAAATTATTTTTATTAAATTATAATATTATATTATAATTTAGAAATAAAATTAATAATAAAAATAAAAATTACATCAAGATGTTATATAATATTTTTATTAATATTTCATTATTTTTTTTATTTTAATATTATATAATGGTTATTATATTTAATAATCATTTTATTTTATAAATTAGGTCGTATCATTATGTAAAATAATAATTCAATTATAACATTTTATTATATTTTAGTAAATAAAATTAATATAATGATGATATATAAATATATTAAAGAACAAAATATTGATAAAATAATAATAATTAATTAATTATAATATGATAATTAATTTTAAAATAATATAATGATAATATATTTTAATTAATTATATTATATTATACTATATAATGAATATGGTATTTAATTAAAATATTAATATTTAACAATGATGTTATAGTATAGTATATAAAATTATTATATTGATGATAGTTAAGGATATTAAAAAATATTATAATTTAATTAAAAATAAAATTTAGAGTTGAATTATGTTGCCTTAATATATTCCTAAATGGTTGTGTCACATTGCTTCATTGGTCAAGGGTTATGTCGCATTGTGACGTTGCATAAAACCATTGCAAAATTTCATAATGTAATAACTATATATGAATGTCGCAATTGAATGTAGCACTTGATGAACATTGCAATGTGACAAAACTCTTACAAAACCTTCAAGGAACATCGAAAACCTAAATTTTAAATTGTGGTATAAACATGGAGGAATGCCACAATCCAACATAAAACTTGATGAAAGTCACAATGTGACAAAACCCTTGCAAAACATTGCAATTGCATATAAGCCTTGTTGAACATCATAACATGACAAATTCATTGAGGAACTTAGTCCAAATTTGACATAACAATTGATTAATGTCCAAAGATGACATACGTAAAATGTGACATAACACTTGATTAATGTACCAACCAACGAATTTGACATAAACATCTCAATGTGACATAACCCTTGATGAATGTTAAAATGCAACATAACCCTTAATGAATGATGACATTTAATACTAATGAATTTATGTTGCATTGCATTGTCAACATAACATCGCATTGCGACATAACCCTTAATGAATGCCACACTCTCACATAACCATTCATGAATGTCATATTCAGGATACATCATCCCAACGCAACATAACTTTTGATGAACGTCACAATGTGACATAACCCTTAATGAATGACGACATTTAACATTAATGAATTTATGTCGCAATGCATTGCCGACCTAAACATTGCAATGCGACATAACCCTTGATGAAGGTCACAATGTGATATAACCCTTCATGAATGTCATCTTTAAGAGACATTAAATATTACAATGCAATAAAACCTTCAAAGGAACATTGAAAATATGAATGTCAGAATGTGACATAACCATGGAGGAATCTCAAAATAAAACATAGCACTTGATGAACGTTGCAATGTGACAAAACCTTTGCAAAACCATCTAAGAACATTAAAAAAATGAATTTCAGATTGTGACATAAACATGGATAAATGTCACAATCCAACATAAAACTTAATGAACATCACAATGCGACAAAACCTAAATTGTGACATAACAATGGTTAATGTACCAAGATGAAAAAATGTAACATTTCACTGACCTTACAAAAACTTATGCGAACATTAAAAATTTAAATTTCATATTGTGACATAAACACGGAAGAATGTCACAATCCAACCTAAATTTTTTTAAACGTCACAATGCGACAAAACCGAAAATGTGACATAACAATTGATTAATGTCCCAAGCTAACATAACCCTATAGTATGTGAAAAAACCCTTGCAAAACCTTCTAGGAACATTAAAAAATTGAATTTCATATTGTGTCATAAACATGGAGGAATGTCACAATCCAATGTAAAACTTGATGAATGTCACAATGCGACAAAACATAAAATGTGACATAACAATTGATTATGTCCCAAGCCAACATAACCATATAGTATGTGAAAAAACCCTTGCAAAACCTTCTAGGAACATTAAAAATATGAATTTCATATTGTGGAATGAACATGGAGGAATGTCGCAATCCAACCTAAAATTTGTTCAACATCACAATGTGAGATAACAATTTATTAATGTCCCAATCTGACATAGCCCTATAGTATGTGACAAAACCCTTGATAAACTTTCTAGGAACATTAAAAATTTGAATTTCATATTCTGACATAAACATGGAGGATTGTCACAATCCAACGTGAACTTGATGAACGTCACAATGCAACAAAACCTAAAATGTGACATAACAATTGATTAATGTCCCAAGTTGACATAGCCCTATACTATGTGACAAAACCCTTGAAAAACCTTCTAAGAACATTAAAAAAATTAATTTCATATTGTCACACACCCCAAAATACCCATAATAAAAAAATTAATAGGGTAAATGCATGTATACTTTTGTACTTCTAGCATTGCGGAAAACAAATTACTTTCTTGATTTACATATTGGACTCTAACCAAATATAGCAGCATGTCAAGGTTCTATTCTTGAATAACATTCAATATCTAGGACTCAGTCCTTTTGTTACATTTGTATGCTAGGGTTTACGATGTAAACCTTACCTCTTTTATGGGCATACTAGCTTAGGATTGTAAGCATCATTACCTAATTATTTAACCTACCACCTTTTAGCATGATGGGGGTTTAAACCCTACAAAAACCTGTATGAAGCTTCAATTAGATATTAACGTGTATTAGTGTTTAATAAACAAAACTAACTGTAACTTCCATAATTTCCAATTCATAATTTATTGGTTAATATTGAAGAACTGCGGATTGCGAATCCCCATAGTTTTAGCTGTTAAATAATAAGGTTTCCACATTCCTGACTTCCGAATTGTGGACTTCGGCTTGCGATAAATTCGGTTATATAGGTGAGTTCAGACTGCTTCTGAATTCCTGACTTCCACATTGCCGATGCAGGTTGCAGAACACCAAAATCCAAAAATATCTATTTTTACGGTTCCACATTCTGACTTCCGCGTTACGGATGCGGATTGCGGAAATCCAAATTTTTATTTTTTATTTTTAAGGTTCCGCATTGCGACTTCCGTATTGCAGATGCGGATTTCGAAACTCCAAATTTTCAAGGTTTAAAAAGACGATTCTGCATTCCGACATCCACGTTGCGGATGCATATTGCGGAACTCCCAAAATTTTCAAGGTTTAAAAAGACGATTCCGCATTCCGAAGAATACCTTGGACCATCAGATCGGAAGTAGGCTATATCAATGGTGGATTTGAATTGGATGAGGATGGATTTGATGGAGATTTCGCGTTTGTATTTTCCATTAACCTCCTCTCACTTACACGAGCAAGATACTGTCCAATCCATTGATTAGTTCATGGCTTCCCTCGTCTGTCCAACTTTGATCACAGGGAACGTTCACTTTTGGAATTTTAGAGATCTACCTTCCCTACACTTCACCCAACTAAATACAACATGGCCAATCGATCCTTCTCTTATAAGTGCAGATACGGATTCGGTGGATTCGACGTCTGAACCAACAGAGGAAAATGAAAACTGAAGGTCGTCGTTCCTCGCAACCAAACTTCCAGAACAACCAATCTACTTGTTCTGAAACCCTCGATCTTGTTTGCTGAGCCACAAGGAAAAAGAGTGGTCATAGAGTTCCTCTTGCATAATATAGGTCACAGTCTCACTTCATAATAATCCTCTTTCTCATTGGAGGAATCAATACTCAACGTATTCTCCCCTTCATCATAAGCCTCCTGCTTAGTGGATGAATTCAGTAGTTTCCCAAATCACGATCCTCTTGCTCAATGTGATGGGATCATAGTTATAACATTTTCCTAGGACTTGGTAATTTATGAGCCACCTACTCATAACCTCTCCAACAGGAGTCACAACCTGAATTTTAGGGAGGATTCCTTCTGCATCATTTGCGCCTTTACTATGATTTCTTTCCATAATGGGTTTCCTCTTGAAACTTGTCATTTCTCCTTGTGAGTCAAAAAATTGACGCAAGGGGGGGTCTGGTCTAACCCTCTTGCTTAACAATAACACACAACAAACACACAGTGCACTCACAAATACTAGATGTGAATTGGAAATGCCAAGAAGTTGGCTTATATTACTTGAATCTAATTACAATGTTAAATACAAAGGAAATAAACAAATCGGTCTTATCCTGTTATGATATACAGAAGTAAAACTCTATTCTCTCAGTTTGTTTCTCCCTGTGTGTGACCCTCTTAGTCTTCCGATACTCTAAACAATGAAATAAATATTGATCTCTCCTTTGTTCCATCGCACCAGTCTTCTACTCTGCTCTACTGCTCTTCCTAAAGTCCATTGTCTTCATCTACCCAAGATTTCCTTACTCTGTATGTTGCTCTACCTCTGACCTGATGGATCCTACAGTTGTCAGCACCCCCTGAATACTCTTCACAACCTCCTCCTGTGGTGACACCTAGCCTAGTTTCAACCACCTTCTTAACTACCATAACTTCCTCAACAAGCCTCAGTGGTTGTTTGCTTGAATCCTGCACCTATGAATTTGCTACAGTAGTCAGTCCTATCACTGTACTCTTCGACATGTCAACTATCCTACGTGCTATCAATCCTCAAATTAACTTGTTGGATTCACTTAGTCTCCACAGCTTCCATTTCGCCCCATCCTCCTCGCTTGGCCTATGCCTATTTCACCGATGCCGTCGTTCGACCTTTTTGAATCCTAACCTCATCGACTTATGCTTATGTCAATGTTGACGTTTAGACTTCGTCGACCTTCAACCTTTTCTCTTGTCGACTACACTTCGACAACTTCCTGCTCGACAACCTGGCTTCGACTACTAGTATCTTTTGCACCATTGGTCGTCGAAAATCTCCCTAGTCGACCTTCTTCTGTCGATTAACTTCGATTGTTTTTCCTAGGCCCTGATGCTCCTACATCAGACTTCCCATGTGAAAAAGAACTTGACTCCTATGTCAGTCTCTTATATTCTTCTTCTGAAATCCATGTCGTCTCATTCGATTCATCATCCTTCCATCGACCTAAATAATCTTTCCTCTGCAAACTCCTTGTGCGTCTGACTTCGCGTTCATCCACTACTTCGACAATCTCTTCTTGGTGTCTATCTGGAATTTGTCTTGTCCAGTCGATGTTCAACACTTCCACACTACTTCTTGTTGAACCTTCTTCATACTTGTACAAATATGAGACATTGAATGTAGGATAAATGTTCAATTCCTTCGGTAGCTCCAACACATAAGCATTGTCCAAAATCTTCTTCAGGATCTTACACGGTCCAATATTTTTTAGCTTCATCTTGTTGTATGTTCCTATTGGGAACCTCTCTTTCCTCAAGTGTGCATAGACTAAGTCTCCCTCACTGAAGAACTGTATCCTCTTCTTCCTGTCGGCTCTCAAATTATATGTCGCGTTGATCTTTTTAATGCGCTTTTGTACATCTTGATGTACTTCTTTTATATGCTTTGCAAATGTTTCTCCATCTGCTCTCTTCCTTATTTATGTCGGTATCACGACCAAATCTACCACTCTGTGTGGAATTCGACCTTGAACAATCTGGAATGGGATCATACTTGTCGACCGATTCACAGAGTTGTTATAAGCCAATTCTGCTTGTGCCAACACGTTCTCCCACTACTTGGATCTATTGGCCATCAAACATCTTAGAAGGTTTCCCAAAATTCTGTTTACAACCTCGGTCTATCCATTAGTCTGCAGATGCTATGTCGAGGTATACTGCAACTTCTTGTCCAACTTCTTCCATGGGGTTCTCCAGAAATGACCCATAAACTTAGTATCTATGTCCGATGTTATACTCTTTGGCAAACCATGCAATCTGATTATACCCTTGAAGAATAGTACAACAATTCTTATGGCATGACTTGTCTTCCGACATGGAATAAATCTGATATTTTTGAAAATCTATCGACTACCATGAAGATTGAGTTATTACCTTGGCGTGTCTTTGGAAATCCTAGCAAAAAATCCATGCTCAGGTGATCCCATGGGGTATTTGGCACTGGTAATGGTGCATACAGCCTCGTATGCGGACTTATCCCCTTTTCCAACTGTAAAATTTGACACTGTCGTACCCACTTACCGACATCTGTCATCATTCCTGGCCAATAATACTTTTCTTCGACCAATGCCTTAGTCTTGTTGATGCCAAAATGACCTGCTAATATGCCACTATGCAATTCTCGGATTAGGTTCTCTCTTACGGATCACCTGGGAATACACAGATATTGTCCCCTGAATAGGTATCCTTCTTGGATAAGATAATCCAAGTATGGAGACTTGTCGACACTCCATGCTTCGCAACTAGCTTTCCATTTTCCCGCAAAATACTCTTCAGTCTCATACTCTGTCTTTACCGACTCTATCTCTATCGCATAAACTATCGTCGCGTTCAGTAATGCAACTCTTCGACTTAGTGCGTCGACAACCTTGTTCGACTTTCCCGACTTATGTCACAACATGAAGGTGTATCCCTGCAAGAATTCAGCGCACTTCATGTCTCGCTGATTCAACTTCGATTGAGTATTCGAGTACCTCAGTGCTTGGTGGTCTGTGTATAACACAAATTCCTTGGGAAACAATTAATGCCTCCACTTCTTCAATGCCTGGAAAATAGCGTAGAACTCCTGGTAGTAGATTGAATATTTCTGCTTCACTTCATCCAACGTTTTGTTGAAGAATGCAATTGGTCGGCCCTCCTAGATAAATACTGCACCAATTTCCACCCCACTCGCGTCACAATCAACTTGGAAAACTTCGTCAAAATCTTGGAGATCTAGCACTAGGCTCTTTCTTACCTTCTGCTTCAACTTGTTGAAGGATTTATGGGCAGCTTCTGTCCAGTTGAACTCTCCTTTCTTCATGCACTCTGTCAATGGTGCACATATCTGACTGAATCCTCTAATGAAATTATGGTAGAAACTATCAAGTCCATTAAAACTCCGCACTCCTATCGTGCTTGTTGGTTCTGGCCACTCCAATATAGCCTTTACCTCTTCTAGGTCCATCACTAACCCTTTACCCGAGATTACAAATCCCAAGTACACTAGTTCTTCCTTCAAGAAGAAATATTTCTGCAGGTTCACCATCAACTTCTCTGCCTGCAGCTTCTGCAACACTTGTAGAATGTGATCCAAATGTTCGACTTTGGTTCGAATGAATGTCAAGATGTCGTTGAGATACACTATGGTGAACTTTCCCAAGAATGGCTTCAGTACCTCATTCATCAACCTAATGAACGTACTGGGTGCATTAGTCAATCGAAAGGGCATGACTAACCACTCATACAATCCTTCCTTCATCTTGAAGGTTGTCTTCCATTCATAAGCTTCTCTAACCCTGATCTGGTGATATCCACTCTTCAGGTCGATCTTGGTGAAGTATCTCGCTCCACTCAAACAATCCATCAAGTTGTCCATCCTTGGAAATGGAAACCTGTACTTGATCGTGATCTTTTTTATGGCTCTGGAGTCTATACACATCCTTCGTTCTCAACCCTTCTTCGGTGCTAGTACAACTGGTACCTCACACGGGCTAAGACTTTCTCTGATCAATCCTTAATCCAACAACTCTTGGACTTGTTGATTGAGTTCCTAACCCTCTGCCGAAGTTATTCTATGTGATTCCGTGTTTGGAAAACTCGATCCTTGAATCAAGTCGATTTGATTGGATATGATTCTCGTCGCTGGCAATCCCATCGGTGCCTCATCAACTATTATGCTCCTGAACTTGTCGAGCATCTGTTCAACCTCGACCGAAACTCTCTCTGTCATCGAACTTTCGAGACATGGTCCTTTTGGAATGATGGAGAAACTTCCCGACTGTTACTCTTCCTCTGCTAGGAATTCCTTCACTAAGCACATCAGCAATCACTTCTCCCATTAGTTTTTCTCACCTTGCTTGAAGTCGGCTCGATCCTCCTGCTTCAGCTTCGGCATCCTCTGCATACCATTTTTACACACTGTGACTTTGTTGGCTCGACCATCATATTGCCATGGCCTCCCTAAAAATAGATTACAAGCATCCATTGGGATTATGTCGCACAGTACACTGTCTTCGATTTTTTCAACTTTAAAGTTGATCAGGCACTATCTAGTTACCTTCACATGATGTCATTTCTACAACTAGGATATCTTGTATGGATTTGGATGCTGTTGACATCTCAAACCCAACTTTTCGATGACCTCTGTCGACACTAAATTCTCTGTACTGCCACCATTGACAATGGTCTTGCAATACCTATCACCGATCAATACCTTGGTATGAAAGATGGCCTCTCGTTGTGCAGGCTCCTTCTCTTCGCGCTGGTTGTCTTGGGCCAACGTTCTCCTGGCCGTCACGTTTCGACCTTTTCCTCTACCATCTTCTCCACTATTAGATGTCAAATCCATCTTCTCGTCGCCCTGGTCATCTCTTCAACGTCTGGGTTTCGGCTGTTTTGCAAGGTGTAGATTCTCCGAGAATTCATAAGCGTTGTGTCCCACGCCTCGACACTTATATCAGACTATAGTTGGTCTGTCATCTCCTTTCTTTTCTGCTAGACCACTTCGACCAATTTTTCTGAAAGCATCAGCTTGTAGGTGGATGATTTATGCACTTGACCATTGGCTCCGTTTTGAAAAAAAGTATATGGTAAAGAAAATATTGGCCTTCCAAAAATACCACTCATCAGGTTTTGCACCTAGAACTAGCCTAAATGGCCTCAGGAAAATGCCCACCATTTCTCACCTGTGAGGGATAAAACATTTCTGAGAGGATAAGTTTGTAGGTGGATGATTTATTCACTTTTCAATTGAATCATTTTTTAAAATGAATCATTGGTCAAGGAGATATTTGCTTGCCAAAACAGCCATTCAGCCTGTTTTTCACCCTGCCAGAAAACTGCTCGCCATTGGCAAAATTGGTCAAGTATTGAGAAATGGGCCTAAGTATCCTTGGAAAAATGCCCGCCATTGTTCATTTGTGAGGGATAAAAATTTTCTGAAAGCATGATCTTGTAGGTGGATTATTTATGCCCTTGACCATTGGCTCAGTTTTGAAAAAAAGTCTATGGTCAATAAATTATTGGCTTGCCAAAACAGCTAATCAGCTTATTTTGCACCCAGAAATGGACTAAATGGCCATATGCAAATGTCCACCATTTATCACTTGTGAGGGATAAAACAATTATGAGAGCATAAGTTTGTAGGTGGATGATTTATTCACTTAACCATTGACTCATTTTTTAAAATGATTCTCTGGTCAAGGAGATATTTTCCTGCCAAAACATCCATTCACCTTGTTTTTCACCCTGCCAGAAAAATGCTCGCCATTGGAAAAATTGGTTAAGTATTGAGAAACGGGCCTAAGTAGCCTCTAGAAAATGCCCACCATTTCTCACCTATGAGGGATAAAAAATTTCTAAAAGAATCATCTTGTAGGTGGATGATTTATGCACTTGACCGTTGGCTCAGTTTTGAAAAAAAGCCTATGGTTAAGAAAATATTGTCCTGCCAAAACAACTAGTCAGCTTATTTTGCACGTAGAAATGGCCTAAATGGTCTTACGCAAATGTCCACCATTTCTGACTAGTGAGGGATAAAAAAATTCTGAGAGCATAAGTTTGTAGGTGGATGATTTATTCACTTGACCATTGACTCATTTTTTAAAACGAGTCTCTGTTCAAGGAGATATTTTCCTGCCAAAACAACTATTCAGCCTATTTTTCACCCTGCTAGAAAAATGCTCACAATTGGCAAAATTGGTTAAGTATTGAGAAACGGGCCTAAGCAGCATTGGGAAAATTCCCACCATTTCTCACCTGTGAGCGATAAAAAAATTATGAAAGCATCAACTTGTAGGTGGATGATTTATGCACTTGACCATTGGCTCAGTTTTGAAAAAAAATGTATGGTCAAGAAAATATTGGTTTGTCAAAACAACCACTCAGCTTATTTTGCACGCCGAAATGACCTAAATGGCCTTACACAAATGTCCACCATTTATCACTTGTGAGGGATAAAACATTTATGAGAGCATAACTTTGTAGGTGGATGATTATTCACTTGACCATTGACTCATTTTTTAAAACGAGTCTCTAGTCAAGGAGATATTTTCCTGCCAAAACATCCATTCACCCTATTTTGCACCCTGCCAGAAAAATGATCGCCATTGGAAAAATTGGCTAAGTATTTAAAAACGGGCTTAGGTAGCCTTGGGAAAATTCCCACCATTTCTCACATGTTAGTGTAACATCCTGATTTTAACCCCATTGCATTAAAATGTAAATGATGTAATATTGTTATAAAATCATGGCGAGGAGCTCAAGGCCAAGGCCGCACCATCAATTTAGTGATGCATATGGTTTACATGCTATCCTGGCACAATGGAATTGCAAATATAATGTAAATATGCATTGTAATAAAATACCTACAACTATCTATGCAATGCAATGCAACAAGAGAAGGGGGCATGCTTTTTACAAGGAATTGGGAGGAAAATATTCAAACCCTTGGAGCCAATCAAATCAAGCAAAGTGTCAATGAGAGAACCCATAAACCCTCAACTACCCATGTGAACATTTGTGCCCAATCATTCATTTCTTAGATGAAATTTTTATTTGGTTGTGCATGATCTTGAGTGTTCCATTTCCTTGTAGAAAGCATGGCCAACTTAGGGGTGGTATCTGAGTGCTGAAAGATTACAGGATGCGAAGAGACCTACGGTTGGGTGGAACATTGCAATGACGTAGCTAGTTGCTTGGGGCAACTTTTCCATCAAGATTAGTATTCTATGTCTGTGTATTCAATTCTACAATGTATTGGTTGTTCTGATTTTACTGAATGTATGCATGAGGAATGTGTGCGGACAGTTTAATTCCATTGTGCATGTTATGTTGATTCGCATCTGCACACATTTGTTTTATTCGTATGAATCTAATGAAATGGGATTAGTTTATGTAAAAGTCACAGAAGTGTGGTCATGTTCCCTTCCTTGCATTGGGTTGACAGGAGGGGACATGACAGTTAGGGATAAAAAGCATTTGTAAGCATCAGCTTGCAGGTGGATGATTTATGCACTTAATCATTGGCTCCGTTTTGAAAAAAAATCTACGGTAAAGAATATATTGACCTGCCAAAACAGCCACTCATCCTGTTTTGCACCTAGAACTAGCCTAAATGGCCTTCGGAAAATGCCCACCAGTTCTCACCTGTGAGGGATACAAAATTTCTGAGAGCATAAGTTTGTAGGTGGATGATTTTTTCACTTTACCATTGACTCATTTTTTAAAATGAATCTTTGGTCAAGGAGATATTTTCCTACCAAAAAATCCATTCAACCTATTTTGCACTCTTCCAGAAAAATGCTCGTCATTGGAAAAATTGGCTAAGTATTTAAAAACGGACTTAGGTAGCCTTGGGAAAATGCACGCCATTTCATTTTTAATATCCATTCCTTTACATTTCTAATATCCATTCTTTTTACAAATTTTAATAATGATGACACCACATAACGTATATACATGGGCATTGTGATGGAAAATAGTGGAATACATTCAAATAATGTAAATAATGGCATTTGATTCAACCAATTCATTAATGAATTTAAAATGACTCAATTTATCTAAATCATGTTTTTTCGTTCTTTTCTAATATATTGCATTCCTGGGTGGGCCAAAATCCAACCAAAATATTTTAAAAGATAAGGGTGTATATTATTCTAACCTTGTGGTTGTTTTCAGGATGGCCACGCTCGCCCGGGAGCCTTCAGATCATAAATGACCCCCTTGAAAAAGATTGGTATGGCCTTCACTAAGCAAAACACTTGTTTTTGAGATGGCACAATAGCACCATTTCCGAGTGTTTGAGGCACGGTGTGGGGGTGTCCTAGCTGAAACTCGGGGTCCCGAATCCATCGGAATCGATGGATTCATGATTTTGGTGCTAGAGGCATTTTTGCCAGGCACCCCGTGACCATTCATGGAAGTTTTGAGGATTTTATCTAAGGGCACAGAACCCAAAACGGCGAGTGGACTTGGATTCTTTCAGCTCCCACAGATGCATATGGCCATTGTGGATATGTTCAAGATCGCCATTATCACCTGGGAGTCTCCAAATCATAAATGACCCCCTTGAGAAAGATTGGCATGGACTTCACTAAGAAAAACCCTAGTTCCTGATATGGCACAATAGCATTGTTTCTGAGCATTTGAGGCACGGTGTGGGGGGGGCCCTAGCTGAAACCCGACATCCTGAATCCATCAGAATCGACAGCTTCACAACCGGATTCATGGTTTTGGTGCTACGGTAATTTTTTCCAAGCACCTTGTGGCCATTCAGGGACACTTTGAGGATTTGATCCGGGGGCACGAAACCCAAACCGTCGAGCGGACTTGGATTTTTTCCTCTCCCATGCGTGCATATGGAAATTACAGATGTGTTCAGGAAGGCAACGCTCTCTCAGGATCCTTCAGATCATAAATGACCCCCTTGAGCAAGATTGGCATGGCCTTCTGCAAGCTAGGGTTTATTTATTGTGTATGTGCATGGTCTTATGTGTGTATGTATGTGTAGATATTTGTATATGTGCATGTTGTTTATGTACAAATTGATGCGGTCAAAATTTTGTGCTTGATTGCATCCATTACGGGTGAAAATGTGAAGTTGGGTAACACTTTTGGCTTGTTTTTGACAAACAAAACTACTAAATTTTATGTTTTTCAACTTCGACCTCTTCAAACCCATATCTCCCTTAGGAATTTCAACTTGAAGTAAACACAAATGGTTTAGAGAATTGAATTAGCTTTCTACTCATATTTTTTTTAATTTTTTTATGGACATATCATGGGACAAATTTGGTGCTCGCCAACAGCATATACTTGAAAATTTTAGGTATGGATAATGAGTGACCAGCATGAGCACTAGTTTTTTGAGAGATGGTTATTCATTTTAGGAAAAAACTTAATGATCATAATTTACACACACTGCACTTGTTCATGGACTATATTTTGAGGTTTTTCGGACTTGAGAACTATTTTTTATTATTTATCAATGTTAGTTTTTCATAATTTAATTCAATAGATCGAGGATCTTAACTTAATGAACAACATGTACAGCATATCAAGCATAAGAGACAAGAGACAAGAGACAAGGGACACAAAAGATTTCACCGGGGAAAACCAAGAAGGTGAAAAACCCCGCAACTTCCTCAGAGATAGAATAAGCATCAATACAGGGATCACCATGATCAAACCCAGGAGATAGATATCTTCAGTAGCATGCTCCTCCTCCACTTGTGCGCACCCTCCTCTTCTCTCACTAATGCGAAGTGAGTGAATAATAGAATGTGTAAAATGAGAGAGACACACTAACTTGACTTGCCTTTTAACTCTAACTAGTTCGGCCCCAACTTAACCACTTAACATAATACTAATTGGGCCGACCCCACTAGGGTGGTCTAATAACCCTTTAAACCACAAGACTCATACAGGGCCAACCCCATCAAGGTGGTCTAATAGCCCATCAAGTATAAGTTACGACACTTACAATATAACTTGCGACACTTGCAAGTACAACTGACGACACTTCCAATCAGAGGAATAATACATCTCCATTGGGGATACAATAAAATACAAATGTAATATACAAGTGAATATCTTCCGAAGTTACAAATTCAACAACACTCCCTCTTAACTAGGAAGGTATTCTCTTGACACAAGTCATCAATACATATATGCACAAGTCTTCAATTCTGGAGCTGGATCATCATCACTGGATCACGAAGCATCATCATCATCACTGTTGCTTCACTCGACATCTAGATCACTGGGCTATCTCTGAATTCTTCTCTTCATAGGAATTTCTACAGAGCCAACCCTTTTTCATGATGGATTTAGGGCCACCACCTGTAGGTCTTCATCAACACTAGCCATATTGTGGAATCCTCAAGACTTATTACATGCATCACAATGCCTCAAAAGAGTATCCTAGGATCCTTTATAAGCCAAAGCATGACCGGAAAGATCTCCCAGGTCAACTTACATGTGACTCCCACCACAATGCCTCGAAAGAGTATCCTAGGATCCTTTATGTGCCGAAGCACGACCGGCAAGATCTCCCAGGTCTACTTACATGTGGTCACCACAAAGCCTCGAAAGAGAATTCGGGACTGATTACGAGCGTACTGCTCAACCTATCAGATCTCCTAGGTCTAGTTACATGTGGTCATGGAAAAACCTCGATAGAGCATCCCAGGACTGATTACGAGCGTACTGCTCAACCTATTGGATCTCCTAGGGTGTTATTCTATGCCATAGGACAAAGCCTCGAAAGAGTATCCCAGGATCATTTATGTGTTGTAGCACGACCGACAATATCTCCCAAGTCTAGTTACATGTCCTCCCAGAGCAATGCCTTGAAAGAGTATCCTAGGATCCTTTATGTGTCGCAGCATGACCGGAAAGATCTCCCAAGTCAACTTACATGCTCATCTGCACAACCTGTCCGTGGCCACAGAGTATCAATTTGATACTCACCATACATCATCCTGATGTACATAATCATCCTAATCATCATCATAGCATCTTCTTGATGCATATCATCCAGAGTATCATCCTGATACTCATCACACATGATCATCCTAATCATCATCACTGCATCATCCTGATGCATGTCATCTAGAGCATCATCCTAATGCTCATCACACATGATCATCCTGATCATCATCACTGCATCGTCCTGATGCATGTCATCCAGAGCATCATCTTGATACTCATCACACATGATCATCCTGATCATCGTCACTGCATCGTCCTGATTCATGTCATCTGGAGCATCATCCTGATACTCATCACACATGATCATCCTGATCATCGTCACTGCATCATCCTGATGCATATACATATACATGATCCAATTGATCATACAAAGCATCCAACTGATGCATATCCAAAGTAGTAACTGGAGCATCATCCTGATGCTCATCACATAGCGCTTACATCCACAGCCATGGGAAAGATCCTCCTCTCACCATGCTTGGAATGGCTCCTGCAAATGTGTCCCATCAATTCTTTCTCAAAGTATCTTCAATCTGAAGAACAGCAAGCCTCTCTCTGAAGTACTCAAACTTCACTCTGGCTAGTGGTTTCGTCAACACATCTGGAACCTGCTCATTCGTCGCAACGTATAGGAGCTTCATTGCTCCTCTCTGCACCATATCCCTGATATAGTGATATTCGATATCAATGTGCTTCGACCTGCCATGGAACATCGGGTTCTCAGACAACTTCACACAACTCTAGTTGTCACAAAAGATACCAATAGCATTCAACAGGAGATCAAATAACTTAGAGAGTAGCTTCCTAAGCCATACTGCCTCACAACTAGCCGAACAAGCTGCGACATACTCTGCTTCGGCTGTACTTAGTTCTACGAAGGACTGCTTCCTACTAAACCAAGAGATCACACATGATCCCATACTGAAGCAGCTCCTAGAAGTGCTCTTCCTATCTACAGCACTGCCTGCCCAATCTGAATCAACATAAGCCTCCAGGTTAAAATTTTGATTTGCATCATACTTGAGCCCATAATCAATTGTACCCTTCAGGTATCTCAGAATATGCTTTACAACAACTAGGTGAACACCTCTGGGATCCGTCAGGAACTGGCTCAATGTGTTCACCACAAAGCAAATATATGGTCTCGTGTTCATCAGGTACAAATTAAACATAGACAGAATGTAAGGAAGCATGAAAGAGGACTATAAATTTCAAGGTAAACTATGGATTGAAATTCAGGTCACATATGCACAGACAGAGGGTGAACACAAGGCTGATAAAGGAAAAAATAAAGAGTGAGAACATGCCATACTTGAAGAGTAATGTACCAGCATGTACGATAACAATTAGGTGGGTGCCAACAAAAAATTTGTTGAGTTGGTGCTCTACCTAGGGGATTGGTGTCTCTAGTCAGTTGGTTCCTACAAACAATATAAAAATGGGTTGGTGCTATGCTAAGGGGATTGGTGTCTCCAAAAACTCAGTGCTTGTAAAAATTGTAACAATAGGTTGGTGCCTGTAATTATTGTAATAGTAGGTTGGTTCATACTCAAGATTCAAAAAGATAAATCTATTGTGGTTTTATCCTGATTGTGTTTCCATGTTACATCTTGTGTTATATGGTTTGAGCCTACTTTTGTTTACTATTATGAATTGATTAACGAATGAGTAAATAAATAAAAAGTACATTATATTGATTCACCCCTCCCTCTCAATACAACCATAAGTCCAACACGAAGAACCTCTCAAACCCATTTCAAGGGAGTCATCCTTTCTACATTATTTTTTGAAATATTTAAATCCAAAGTGTCTTCAATGGGAATTAGGGTTATGATAGGAGTAATAGACTATCCATCAGGGATTCAAGTTCAAATCCGATCAATGTCACTCATACATAGAGAGATTTGAAGCTGGATGGAATTACTCGGAAATTCATAACGTAAAATTTCAAGGGGAACTAGTCACACTTAAAATTTAGTTAAGATATAAATGATGTTTTTGGAGTATAGGTACTCAGGATGCTGTGATATTGTCCTTCCTCACTCACTCTCTTGGTAACCTTGAATGTATTTTTGGTTTCATTCTTTCATATGTGTCCTAGTTATATGTCACCATCAACTTGTCTACCCGCAACCAATCATTATTGTGCAGTTTTCTATATTGATTTTTCCTTTGGTCATAAACTTAATAGGGTGACAACTTGCAACTACTCATCCAACTCTCCAAAATTGAAGTTGTCATGCACTAATAATTCAATGGTTGAAATGCAGGGGCGGCAGGTGCGGGGGGGGTCATCTTCGACCCCGGAGGAAATAAAATAGTGGAATTCTCTTGGGGACTTGGAATCAGCACCAACAACCAAGCAGAATGGCTTGCCCTGTTCTACTCTCTAGAATTAGCAGTCACCTTCAACATGAATTGCCTTCAAGTCTTCGGAGACTCCAAGCATGTTATACAGATAATGAACAATGGCACCTCCTTAAAGACAGACAAAAACCGGAGAATACAGAAAAGAATAAAACGCCTCACCCTTCCAAAGGACACACTCTACTTTCATGTGTTAAGGAATCTCAACGGCAATGCCGATACTCTTGCCAACAAAGGAGTTCAGTTGGATTTGGGACATACTATCCTAAACAATGTTTCATCCTACCACTTTATTCCTTAATGAACCATTGGCTTAATTCCACTCCACCTAGGAAATGTCATAGGCATTTTAGTACTTGGCATAATCCCTCCCCACCTTGGTTTTGTTATAAGCTTGACAGCACACGGTATAAACCCACCCCACCAAGCTCCCACGGCGCTCTTAATCCTGTCCTCCCTCTCCACCGCCACCGCTTGTCTCGTTCTCCTCACCGTCCTCCACGTACCCTCCTTCACGTGCCGGGTACAGCTCTCACGCCCGAGCACTTAACTCACCAGGCGACGGTTGTTGATAGCATTTGCACGATGGCTACTCCTCCATTCGACTCCCTCGGCTCTGCTCTGCATAATCTCCATCTCCAGGAACCCACTGTGTTTTTTGCAGGAAACCTCCCGGCTGCAAACGAGATGGACGGGGTTAGACAGGCGATTACCACCTTAAGCCGTCTCACCTCCGACATTAAAGTCTACCTATCCAGAACCTATTCTGCAGTGTGCAATACTGATAACAAAATTGATGAGCTCGTGGTAGAGGACAAATACATCCATTCCAGGCTTTCCTGCTTGGAATCGCGAATGGAGGATATCGACAGGAACGTCATTGAGCTCATGCGGAAGATTGACAGTGTGAAAAATGATGTTACTGTTCTTGTCAGCAAAACGCAGTGCAGCCATGTACAGGAAGCTCCAATGGCGAACCAGGAAATGGCAGAGGCAGCCTCAATCAACCAGCCGAACTATGGATAATGGAATTTACTTGATGCAGGTTTCTCCCAGCTGTCTATTTTGAATGTTTTTTTGTCTTAAATTATGTAACCAGTTTGTAAGGGTTTATCCCATTAGCAACTGCAGTCTTCTTATGAATTATGACAGTAAAAAACTCCAGAGGACAGACTTTAAAAACCTCTGCAATTTTCCCTTGTTAGATGCAGAGCATGAATTTTTGCAAATGTATTGAATGGCTGTGCACAGCCTTTGTTAATACAAAACCTCTTATCTGTTTCTGTTAAAAAAAAAAAAAATTCAATGGTTGAAATGCAACATAGGTTGGTTTGGCCACCCTATTTATTTTTAATAAGACATGCCTTCATATTTTTGAGGTTGTGTATTTGAGATTAAGTCATCATATTCTTATCTATATTAATCGAAAAAGTTTAGAGATGATTTCATATGTCATCAATTGTGGTTGGTGCATTATGGTATTGTCTCTTCTTTTCAAGTATAGTAATGCTTCTTCAACTTTGGTGGCACATAATTAGATTGTATAGGAATACATAGTATAAGCTTGGGTGGTTAACTATCATATTTTCATGATCCTTATGCTACTAAACTTTGCCATAGAGGTAGTAGCACGCTTATGAACATAATGGTTGATTGATTCTAAAATGAGTATGTGTGATTGACCAACCTCCCTCTCTTCCATGGGATGTGTAGTGTAGGTGCATGTTTGTGATAATAACCATTAATGCACGAACGCTTAACTCACCAAAAACATAATAGCAATAATTTTTACAAAAAGAACAATATATCCATCCATGTGATGTGTATCATAGACAATATTCATTGCAACATTGATTCTAAATAGAATGTTGAAATGGAGAGATGATTGAATGATGGAGGTGTTAGAGACATAATTATTGCACCTACAACTCGTGCAAGAAACACATGCAGATAAGAGATGTAGATTACCTATTCACCCAACCCATGCATGTGATAAATACACCTAATGTACATAATTGATGCACCTAAGCCACACATATAAGTATTACAGTTATGTGACATCAAGGAAAACTTTATAAGAATCATGATTGCTTAATCCCCATTACAGAGGATTTTAATAGATTTCATGCTTTTCAAGTCTCAGATGTTCAAATTAATCAATGTTTGAATGAGAAAAATGATTGATATTATCACTTTTAAATAAATCAATAGATTTGAAATGTTATACTTGAATTTTCAAATAAGAGCCATGGTCCTCAAATCTACAAAATTTAGAAAATCCAATCAAGGTTTTGCAAATATTTTTGTTGGAGAAGATAGATGTGATAGAGAGACAAGTTTTAGATACACATGAATAACTTAAAAAATTTGAAGGGAAACAACATGAGGACCTTTTGGGGAAAACCATTTTGGATATTTTTGCAATTTTGAGTTGCTTTTTAGCGAAAATATAGTAAACATATATATATATATATATATATATATATAGCATGAAACTACTACATTTTGAGGGATGAAACTACTAGATTTATCAAATACCACCTTAAAACTTTCATGCCAAGAATTATTGATAGAGCCAATTCTCATACTTAGTACTTATCTAATTGTAGTGGAATTTTTCTTATTAGCATGATGAAAGGAAATACACTATTCATCATAAAAAACAATTCATGTTGAGGATCATACTCCAATTAAAAAAATCAATGTGCTCTTCATTCAACCAAAGCACCTTATAGAAAAGAATAGGTAAACAATGGAGGTAATATACAACATGATCAACATACAAGATAAGGACCCAAAAAATAAAATAGGTTTACATGGAGTGAAAAATAACATAAGGGTTTACATGGAAATTACAAGTTTTGAATAATAAACACCACATATCCATTAGAGGAATCCTCCTAAAAGAATTTGTGTGTCATTGCAATCCAAATTTGGCATTATCATAACAACACCCTCTTTACCTTGGATGGTATTGGGAGGCTACTTAGGGGAAGAGGTTAATGGGGATTGAATTTCTAAATTGAGTTTAATATATTTATGGAGTAGGTAGGGGAGCAAAGGGAACTATTCTTGTTTTTTTAATTTATTTCATTATTATTTCATGTTATGAAGGAAGGGAGGAGGAGGAAGCACTAGAATTTGGGACTTTATTCATGGGAGAGATTTTATTTTGGAATTTTGGATTGGGAACTTAGGTTAATGCCTAATCATAATTACATGTTTATTATACAGCTATGTTTTTATTTTCACAACACAAATAATTAATGTAGGTTCCATGAGCCATTTATGAGCTACTAAGGAGGATCCAATAATCCTATTTGGTTTTTTAGGCCACTATATTTTAGTGATTGATACAAGTTATCCTTATTATATTTATCGATTGAGTTCGAAAAACCATGACGAGCATAAACCATTGAAAATTAAATGATAATATATAAAAATGAAATTGCCTTTATTCATGACTTATTTAACTCAAATTTTGATTAAAAAAAGTATTTTGATTAAAAAAAGTATTTTTTTAAAATCTATGACGAGGAAGTGGAGAAAACCCAATCTTTAATTTATGTACTATTTAATAACAAATTTTGATCATAATAAACGAAAAAAACATTTCAAAATATTTATTTTTAATTTTTGTCATAAAACTAAAATTAGTAATTTTTGTGTAGAATAGTACTAAGATGGAGAAGAAAAAAAAAACATATCTAATTTTTTACCGATAATTTTAGTCATAAAATCAAAACTAGTAATTAATTAAATAGTCATATTACCAAAATTAAATTTGTATCTGATTGTATTGTACAAAATACAATTATGACTTAGTTATGTATATTAGGCTATTCACTTTGAAACGGTAAATTTAGAAATATTTTATTCTTAACAAATTTTACTACTAACGTTTTTACAACTTTGGTCATAAAAAACACTTTATGTACTAGTGGTTTTGAGATTCTATTCAGGCGTCTTTGACCACTACCAACCACCAAGAAAAAAGTATGTCCAAGAGAGTGGATTCACCAGGAAATTCATTAACTAATTATAACCCTCGAGAGTCCCGCAATCATCTATGAGAGTACCATCCCACTAACTCCAAAACATTAGCATTCTAGAATCGATCTTGGGATAGTTAAATGGAGAAACCTCACCCTGTATTATATCATCATCAACCATAATGCCCTGAAAATGGGTAAGAAATCACCATAATGATCATATATGGATAGAACTCTATAATAATTGCATTTTGATTGAGTGACATTCCCGTCCTAGAGTAGAAAATCTCTATGACCTTACTAAAGGGCCAAGCCATTATTTCTAGACGTGGAAGAAAACTCCCTCACCCCATGCCAAGCATTGTCATCACCTCCATGTGATCCTATTGACATGGCCTCTCTCATGTCTAACATGAGGGGTTGGATCACGCTTGATATGATCTTCGTCTCATCGCTTCCCAAATTCCATGGGGAAAATGAATATTTATATTTGTGTTGTACCATTTATGGGTATTTATATTGAAAATTTGCATGTTTGTAAGAAATGGGTTGAGTTGCCATTAGTGATATTGTTCTTTGAATGGATCCTCTGACCTATATTCTCTATCCTTTAGAATGGATGAAGAAATTCTTGAAACACTTATGAGCCTAGAATTCCCATGGGATAATATGCACCATCACGCATACTTCATTCATGAGGAACCTTCCCATTCTGGCTTGTCTTTGTACAAATTATCCATTGGTATTTTACTCCCCTAGGGTAGCCTCACCCTCACCTGTATGCTTTGGGAAAGATCAACCTCCTTGACCTTACTCTTCTTGGTCATGCAACTAGATTTGTATGATTAAGATGCTTTTTTGGAAGCCCTTCTTCCCCTTATTTCTTATGCATGTAATTTTGACCTTTATTATTCGTTATATATCAATTGTAAATTTGGTTTTATTTCCATATGCAATTTTACGCTTTGGTATTGTACTTTCCATGTGTTTAAGTATATCTTGTTAGGAACCTACTTGTATCAACATACAAATTCTTCTTACATGTATATTCTCTCAAATTGGCATATAGGTGATTTCCTTCTTTAAAACATCATGTGCATAAACCTTGTCTGTTCCCAATTTTTCTTGTAGGACTCCCTCTATTTGGGTAAGTGGCCCACCATAGCCACCCTTGAATTTTCCCTTTCTCGTTACTAGAACCTTCCTTACATGGGTTCCATTGAATAGTACCCCTACTGTCATTTGACACCCATGTCGTTTATCTTCCCATAGGATTGGGAGTTCATCTAGTTTGTTATTTTATACTCAGACTCATATACTTTGTCATCATCAATCATTGGTCGGTTCACGGACTCCCACATTTATGAAATTTTGAAGTTCCATGTTACACATTCAAGAGTTCACTTCTCAATCCATACTATAAAATTTACATTATTTTGTCTCCATTCATTTTCCTCCAAGGAGATTAGCATTAGTTTCCTACCCATAGTCTCTTCCATTTACTATCACACATTTTGTTTATTCACTTAGTTTTACATCGGACACTTATATACTTGTATCCCCCTCTTATCTTAAGTACCCATGTAGTTGGGGAAACATTAAAAATAATAGTTCTCTTTATCACTCTCGCATAATTTTTATGATATTATCGTGGTAGCATACCTCGTTTCCTTTATTCAAAGCATGTTTTGATGAGTGACCAATGGAGTCTTATTTATACCATCCTCTCCTAGAGTCGACCTCATTTCCTCTATATTTCCCTCTGTGATTTCCCCCCTTGCATTCATATCCTTTGGTGCCCATAGTTGTGTCCCTTCCCTGATATTATCTTGAGTTTCACCTATGCTTCCAAGTCAGCCATAAAATTATGTTCTGAATAAGAGAAGTTTGAGTTTCTCACTCGGTGGCCCTCATATCCCCCATTGGTGTCTCAGTTCCCTAGTTCTTTTCATTATCTAGTGATATCCCTCATGCTTCCATCAAAGAAAACTCATTTTCTTGTTGTTAGTAGGTCTCCTTCTATTGACATCAACACATCTATTATAGGGGATAGGCCTAGAAGAACCTTGTACCTTGTCCCCATAAGCATCATTGATGGGTTCCTTTGGACAGACCAATGGGAGACCTCATTGCCCCTTGGATTGGTTGTTTCACATGAGCTCGAATCAAACTCATTATTGCACCATTGAGAATCATATAGGTTAATGGTTCCCTTATCCATTTTTTTCAAAGACCCCAGATATCCTTGTCTCCCTCCATTTTTTGAGTCTCTTTGAAATCCCTTTAGTCATATGATTCTTGTAGTATTTAGGTTGTGATGGTGCTAATTATCCAGCTTCATTTGGATTTCTCTAAACCTATTTGACTAAGGTTTTTAGTTATTTGAGTCACCTATGAGGACTTACATCACTCGCTACTCCTTCTAGATATTGGGCTCCTTTATTTTCTGTAGGACTTCACAATTATTGTGATTATGCAATCCATTAGGATGTCATTGTTATGACCTATGTACTTCATTTCATCCATGGTTGGACCATGATTATGTATTCATATTTGGTCCCTATTTGACCCCCATGATTTATTCTATCCAACATTTATTCATGCATTGATATGAGCATGGGTATGCCCACCTCATTTATATATGTGATTAAATACACCTTGCCCATTTGAGTGGTTTGTCTGCATGTATGGGTATCTCTAGTCTCTTGAGTAGGAGAGTCATCTCCCTTGTGGTCTTGGTATCCTGTACAAGTGTCATTTTTTATATATAGAAAGTATGAAATTCCTATGATTTATTTTGGCCATACAATGAGCTCCTAACCTCACACATCAGGGGGCAATTTGTCAACAACCAATTTTTCTTACCCACCTTGTCATCAGATTCATCATCATTATGCGTCATAGACGACAGTGTCAACACTATTTTCCACCTCACACCATCCATACTAGCTGAGGAAGTGATAAACATACCAAAAAACTGAAATCCAAAAGATGAAATTGGCCATATCCTCAAGGTTGTTGTTTTTACCTCGAAAAGAGAGATCTCAGTCACATATATGGCCTCAAAAGGCGCAACCTAGTCCCAAAAGGTGATTTTTAAGTTAAATTTAATCATTCCATGATTCCCCTCTACTTTCATAATGAAGCAGTGGCTGAAAGTGGACACAGACCTTGATGTGGTTGAAATCAATAAAATATATAGCTTCCAAAACCCTAATTTCTCCACTAAGAAATCAAGGAGATAGAGATAATATACATTGGGTCTAGATCTCTCTCTTGACCACTCTTTTTCCTATAAAAGAATCCATCAAATTCACCATTTCATCATTCCAATTTCATTCTAAAAACATGTCGTCGTGTTGTTGGATTTCTTATAGAAATAGAGGGATACCATACCATACTTGCTACTTTCATCACAAAGGATATTTACCTATGACACTTGGTTGGAGATTGGAGGTCACAAAGGTGATTCACAAACCTCCCCTTGGACAAGCTACAGAAACCCTGTATCTTTTACTCTATGCATTCTATCTTGTTGATCTATGTTTGCATCTTGGTTTGAGAGTGTCAATTCATAGTTTAGTTTTTTTTTTTTTTTTTTCCCATTTGGAATCTGCTACCAAGGATCACCCCTTGGTGGCTTCTCTTTTTCAAATGTGTGTGAAAAATCACATACAACATTACGCACCATGATTTTTTTCTCTCATTTCTCATTTTAATGTGTAATATTTTTGGACACCAAAGGATTTGTACCCTGTTGTTTATCATTTGCAACAAATCACTAGGGAACTTCCAACCCATATACCTCTAATTTTTCCTCTTCCCCCAAGGCTATTATACCTCTAATGGGTTTATCTCTTCTCCGAAATATTTTATCTATACAATTTACAATATTTCCTTATTATTACTTAGTTCCATTACTCTATCATTTTTCAAACACTTACTAGCTTTTCCTCTTACCACCTTTCCATGAGTGCTTGATTGATTCCCTAATAATTTATCCTTATCCGTCAGTGAAAATTATGTGAAAATTATATGCTTTCCTACTACCCTAATACTCATAATTATGAACTCATTTTTAATGGAATAATATTCTCGACTGATCAAACTAGCCATAACATCGTATTCTTCATCACTATATCTAGATAAATTGGACAATTTATAAAAACCTTGCATATTATTTTATAATCATATCCTTTTTTTCTAATATTCTACAACTTCCTATGCAAATTTAGAGTATAAATATCATGCATAAACTTACCATTGAGTTTTAATTTTTTTTTTATCCAATGTCTTCATTCTATCTTTGTCCTTCCTTTCCCTCTCCAATTGTAAATTATCCCCCCATAAGCATGCATGTACTTTAATATTCATGCAATGCATATTCACACTTTTAGTCTCTTCAATTTGTTCCATGTCAAATAATTTCTCCATATCCCTTATCTAGTCAATTGATTATTTTGGGTTTAGGAATCCCAAGTAGGTAGTGATTTGGAATTTTTACTTTCGTCTCAAATATATCAATGCTTTAATGATTATCTATTTTCGGGGGGGTTGAAATTACTCATTTTCTACCTATTGAACTTCAACTTACCATTTACCATCACTTACATCATTAGCATATGCTACAACTCATTTTGTTTAAGTTGTCTTTATAGATTTTAACATCGCTTGTATATCCCCTAACATTTCACATGTCACCCCATTTGAATCACCTCCATGATTCCATACTCCTATCCATTTAATTCTTACTCCTCTTCTATTAGAAACACTTATTCCTCTACACAAATTTCCTTCTTACAAATCTACCAAATAGAATCTCTTTGTTGGAGCTGCTAATTCTTCTAAGAAAAAATCTACCGAACAACTCTCTCCAATCTAGAATTGTTCTAGGATACTCCTAATTTGATACTAGACTTGGTGCAACACTATTGGGAATTAAAATCAAACATAATAGACACGGCTACAATACATTGAAATTAAAATACATCTCACAACAAATAAATTGGAAGCATGTACAATGTTTTTAAAAATGATACAAGGATGGCATACTGAGGAAGCAACTTAATATTCACCACCAATTTTGATTAATCCTTAAAAATTATTAATTACATTGTTTAATTCATTCAATGGAATCAACATTCATAAAAAAATATAAAATCCCTCTAGTCTCAATCTTTGATTTCAATTAAAACTATGAAAATGTTTTAAAAAACACATAAATTTTTAAATATGTTAATTTTTTGCTAGGTTTCCTAGATACTTCACTCATCCACTATCTCTTTCCTTCTTCTTTTCATGATATTTCCCACTCACCCTCCATT
Source organism: Larix kaempferi (assembly GCA_027924585.1). NCBI lineage: Eukaryota > Viridiplantae > Streptophyta > Pinopsida > Pinales > Pinaceae > Larix > Larix kaempferi. Next base: position 4,752,305 of record BSBM01000357.1, read on the forward strand.
CCCTCTTCTTTTGTTTTCCATTTTTTCCTTCATCTTATTCTCCTTTGCACCTATCTCCTTGTCTTGTCTTCCTCTATGTCTTTGTGAGGAATCCTCCTAATAATCCTCATCTTCAAACTTTTATGAACACTCAACATGAATTAAGACTCGACAAAAGTATTTCATACAATATTTAATTAAATAAAATATATTTTATAAAAATAACACCCTCCCTACATTAATTGTCATATAATTATCACATGGTGGACTAAATCTTGGATCAAACACATTTGTTTCAGTATGGAATACAATAAATAAATAAGATACATATGATTATGGTAGGAGGATCAAGAAGCCAAGGTTTTGTATGCAAACCATGGTGACATGTGAGAAAACAAAATTGGGATTGACGGATCAACGGATAAGTTGATGGATGTATCAAGCGATGATCTAATGGATGGAATCTAATGGCATCTCTTTCAACAATAAACATTGGTATAAAACAAAATCATTTCTATTATAATTAATTATTCACACCAAAATATTTGATGGATTAGATTTTGTTAGATCTCCACAAGTTGGACCCTTTTATTGAATTTCTTATCCTTATCTAGTGGGCTATTGATCCAATGGTTCCATTTTTATTGATAGTTTTATGTTTGTTCTACAAGAAGTTTGTAACACCAGGGAAACTGACTAGAGGGTGGGGTTTATTCCTCCAACATCAATCAATCACATAACACATAAAACACAAAATATACTCTCAAGAAACCCTTATAATAATAAAAACTTCAAATCAATATATTTTTCTAGTAAATCTATTATTAGTGCCTCTATTGTTACAAGGCTATATGTCTTCAATTATTACAAAAGGAATAGTAAATTACACTATGAAACCATAAATAGAGCTATGGATAAGTCATTCACTTCGTCCTATACAACCCATGGATAACAATGTAAACTTTAACTATGGGAAATATTATACTTTTCCCTTGATGAACATCAATTCAAACCTCCTCTAGATTCTCCTAAGTCAAACCCCTCTCTCATTATTCAATGATTCCTTTATGCTTGTGCTCTAAAGTAGGTGGAAGGACAATGGATGTAAGAAATTGTTTCCCTTATTTTCTCACTCTCACACTACTTAAATGATCAATAAAAATACATCCTAGAGCCTCCATTTACACCTAGGCATTTTATGCTAGACACCAAATTTTGACTATTCCCCTCTACCGACTCATCTATAGTTTTCATATGAGGCCTATTTTTATTTTATTTTGTATGTTAGCTATCATCATGATCACATGTTGTGTATTCATAGGAATTATGAATTCTATTTAGTCATGGAGGATGGCCTTTTCTCAATTGATTAGACCCTTGTAAAGGTTGTTTTCCGGAGATGAAGCCAATATCCTTCATGAATATCTCTCAACTAGGGCCACACACTAATTATATGAATTGGGTGTGATCCCTCACTCTCTAGGTTTTTTAGGGCCACATCCCCCAAGGAAATTTTTTCTAGACCTTCTAGTGTATTTTGGTTCTTTCTGTAACCCTCATATCTATTCTATAAAAGGGAGTGACCCCCCGCATTGTAATATATAAGATAGATAGAAAAAATCAGTGTATTTTTTTGTCATGTAACAATAAAAGATCAAAGATGTCACTGCCTCGGGTTTTACCTGCATATAGTATGGTTTCCAAGTAAATAACATGTTCTATTAATATTGTCATTTGATTATGTTTTTATATACTTTACTAACATTTGGTATCATAGCTTGAAAAAGTTGCAAGCATAGTTTTTCTATGAGTGGGAGATGTAATAATGGCAAGAGGTTTAACCAAGTTCAAGACTGAGAACTTTGATGGAAATCATTTCTTTCTATGGAAAATGAAGTTGGATGATTTGTTGGTTCAAAATGAACAAGACCTATCCTCGAAAGGGATTGAGAAAAGATAGAGCATCATGATAGATGGGGACTAGATAAAGATGGACAGAAAGGTGGTTTCTACAATTCATCTTTTTCTAGTAGACTCTATCTTTTTCAATGTTGTTGAGGAAGAGACCGTAGAATCCCTTTTGGAGAAACTTGGGAAGCTATATGAGACTAAATTAGGAACAAATAATTTTTTCCTGAAAAAACAACTTTGTCATCTAAGGATGAAAGAGGGTTCGACTATGGAAGATCATCTGAATGAGTTTAATAACCTAATGAAAAAACTTCTCTCGATTAGTGTAAAGGATTAGGATTAGGACAAAGCAATCATTTTACTCTATTACCACCTATATATATGGGATCATATGGTGGTGACCATCACCAACTCATCATTAGGAACTCTTAAATTTGATGTTGTGCTAGCTTCTTTACTAGGAAATGAGTTGAGGCGAAATTCAGCTATAGATCCATCTACTAGTGAATTCCTATCTATGAAAGAGAGAGATAAAGTGAAATGGTTCAAGAAGAGAGATCACAATCCATATCCAAGTCCATAGGATGTAATAAAGGAAGGTTATAGAATTGTGGGGAAACCAGGGCACTCGAGTAAGTACTATTGGTATATGAAGAATGAAAAGAACAATGAAAAGCCAGATCAACCATCAACTAAAGCTAGTATAGTATATTTAGAGGAGACAAAAACATGTGAGGCTTTCTGTCTCAATAATAGTAGATCTCTATTATATGCTTGGGTTTTTAACTCAGGTGCATCTTTCCAGTACATGTCTCCGCATAGAGATTGGTTTGTCAAATACTAGCTTTATAGTGGTGGAATGACCTACTTGGGTGATGATCATCCTTTAAAAATTGTGGGAAGAGGATACATTAAGATCAAGTTGGATGATGATAGAGAAAGGAATTTGTGTAATGAACAACATGTACCAGATCTATGAAATATTAATCTCTCTATCAAGATGATGGACAAGCTAGGGTATTGGGAGGGTTTTATTCCATACTCTAAAATTCATATTAAATTCCTATATCATAAAATAAAAGCATGTACAGTAAAATTCTACTTTATTTTCAATATAAATGTGTATATTCATATCGATGTGTTATCCAATAAATTCAACATATTACAAAGTTACCATTATATAGTAAATTAATTCAACACACTTAAAAATAGGAATAAAGTTGTGTATTCATATTCTTTTAAAACACTAGTATAGGTATGAAGGATTTATCTTGTTCAAGGCTTGTCTTGGGCCCTAGAAATATCACTACAGGATACCTTGGTGCAATTTCTTAAGATAAGACTAAGTATATTGGGTCACCATATTTGAGGTCACCACCCAGAGATAGCCCTGACGAGGATTTTCCTATTATCTCTAGCCTATCTTCTGATATTGATTTTCCTCCTCATGCCCAAGACACTATCCTTCCTTCCGATAAGTAAATAATGAAAGGTTTCATAGTGAAAAGTAATTCTTTTTTATGTATTTACATCGTAACTCTTTATTATTACATAACCAAAAAAACTCATTACTTTTAACTTTTTGCATTTTATTCTTATTTTAAAGAACTCTTGTTTTATTCATTACATGGGAAATTGGTATGTAGGTATTGTACTATATTTGGTGATTACCAAAGGATCCCTCGTGGTAGAAAAAGGAGAATCTTATGGGACCCTGTATTGTTTATGTAGTAATATAGTGACAAGTCATCCAACAACAATAAAATCAGAGAATTTCCTAGGTGTAGTGATGTTGTGGCATTAACGACTTGGACATATGAGTGAAAAAGGTTTAAAAAATAATCCTTAGGCCTTCTCCAATTAAGCCTTATGATTTGGAATTGCATGAACAATGTAGTTTTGGTAAATAGAATAGAGTTTGGTTTATTGCAAACTCTAGTAAAAGTTATGATCTTTTGCAACATATTCATTCTAATATATTTGGGCTAGTCCCCACTTTGTCCATAAATGGTGCTAGATATTTTCTAACTTATGTAGATGCTTATTCCAGAAGAGTGTGGGTGTATTTTCTAAAAAATAACGCATAAGCCTTTGAGAAATTTGAAGAGTTCAAGGAAAAAGTAGAGAAAAGTTTGGGCAAGTATATTTTATGTCTCAAATATGAATGATGAAGGAGAATATTTCTCAAAGGAATTTCATAAATTTCATTTGTGGGAAGGAATTAAGCACCATAATACTGTTGTATACACACATAAATAAAATGCTGTGGGTAAGTGGATGAATCACACAATCATGGAATATGCAAGAAGCATGCTCAGTGCATCTGGGTTGGATAATGGATTATGGGAAGAGCCTATTCATACAACTGCATATCTGATTAAGAGATCACATACAAATACATTGGATTGAAAGATTCCAGAGGTGGTTTGGTGTGGTAAGCTAGTTAATCACTCTCATTTGTGTATTTTTGGTTGTGATTCACACGTGATTCATTTACCAATATGCTTAAAAAAATAGGTCAAAGATTGACCCAAATTCAAGAAAATGTGTTTTTTCTCAATTATGATAATACAATTAAGTGGTATAGACTGTGGGATCATGTTAACCACAAGATAGTTGTTAGTTGACGTGTTATTTTTAATGAAAAATCCATGCAAAGGAAGGACGTACAACATACACCTAATATTGCACCAGTTGAAGTAGAAGTGAGTGAAGATGAAAAGAAGATTTTGTTCATCATGAAGAACAATAAGATCAATAACCACAGCTCAGAATATCTACAGGTCCTAAGAGATATCTAGAAAGGTATTCTCCTGATTTTCAATCATGTTTTTCTTTGTTAATTGATGATGTTGAACCTAGTTCATTTCAAGAAGCTAGAGAACCTAAGAATGCAAATAAATGGAGGAAAGCCATGGATGAAGAAATGAGAGCATTGCATAAGAATGAAACATGGGAATTTTTGGATCTCCCACCAGGAAGGAATGTTGTTCGAAATAAGTGGGTATATAAAGTAAAGAAAAACAACGACGTGCTACCATAACGTTATAAATATTTCTTGGTAGAAAAAATCTATGTGCAGAAGTCATGTATGGATTTTAATGAAATATTCTCTCTAGTTGTGAAGCTTTCTATTGAAAGGGTTTTACTTGCACTTGTAGCAGCACAAGATCTAGAGTTAGAACAACTCAATGTAAAAATTTTTTTCCTACATGGTGACCTTGATGAAGAAATTTATATGGATAAACTTGAGGGATATAAAGAAAGAGGAAAATATAATGTTGTTTGTAGACTCAAGAAATCTATGTACAGATTGAAATAGATTCCAAGGATGCGGTAAATAAAATTTGACACCCTTGTGAAGAGGCAAGGTTTCACTAGTAGTGAAGATGAACATTGTGCATATTATAATAGGTTTGATGATGGAAATTTTATTATATTGCTATTGTATGTTTATGATATATGTTGGCCCCAACATGAAGAAAATAATTGATCTAAAGGATCTATTGGATAGGACATTTAAAATGAAGAATTTAGGAGAAGAAAATAAAATTCTACAAATGAAGATACATAAGAAATGAACATGTAGGAAGATATGCTTAAGTCAAACTTCATATATAGAAAATATTCTTCAGTGCTTCAATATGTAGAATGAAAAACTAGTTTGCACCCCACTTCCTACACACTTCTAATTATCTTATGGATAATGTCTTTGCATAGAAGTATAGAAAAAAAATAGGTCTCATGTACTGCAATCATCAGTAGTAGGGATCCTCATGTTCACCACGGTGAGAACCATACTAGATATTGTTGAAGCCGTGGGAGTTGTTAGCCAATACACGATGAATCCTAGTATGGAGCATTGGAATGCTATGAAGTAGATACTCATATATTTAAGTGTCATTTTAGATGTTGTTATTTCCTACATATATACATATTAAAGGTTTGCAGATTCTCGTTTTGGTAGAGAAAGAGATGGATGAAAGTCTACTATAGGATATACTTTCACTCTTGCTAGTGGAGTTGTAAGATGGACATCTAAGTCGCGGCCAGTGGTGGCCTTATCAACCACTGAAGTAGAATATGTGGCAGCAAGTGAGGCCAGTAAAGAGGCAATATGGATATAGAAATTGAGGGATAAATTCAAGATGATGCAAGGGAATATCATTTTGCACTGTGATAGTCAAATTGATATTCACTTAAAGCAAAGAATCCAACATTTCGTGATCGTGTAAAACATATTGTGATTAAGTACCATTTCATAAGTGGTGGAATAATATAGTATATTATTGGATACAATAGATATTGATGAGAATACTGCATATATGCTTACAAAATCAATTAGGATAGAGATGTTTGATTGGCACAAAAAATCTCTGGGATTGTTGGAAATCTCATGAAGTCATCATTGGGAAATGGAACTCAAGTTGAAAACATTAGTAAATGAACTTCTTGTATGTTGAATTCAAGTGGGAGAATGTTAGGATATGAATCCAATATCGAGATATTCAATACCCCTCTTGTAGAGATATCGATTAGGCCACGCATTACTCATATTTGATGGGTAAATAGTGGTGTTAGAGGGTGGGCCACCAAGCTCCTTCTCTCTCTGGATTCGAGAGTGGAGAACCCAAGGAAAAAGTTTCTAGACCCTTCTCATGTATTTTTGTTCCTTTTAAAACTGTCATATTTATTGTATAAAAGGGGAGTGACCCCCCCATATTCTAATATATAAGAGAGATATAAGAAAGCATTGTAATTTTTTGTCGAGCAATAATAAAATATCGAAGCTATCATTTCCATGTGGTTTTGCCTATGTATTGCAATGTTTCCATGTAAATCCCATGTTCTATTATTATTGTTGTTTATTTATGTTTTTTATACTTTAATAACATCTTGTATCAGAGCCTCAAAAATTCACAGGTATAGGTTTTTCTATGAGTGGGAGCTACAACAATGACAGGAAGTTTAACCAAGTTCCAGATTGAGAAATTTGATGGAATGAATTTCTCCCTACGGAAGATGAAGGTGGAGGATTTGTTGGTTCAAAATGACCAATCCCTAACCTTGAAAGCGGTTGCGAAAAAGATGGATTAGCATGACATATGAGGATTAGAAAAAGATGGATAGAGAGGAGGTTTCTACTATTCACCTTTTCCTAGCAGACTCTATCTTATGCATTGTTGTTGAAGAAAAGAATGTAGAATTCCTTTAGGAGAAACTTCGGAAGTTGTATGAGACCAAATTTGGCGTGTCCCTTTGATTCGTATTTAAGGAGAGAGAGAACATGGAATAGGGAAATCCACTTAATTATATAGGAACATTGCGCACCATTAGAAAACCTTGGTCACATAAACGACACCTTAAGAATTCAAATTATGAGTCATGATCACACCATGTGGCAGGGAGAAAGAAGAACTTATTTGACCCACACAGTTTTAACCATAGGAATTGAGTAGGAAAACCAAAGCTTGAAATCAGTTAATAAAATACTAAACGATTAATGAATACACCAACTACTAAACTCAAACAATAATTGCAACTGAGGAATACATTCGTGACTCAATAAATCAATCTCAAAGCATTTTTTAACATTGAAACATAATGGCACAAGGTGCTTTATAATTTTGTATCCATGGGAAAAATGTACATGAGAGATTATGAAAAACTTTTATATTAATACGTTTTAATCATAAATATAGCTCGTAATCATACATGTATTAGGGGGCATAACTTTTTGAGTAAGTCAATATATGGTTCACCTTTCCACCTCCATGATCGATTTATGTGGGCCATTTTGTCATCACATGCCCATGCAAGGGATCACGTGGTCGAACAAGTTTGGGACTAAATTTTCCAAAGTTATAATAGGATATTTCTTTCGTAATCAAATTTTAAAATCACTAAATTTATTATACAATCACTAAATAATATATAATTTGTATTAATGTAATAAATAATGTATAGTTTGGAATATGCATCATTAGATCTTTTAAACCTTTCCAACCAATAATTAATATCGAAGGTGTAAGGTGTATATTTCCTTTACAATTTACGACTAATTACTAAGAAGGTGTATATTGTTTCCTTTACTATTTACCGCTAATTATTAATAATAACTTTAACTTTATTGATTAATCATTTGATTATCGTTTCATATACTCTTTAAAATGGTTAAATCTAAATAACATAGAGCATGTTACGTTTGTATGTTTACAAGATTTTGAAACATAATATAATTTGCATAGCTCCAACAATTATCTTTGTTCTTTGTCTTTTGACTTGTTATGGTTTCTTGATAGACATAAAGGTATATTGATGCCTATTCTGTGAATCCTATTCTTTAATTGTGGATCTGATAGCTGATTTTAATTGTGATGGTTTCTTGATAGAAGTAAAGGTATATTGATGTCCATTATATGAATCTTTAATTGTGAATCTGACCGCTGATTTAACTTGTGATGGTTTCTTGATAGAAGTAAAGGTATATTGATGTCCATTATATGAATCAATTCGTTAAATGTGTGAATATGGTAGTTGATTAAACATGACTTAATCACTCTACATTGTTAAATCTCTTTACATTGTTAAACCTCTTTGAATAGTTCTCTGGGGATATTTCATGAAAGGAGGCAGTTTCCTTTTCACAATCCTTTACCAATGTAATTCTTTTTGAATAGTTCTCTGGGTATATTTCATGAAAGGAGGCAGTTTCCTTTTCACAATCCTTTACCAATGTAATTGAGAAAGCAACATCCTCGATGAATCCAGCCTTAAATCTGAGCGATTTGTCAAATATACACATGGTTCTAGTAGGCAACGGATCTACTATTTCACAATGAAAGATTTTGTCCAAATTGTTGTATACATGATTCAAACCATTCTCGTTAGAGAGTTCAGGTTTACCTTGCTTTGATGCAACATTCATAAACAATTCAAACTATTTTTCGCTTTGATATCATTGTTAGGAATTGAAATGCATAATTAAGCAAGCACATACGATGAAAAAGAAGATTTTTACAACCTAAAAAACTCAACCTATTTACACACTTTACAATGGATTTGTTCAAGCAATTAAATAAGCTTCATCACATGCAATGCCATGGGTTAATACCATGGACTATCTAAAGACCATGAGCCCTAAAACCATCAACTACAGACTCACCTTTGACACTTTAAATTTACCAAACAATGAGTATGATATCCATTAATTAAGGAGTGGTATCGGCTATCTACCAGCATAGATCCATCTTAAAGGGGATCTACCAAGTGTCCAAAGGGATCAAATCTCTCGAAATGCAAACTCTTTTTTAGAGTGCAAATGTTGAGTGTAGTTTTATATATATGCAGTTGTAAATGTTTTAAATTGTCGACATATTAATAATATTTTATTATTTTTAAAAAAGAACACGTGTCAACTTGAGGATGAGCACGGAAGGAGTTACACATCTCCCCCTACTAGGTTGTAGAATGCACCTCTTCGGTGCAACAATCATACATCCATCTTAAACCCAAATCTATTAAGCACCCAGAGGAATCCAATTTCTTGAAGTGTAATTTTTTTTATTTTAAATTTTTTACACATTAAGAAAATTTTTGCACCTCAAGAAATTGGATCCCTCTCAATGCTTAATAGATTCGGGTTTAAGACGGATCTATGCTAGTTTTATTTTTAATTACTTTTTAATTGTGATAAGTTATGAGTCCACATGGGAGCGTTTCATTATATAACATGACAAACCTGACAACATCTCCTCCATACTAAGCTGTAAGCACCTCGCTCCTATCTCGATGCAACAATAAACATAAGCACCTCACTCCTCTCTCGGTGCAACAATAAACGTACTTATAATCTAAAATATAAACAGTTCAGATAATGCGATGTATGAAGGTAGGCATGATATCATTATGAAACTACGTACTAGGATCTTGGTGTAACCATTATAGTCTCGAATTGATTCCATGATCATCGCATTCGCCAGGTTTAAAATTTCTGATTTGATTCTACAAAACTTTGTGTTAGTACCAAAACTTCTATCCGATAATACTGCATGAAAAATGAGTTCCCGTTTTTCATGAGTTGAAGCCTCGTATCTTTCTGATCGGGAAAAAAATGAGGGTCTTTTACCCATGAGGGAAAATTGCTCTCTATATATTTAGGTTATTATCGAATTGGCACATCATTATGAAATTTTGAAGTAATTATCAAATTGGTACATTATGAAAAGGGTTTCTAACTTAGACTTATTAATTTCATATGTTACATAAATTGGTACAACATTATGAAAAAGCTTCCTAACATACTTAATCTTGTTAATTTCATATGTTATGATCCTAGAATTTGTAGAGTTATATTTTATTAGAATAGTCACTTAATTTGTGGTCGGTGAACATCGATAAGTAGCCAGTTAAGTATCATGAACAAGTTATATGTTACTTGTTCTCCATACTTAGTTGTAATCACTTGTTTTCTAGGCCTCAGCTACCTATTACCTTCTTTAGTTAAATGGTTGTTTGTCACTACCTGTTATCCACTCATTGTTATCTATGCATGAGCTACCATTTATTTTTTATATTTATTTATTTTGAATTTTAATCGAAGATAATAAAATCATTGTCTCATCCTCCTTCAATCTAAGAAAATCATAAACGATAGTCCACCTCAAATTCTAAAATATAAACATCTATAAATGTAATAAACACTTAACAATATAATTAAGACTCTCTAAATTTATATGTCTTGATTAAAGTTTTTACCAAAGTAAACAACCAAAAAACAAGGCCAACTACACAAAGTGCGTGCCGAAGAGAGTATATTTTATGTAATTGGGCACCACAGCAACAAATGTATGTGGAGTCAAAGTTAAGCTGCCAATATTCTTTCAAGTTAATGTTGTTTTTTCAATGCGTTTTGACAATAGTGTCTTTGTGTTTTTGCGACTTTGTTTTTGAGAATATGGAAAATCCATTTCACATTTGTGTAATCTAATTCAGTATAATATGTATGTGTGGAGTCAAAGTCAAAGTTATGTTGGGGACATTCTTTATAGTTAAAGATGTTTTTCAATGTGTTTAGACAATATTGTCTCTGTATGTGGAGTGAAAGTTAAGTTGGCAAGTTTGTGACAATATTGTCTTTGTGTTTTTGGCGATTTTGTATTTGAGAAATTAGGAAATCAATTTCACATTAGTGTAATCTAATTCACTATAATTCTGTTTTTTTACATGAAGAAATAAAATTTAATGATATTATCAAAACTTTATTAAATTATTTTAACCTTTCTCATCGCCTTAGACAAACATATCTTCAACCTTTGTATTAAATAACAATAGAGGTTTTGACTCTTAAATATTTAATGATAATTTAACTTTTTCTCGTCACCCTAAACAAGCATATCTTCAACCATTGCATTAAATAATAATAGAGGTTTTGACTCTTAAATATTTAATGATAATTTGTTTTGTAAATATATAATATTGTTATAGTATGAATCATTTCATAGATAACCATAATAGTAGAAGATTTCTGCATATCTTCAACCATTGCATTAAATTTGACTCTAATAAATTTGTGTACATATATAATATTGTTATAGTAGGAATAATTTCATAGATAGCTATAATAGTAGAAGATTTTTGCAAGTGAATTGTGTTAGGGAAACTAAGAAATCATGAAAATATTAAGAGTTAAAAATGATTACCATTTAAAAGATATAAAGGATTTGGAAAAAGCAATTTCTTAGTTGAAATTTATTAAAAAAATAGAATTAGATTAAAGAAATTAATGATCCTAAGGCGGAAAGATTCAATAATAATAGTAATAGGGATGATTAAATGTTATAAATAATTAATTAATATTATTGAAATTAGTACGTCAACCAGAAAAGGAAATTAGTTAAATTAAAGCTGAGAAAAGCATAAAAAATTAAATAAATATCACTTCAATTAGAGAATTTTCCAGAAATCTCCTACTAATAATTATTATTACTGTATGTTTCAAATTCAAAATTGATATTAAATTGTTCACCTATATCTATTATATTTTAATATATTTTTTTTAAAAGAATGTCCATGTTGACTTTCAAAGTACTACATTTTAGAGATGATTTATCATTTAGTTTCACTTAATAAGTGTGCTCAGTTTTTATCCATTTTTAGTCCTTGTTTTTTATATCTCCTATGTATATAGGTTTATAACATAATATAATCACCATCGGGATATGAATGAGATGAAGACAAAGTCTTACATTTTAGAGTTGATTTATCAATTTGATGTAGTTTGTTGAGTTTTTATTTAGTTTTAGTCATTTTTCTTTATATCTCCTATGTATATAGGTTTATAACATAATATAATCACCATAGGCAGATGAATGAGATGAAGACGGTGTTCTGATAACAAATATGTGTATATAGGTTTATAACATAATATAATCATCATAGGGAGATGAATGAGATGAAGACAGTGTTTTAATAACAAATATGTGAATATGTTTACTGTAATTAATAAATTGATTGTTTTAATATGTTTCTTATTATTGAATGTTTTTCTTTATCCACATTTTTTATAGTTTTGTTATGTGATTAGGTTAAAAATAAATAAAAATTAAAACGTTCACTTGGTAGAAGGTGTAAGTAATAGTCACTATTCTAATATATATGTAAGAGGCTTGATGGACAATCCCTATAGTTGGAAGAGTTTAAGAAGTCACTATTCTAATAGATGTGTAAGAGGCTTTCAATCGACAATACCTATAGTTGGAAGAGTTTAAGAAGAGGAATACCTCAAGGTTAAAATATTCACGGTCACCAACAAGAATAACATGAGACATACATACCCTCAAATCCCTCACTTGAGAGAGCTAGTTATGGTTTTGGAGCATCTGAATGAATGAAGATACTATTTTGTTCTCAAGATTTATGGGCTCTAGTTGAAACATAATAGCTAGTGGTAATCAATCAAACTACTTGTAATGCATGGATGTAGGCTCAACAAATCAATTAAAAGAGAAAAAGCAAAATGACCCAAATTCATTTTCATATATTCACTCAGCCATGCATTAGTCAATTTATTTGAGAATTTTATAACAATAATGAATTCAATGGAAGTAGACGCTGTATAGTTGAATGCATATCAAGGTACAAACCAGGTAAAGAATATCAAACTTCAATTAGTAAGAAACGATTCTAAACGTTTGTTAGTGAAACGGTGAAAATCTATGCATAATATGTTCATCATGTTATAGGGATTGTAAAGACAATGAGTTCTCATGGAGGGAGTCTAGCATATCAAACTATTCCTAAGAAAAAAATACAAAGTTTGACACCCTTATTTGATCCATTGTGATTTCGATTGAGGAATACGAACATTTAAGGCATTAATTTATATTGAAGAGCTCATGAGGCCACTTCAAGTACATGAACAAAGAATGAATAGGTATGTAATCCACATTTCTACTGAACATGCATTTGAATTGCATGTCATCATTGATGATTGAAAAAAAAAGAGAATAGAGAAATCCTCTCGAGGATAATATTCATTATATGGAGGTCAAGGTAGTGGGGTGTCCTAGAAAGTGCCAAGGAGGATGAAGAAGCATCATCTTTGATAGATGTAATCAACATTTGGAAAATGCCACATTCATTATTATTATTGTAACATGTATGGACATGCTAAGTCTGAGAGAAGGATAAAGAGATTTGATATGAACAACCAGATGGATAATTGCATAGAAGAAAATGGAGAGTCTTGTTCTATGTTTTTCACTTGCAATATGATTGAAGAATCTTGACAAGATCTTTCATTTTTGGATAATGGTTTTAAAACCATATGATAAGGAATATGAATATTTTGATTAAGTTGAATAAATTAGTACAATTTCAAGTAAATATTGAAAACAAGACAACAATGTTCGGTATTAGGTAAATGCATTATCTCAATCAAGAGAAAGGCGAGTAGAAATATTTTTTAATATTTATTATACACTTGGTTTAGAATAAAAATTGCTTAATGTTGGGAAACATGTGGGAAAAAAATAACAATTTTTTCTTGAAAAAAATGAGTGTTTTATTTATGATAAAGTTAATAGCAATAACATTATTGCATCCATGTCAATTAAAAAATTGAGATGGGCCCTCGCATGAATTTGAGGGACCTTTTAGATGTAATTTAAGATTTGTGAAACATGCTTCCACTTTGCAAAAAACAAATGTGTACACATTCCTTGACGCTAGCACTAGAGAAGTTCGATCATAACAAGTTAGTTGAAACACAGGCTAGGTAGACAGAAACATGTGCACATATAGAATTTATAAAACACATGCATTTTTTTCATTCACAAAACGTGCATGCATTTTGTAGTGACAAAAAACGAGTGGATTTTGTTACTGCAAGACACATGCACGTTTTGTAAATGTAAAATGTGTGAGTGTTTTATTAGACATGTTATATTCTCGTCCATTTCCATCCCTCCCACCCTACATCCCCATTCTTTTATGTCTCTCCCCAACTCTCTCCTCCCCTCTCCCCCTCCACTTTCCTCCCTCCCTCTCTCTATCCCTCAATAAATTTCTCCATATTCCTCCCTCCCTACCTAACCATCACTATCCCCCTCTTTCTCTCTTTCTCCCATACTCCTCCACCTACACCTAACCCCCATCCCTGCGTCACTCCCCCAACCCCCCAACAACCCCCACCTCTTTCTCTCTCATGATAACCACCCCTAAACCACCCTCTCTCTCTAACCCCCACCATAATCTCCCTACCAATAACCACCCCATCCACCCCCTTATCTCTCTCACCCCCCCATTATCCCTACCCCTAATCCACCCCTCTCTCTCTCACCTAACACCCCTCCCCTAAAACTTACCAACCCCCCATATATCTCTCCCTCTCTTTATCTCTTCCCCCACCCTCCTCTCTAACCTACCTAATGCTCCCTAAACCCCTAACCCCCCACCCTAATCTATATCTCTTTCTCTCCCCAACCCCCCTACTCCCATTCACTCCATGACTTTCTCTCTCTCTCTTTCTATCTATCTATCTATCTATATATCTACTTCTCCACCTTTCCCTAACCCACTCCCCTCTCTCCCTCCCCCAAACCCCTAACACCCTCTATTCTCTCTCTCTCTCTCTCTCTCTCTCTCTCTCTACTCCTCCACCTTTCCCTAACCCCAACCCCTATCTACCTCCTCCAAACCCCTAACACCCCATGTTATCTCTCTCTCTCCCTCTCTCTCTTTACCCCTAACCCCCACCCCTCTCTCTCCCCCAACCCACTAACACCCACTATCCTCTCTCTCTCTCTCTCTCTCTCTCTTTCTCAAACACACACACACACACACACATAATCCTCCCCTACCACTAACCCCTCTCCTCTCTCTCTCTCTCTCTCTCACACACACACACACACACACACACACACACACACACAAACACACACACACACACACACCTCCCACCTAACCCTTACTAACCCCCTCCCCAAATATCTATTTCCCCTACTCCTACACCTAACCCTCACCCCTATGTCTGTCTCTCCAAATCCCCTAACAATTCCTCTCTCCCTCTCACACTCTCACTACCACTAAACCATTTATCTCTCTCTGTAACCCCCCTCCTACTCTCCCTATCCATAACCACCCATCTCTCTCTCTCTACTCTCATACCCCCCTCTCTCTCTTTATACACACACACACACAACCTATGCCTCTCTTCTCTCTAAATTTCTTGATCCTCCTCAAACCCATTCCCCCCACCACAATCTCTATCTCTTTCTTCCCCACATCTCCCCTCCTCCCCCTACCCCTAATCACCCTCACCTTCCTCCCCTCATCACCGATTTCTCTCTCTCTCTCTCTCTCTCTCTCTCTCTCTCTCTCTCTCGCTCTCGCTCTCTCTCTAACACACACACACACACACACACATCCCTCTACTCGTCCACCTACCCCTAACCATCATGCCTCTCTCTCTCCCAACACCCTAACACCTCTCTCTCTCTCTCTCTCTCTCTCTCTCTCTCTCTCTCTCTCTCACACACACACACACACACACACACACCTACTCCTCCCCCTACCACTATCTCCCCTCCTCTCTCTCTCTCTCCAACCCTTATTAATGACCTCTCTCACTCTCTCACCCCCCTACTCCTCTTCCTACCTCTAGCATCCCTCCTCCTCTCTCTCTCTCTCTCCCCTCTCCCCCATAACCCTTACTAAACAATTCTCTCAATCTCTTTCTCTCCTACTCATCCTCCTGTACATAACCCCCACCCCTCTCTCTCACACACTCTCACTACGCCTAACCCTTTCTCTCTCTCCCTAACCCCACTAATACTTTCCCTACCCATAAAGAACTCCTAATCCCCCCTCTCTCACTCATAATCCCCATCTCGTTAACCCCATCTATCTCTTTCTCTCTCTCTCTCTCTCTATCTCTCCTAATCCCGCTCCCCATACCACTTACCATCCCTCTCTCTCTCTCTCTCTCTCTCTCTCTCTCTCTCTCTCTCTCTTCCCACACACTATACCCCCCCTTCTATCTAAATTCCCTAAGCATCCTGAATCCCATACCCCCTCTCACCACTTCGATTTCCATCTATTTCTCTCCCGCAATACCCCTCCTCCCCCTATCCCTATTCTACCACACCCCCCCCCCACTCGCCCACCTTCATCCCCCCTCCCTCTCTCTCTCTACTCCTACACCTACCCCTAACCCCACCCCCCTCTCTCTCCCCCAACCCCTTAACACCCTCACCACCCCCACGCACCCCCCTTCTCTCTCTCTCTACTCCTCCACCTACCACTAACCCCACCCCTCTCTCTCTCCCCCAACCCCTAACACCCCCATGGCCCCCACCCCATATCTCTCTCTATCTAACCCTTACTAACCCCCTATCTCATGCTCTCTCTCCCTTACTCCTCCCCTTACGTTTAACCCCTCCTCTTGCTCCTCCTCCACCTCTCTCTCTCTCTCTCCCTTACTCCTCCCCTTACCTTTAACCCCTCCTCCTGCTCCTCCTATGCCTCTCTCTCTCTCTCCCCTCTTCCCCCTAAATATTACTAACCCCCTCTCTCACTCTCTCTCTCCCCTACTCCTTCACCTATGCCTAAATCCTACCTCTCTCTCCCCCCCAACCCCCTAACACCACCACCCTCTCTCTCTCACATTCTGAATACCCCTAACCCCCCCTCTCTCTCCCTAACATCCCTCCTACTCTTCCTACCCATAACCACCTCTCTCTCTCTCTCTATCTCTATCTCTCTCTCTCCTACCCCTAATCCCCTCTCTTTTTTTATATCCTAATCCACCTCCCCCTATAACACACTACCCCCCCCCTCTCTCTCTCTCTGCCCCCAAACTATACCCATCCTTCTCTCTAACTGACCTAATCATCCCTAAAATCCTATCCAATCCCAATCCCTTTCTCTTTCTCTTCCCCAACCTCTACTACTCGTATTTGTCTCTCCCCCCCTCTCCCCCCTAACCCTTTCTAACCCCATCTCTCACTCTTTATCTCCCCTACTTCTTCACTTACACCTTACACCCACCCCTCTCTCTCTCTCTCCCAACCCCTAACGCCACTTCTTCTCTCTCACACACTCTCACTACCCCTAACCCCCCATCTCTCTCCCTAACACCCCCACTCTTCCTACCCATAACCACCCCCTCCACCTCTCTCTCTCTCTCTCTCTCTCTCTCTCTCTACCCATAAGTTATAACCACCCCTCAACCCCTCTCTCTCTCCTACTTCCCGTACCCCTGCCCCTCCACCCCTCGCTCTCCCTCTCTTTCTCTCCCATCCCCATACTCCTACCCCTCTCTCTCTGTCTCTCCTAAACCCCCTCCCCTACAACCTACCACCCCCCCCATCGCTCTCTCTACCCCCACCCTATACCCCCTCTTCCCTCTAACTACCTTAATTCTCCCTAAACCCCTACCTACCCAACCCCAATCTCTATCTCTTTTTGTCCCCCAAACCCCCTCCTTCCTTTTACCCATAAGGTAAATTTGATGTCTATAACATCATGCATGCATTTTAGATATACAAAACACGTGCGTGTTTTAGCTCTACAAAACACACGTGCATTTTGTGGAGCTAAAACACGTGCAGGTTTTGTAGAGATAAAATGTGTGCACATTTTGTAGAGCTAAAACATGCACGCATTTTGGTTTTCATGGCACTCAGATATGCGGAAAAGGAAAATTTGAATTTAATTTCAATGCACTAACATTCCTGACCACCTAAATTGAGTGTTATCACGTGTTTGGGTGTTATCTCTCTTCCTATGTGTCTGCTTCAGAGTTAGCTTTGGGTTAACCAAACCTATGCTATGGAATATGGTAAACCATAGATAATTGGGCATTTCATCCATTTTCTCAATATGCCTGTGTTTTACCACTCGTTACAGTATGCTACACGCAATAATTTTGTTATGAAATTTTAGACCTACATAGCATTTTTTCTGCAGATTCCAAATATATAATTTTTTTCAAAACATATAATTTTTTTCTATTTTTCTTGCGCCATTACTCAACTAAAAAACACATTGCTAGTGTTTATTCCATAACTTTTTCATTTATCAACCATTTCAGAAAAAGGTATAATGCACTTCTGGACACCGACCTCTACATGTTATAAAAAAAACATTTCATGATCATTGCATTGAGGCCTTCAAAAGCTGCACCTAGACTTGGTGTACTGTTTTTGGGGTTTTATCACTTGTATATGTGTGTGTGTGTGTGTGTGTACACACACACACACACACAGATATATATATATATATATATATATATATATATATATATATATATATATATATATATATATATATATATGGGCGCGCACACGAAGTTGGTTCCACTTTCTAGTGCCACTTTAGAAATCGGAAACGCATGTCCGAAATGTAAATCTATAACGCATATGTGTTATCGTAGCTAGGTTCAAAAAACCCGATCCCAAAACTGAGGCTAATCTTAGTTAGCCTATATCGCATGTGTGACATGTCGCACTTGCATTTTGTAAGAGTTACAAATCGCAAGTGCGATTTGTAATACCAAAACAAAAAAATAAAACAGAGGCCCGCGTCCTCAATTTCACATTTCACAGTCAAGACCTAAGGTATTGGGAGAGCGATAAAATGCAAAGGCGACTTGAGTTTGAGCGAATTTGGAGGCGAATTTGGAAGGTCTGATTCACAAGTTGGATACAATGGAAGGTAGATGGCCATTTCCTTCAAAATTGCTTTCAATTTTCGTTTGTGTTTGTTAATTTAATAGATTTTGTTTTTTTTTTAAAACGAATTTAATAAAATTTGTTGTATTAAACCAAATAATGAAATATTAAATAAATTTTGAATTTGTTGTTTTAATATTAACAGAGAACACAAATGTTGAAGAAAATGTGCATAATGAAACCACTGATAACCAAGACCCAAACACAAACCCAAACCCAAACCCAAATCCAGACACAAACCCAAACCCAAACCCAAATCCATACATAAACCCAAACACCGAGGAGGAACAAGACCGGAATTCATAGATTCTGGCTCGTTTGGGTGCATTGAGGTGCCTTAGCTCACTGTTTAGAGGGGGGGACCATTGAAGACAATCATTAGCCGAGAAATTAGATACCATAGCAAACACAATTTCCAATTCCCAGGGAGCACTGTACAACATTAGCTCGTACATAGATTCCCAGAGGCAATACTATTCCACTGGGTTGAGCTACAAAGACATGAAAAAACTAAAGATAACCAAAGACCAACTGTTTTCATTATTCCGGGACCCTAGCACCGGATTGGTTCCACCCACCAATCGACCACCACATTTCCATAGACTGGTGTGTGGAACCAAATGTGAAATCCAATTGGATGGATCGCTCGTACATGGTATTCGATGAAGACCCTCCTGGGAATAAAGACATCCCATTCTATTTCATGAGGAAGATGTACGCATAATTTATCTTGGGGGGACATGTGAACTATTTTGATATTTTAGAGTTCCAGGGTGTAGGTCATGGGATTCCCCAAGATAGGGAAGGGTCTAGTGGTGGAATCGAGGAATGGATACCTAATTAGGGTTGCTAAACCAGAAGTATACTTTAATTATCGACCAGGGAGCGTACAAACTTAAGAGGTGCTAAGTGTTGCACTTAAAATCTTCCCATCATGAGATTCTGTGTATACACCCCTGGAGTTACCTTGACTAAGTGATTGACCTGGAAGGATTTGTACCCATTTGTACTAGGTTTTGAGAGGTCGTCGGAGGTTGCACTCATGTAGCATGCGACGTCGCAGCTTGCTCTATTGCAAGGTGCACCGATGTCAGTTAATAGGAAAAAATAGCCCTTCGAGCCCTTTCTTGAATCTTGCTGACTTGGGACCCTATCCCTAACCTCTTGGGAGATATGGAATTCGGTTCCTAACACCTTGGAAGGATCCCTTAAGTCTCTCCTATCATATCTTAACCTATCATATCCTTACTCTATCCACTTAGTCCTATTTAAATGAAGCTCTCTCCCATCCCAAGGGGAGGAAATCTATGGTATTCTTATGCTGGTGAAATCAAGCCCAATAGATCTAACACTCTAGCTTGAGGAACATTCACTTCTCTCTAGGAGCTTTGGCATGGCTTGTCGGAAGGAGCTTGCAGTGTTAAGGCTATGGTTGTAATCCTCTTTTCTATTGTACTCCTCACTTTTCAATACAGTTAATATAATTGCTTTCCATAAATGTTGTCTCCTTGATGATGTTTAGAGTTTTCCTCAACCGTTAACTTAGATCTATCATATGAGATATATACTTTCACTTCTCGTGGTCTGTTACATGTTCGACATGGTTTAGCTACTTGCGATCTGGCAGCGCTGGAGCATTGGATCAATGAAGGAGAAAGGGATCTACAAATCTAAGGTAAACGATCTACTCTTACATTTGTATTTCTATACGATCTAGGAAAGTATTTTCTGTTCTTTCTTATTTGTTCTAGACATACGTTAAGCTAGGGAAATCAAACCTTGATTCCTCTCTCAGTAGATTTTCCGCAAAACAAATCTGGCGACCATACTGGGGAGTTACATCTTGTTTTAATAGTTGTCAATCTGAGAGTCATTTTTAGTTGATTGCTTGACACAATCCTTTTATTTGTCATTTGCTTCTTGAGTTGAATTCACTGTCAAATCTTCATCTTGAAGACTCTGATCTGCTTCCTCTGAGTTTGTACTACTCATTTTCAAACCATTTCATAGTTCATTGCTTGGAGATTTGATCTATTTTTGAATTTAGACCTCGTCTGTCGCACCTGGTTAGTGAAAACAGACCGACACTGTGTCATTTCTGGTCTCTGTTCTATGTCTGTTAGCTACTCGTTGCAGTCCTTTCTTTGGTATTCTGCGACACAGTCGCACTCCCCGCATTGGTGAACTACGACGTCGCACTATGTACAAGCACAAAGTGCACCGATTTGTCGAATTTGGCATGCAGGCATCCCCTCTCCATTTGTTAAATCTAAGTTTTGGTTTTCTGTATGAACTCCCTCTATGCTGCAAGATCCAGCCGGAGATCCCATCTTTGATTTGTGCGTTGAGTGTTTGGTTTTGTTTTGATTGATTTTGGGTTCCATCTTGGACAAGTCTGAGAACCAGTAGTGGTGGGTACTTTTGTCTCCTCCACCTTCATCCGCTCAC
The DNA here is from genome assembly GCA_027924585.1 of Larix kaempferi. Lineage (NCBI taxonomy): Eukaryota > Viridiplantae > Streptophyta > Pinopsida > Pinales > Pinaceae > Larix > Larix kaempferi. Next base: position 4,773,877 of record BSBM01000357.1, read on the forward strand.
CCTTGCATTCCCTCCTCTCCTTGACTGATCTGGTTACTGCATTAGATCAGCTCCCAGACCTCATTTGCATTATTTTTGAGCTTTGCTTGCTTGGTTTGCTTGCTACTGTCTGATTTTGAGTCTCGTGTGTCTTTCAGTCTGATTGAGTACTCGTCTTTTCTTGAGTTTTCTGAGTGTACTGAGTGCTGCAAGTAGTGTTTTCTTTTCAGTCTTTTAGATCTGAAAGCGTAGTTGTTATCAAGTTAATCTTTTGATGCATCCATTGAAAAGTTAAAAGTGCTTCTTTCCCATCACTTCTAAAGCATTGTTGAAGGAAATTGTTCGGGCATGGGAATGTTTTGCTTATGCATATTTTGGAAAAATTGAATGAATGTGTGATCGTTTGTGTTTTTCTTGAATTATGAGTTTCTCATTTTCTCGAAAAATCCAAAGTATATTTCAGTTCTTGCAAAATTAGTTCCATGCTAAGGAAAGGTAGATGCATTTTTTATTTTCATTGCTTTTAGGCCATTGAAATTGAAATTGAAAAACTTGCAAACTCCATCTTAGAATTCTCTCTTTTCATTACCTAGCATCATTTTCGTTTTGAAAAGGAAAAGAAAAAGAAAAAATGTTGTGATTTGGATTAGTAGTGTTGTAATTTTTTCGTTTTGCACAAAATGAAAAGAATGCTTTTATAGTCAAACTTGTTTGAATTGGGAATTATTGCATTTGCTTTGGTAAAATTGTAGGAAAGAAAAAAATTTCTCCCTCCCATAGGTAGCATTCATCGAAATAAAAGCATATTTCATGCATGTAGCTAGGCTTTGCATTATGTTTCCGATTATGTACTCACCTCATGCATTCACCTAACTGTCCAGATAAAATTAGCGGTAGAACTAGGTAAAATTTTTACCAACTTTTGTGTAAGTTAGAGACGTGTTCCGACGTCGTTAAGCGTGGTAGCTATATTTATTTGCCAGCACTGTATCCCGGGGGTATTGTAGTCTTCCATGTACTTATCGGTATATCGAGCTCCTTCACGTACCCACCAAGTACCATAATACGTACTTGGCATATATCGAAGGGTGTATCACGTACTTGATAGTATATCGGAAGGTCTCTTGCCAAACAGTTGTGCATTAGACAGCACCACTACGGATTTGAGCTCCCACGTACCTTGGGTATATCGGGAGACACCACTAGGATTCCTGAAATCAACTGAGTTAACCATTTGACCGTCTTGGCAAAGCAATACACTAAGAACACCACTCGAGGAGATTGGCACGCACATACTGTCCAGGTAATTCGGTATGCAGGCAAGGGTACGGTCCCAATCCTCCTTGTCGCGCCATATTGTTGGAACCTGCAATATATAGCGGTTTGCGATGCCTTGATAAACCCGTGAGGTTCCAGCCTTTAAATCCACTCTTATCACATAAGTTTTCTTATGGCCTTAGTTTGCGTAGGATTTTTTCTGGTCTACTTTTCTTTTAGCTTTCCTTAGGAGAAACTTTTTTGTTTCAGTCACTCTGGCTAAATTTCCTTGGAGAAGGTCCCATATAATCCAAAACTTACCACCCGAATATCCCCTTAACCAAGAGGTAATTTCGAGGGCAAGGATGGATCCTCAAGCTAGGGTCGGGTCGCAAGAAGTGGAAAACCCCACTTTGAATATTGGAGGACATTTGTTTCCACATACTCCTCCAGATTCACCTGCCTCTCATCCCCCGCAGGATGAAGAAGCACAAATTCCCACTTCACAAAACTCCCCTCTCGTTATGACAGGAGAGCTTGGTTCGTTGGAATGGTTGAATTCTCACCAGGACGACCCTGCAGCAGCTGCTGGTCCAGCTGCAGCCTATTGGACATCATCTCTAGGCCACCCAGTGGCTCATTTTTCCATTGCATCCCCACCCAACTAGACTGCTCCAGAACCCTCTAGACCCTTCTATAGGCCCGACCCCAGCGAGATTTTCGGCCCTATTCATGATCGTCTAGAACGATTACGTGTTAGGGGTGATGCACTTTGAATACAAAGTCTCGAGTAACGACCTGGGTATAGAGACACCTCAGTTCATCCGATATCTTTTGGTTCACCCAAACCATCCCTCCACAACCTGACCATTAATGAGATTGGTCAACCCTCACAAGAGTCCAGTCCTATACTTCAAGTGAACCAACCGTTTGAAGGACAACAGGCCAACACACCTGTCACTACCGCAGTCACTTTACCAGTTCCTCCCCCACCTCAAAATTCAAGGGGAGGATACTCCATTCCCCCCATATTATATCATTAGTAACGTTACTACTATGGTAGCTAACCAACAACCTATGTTGGTTCAACCTTTGCATAGTGGTCAGCCTATTGTGGCTAGGGGGAAACCCCCATTTCTTAACCAAAACGTAGGCGGTGGAATCCACAACAGACCTCCCGTTGGACCTTTCCAACCCGCTAGACCATCCACCATGGGATTATCTCATGTTGGAGGGCCATCCAATGTAACTCAACCCTCATGGAGTCAAGCGTATCCAGGTTCCATTAACCCTGCGCCGGGTCAATCTAATCCTAGAAACGCACCATACAGGATACCCTATACCGGAAACCCATACACTCTATGGGAGAAACAACCTATTTTACAACATGGACCCCAACCAACTATCCCTCAAGCACCACCACCCTTGATCGGTCAACCCAATTTTGGAGGAGGCGGACCTCTCCCTTCTGGAGGAGGTCGAACTCATTCTACCAACAATGGCCCCCACCCTTTCGGCGGTGGTGGGAATGGTCCACCACCCTCCCCAGGCGGAGGCGGCGGAGGACCACCCTATTATGGTGGGGGAGGACATTTCCCTTTGGGCGGTGGAGGTGGTCCCCCACCCCCTCCTGGTGGAGGCGGTGGCGGATCTAATTATTACGGTGGTGGTGGTGGTGGTGGAGACCCTCATCCTTCAAGTGGGGGAGGGTGGTGGGGGACCCCATCCTTCTGGCGGCAGAGGTGGTCCACCACCCCCTCCAGGAGGAGGTGGTGGCGGGCCACCTTATTATGGCTATGGACCTCCACCTCCTCCCGGCGGTGGTGGTGGAACTCCACCTCCTCCTGGTGGTGGAGGTGGAACCCCACCTTATTGGAATGGACCACCTTATGGTGGCGGACCTCCTTATGGTTCGGGGCGGCACACCCCCCTACGGTCAGTTTCCTCCGTGGTCACCCTTTAATCAGTCGATACGAGGTCCTACCGGTCCTTACATGCCTTACCAATACTACCAGTAACCCGCAGCCTAATCAACAGCTTCCCTTCTTGGCTACTTTGGACCTACCTAATCTATCTCGACTGACGAACGACCCCATCTACCACGGAACTAACTAACCCTCGATTCCGATGAAACTTCCATTGGATATCCCTAAGTTTGACGATAAGCCGGACGAGGATCCTAAGCACCATGTGATGACATACCATTTATGGTGTTCATCCAACTCTCTGATGGATGACTCGATCCATCTAAGATTATTCCAACGGACTCTCACTGGTTCGGCTACTAAGTGGTATATCGAATTACCACCTCATTCTTTTCATGATTTCGGTTCTCTTGCTATGAACTTTTTGACCCACTTCCAACTTCCTATATGGTACGAAACTGGTACAGACCTTCTCACCTCTCTCCGCCAGAATACCGCTACTCATATATATGAGTGGCGGAGGAGAAGACGCTTGATTAAGGCTCCCATTCCAGACCAACTCCTAGAAGATTGGTTTACAAAGTCTCTCATCCCTCACATAGCTCAAGATGTTGCCATGGGCGGTGCTGTCAATGAAGAACAAGCTATTGCTTGTTCCCATTACCTAGACTTGGTCTATGCTCAATCGGGCACACTGTTTGAAATTATTCTTGACACACCCCCGCGACACTTATGACCCCATGAAACCTCCTAAGGGACCCCAAATTGATGGCATCATTGGATCCCTTAACACCCAGCCTGCTTCCCACACTGTTGGATCGTCGAACCTTCAGGGTTCCTCCCCATCACCAACTCAAGCTAGTTGCAACACCACCAAATCGACCACTCCTTCTGTAACTGAAGACGTGAATTCTGTCCAATCAGCTTCATCTCAGAAGTCCGGTGGTAAGAAGAAGAACAAAGGGAAACCCAAGAAATATTCTGCCCAACAGGAACAAAAGAGCACTCCTGATGATACCAAACAGAAACGGAAGCTAACATATCCTTTTTTATTATGCGGAGATGATCACTTCTCCAAAGAATGTCCCCATAGAGATGAAGTTCAAAAGTTTCTTAGGGGTAAACCAACTCCCGTAGTCCTTAATGATCCGTTTCCCTCTCAAAACTAGCAGATGATTGCTCAACCTCCCCCAGCCTAGGGGGAACCATCCAATACTGCGCATGTTCTCATGGTGCGTAACGAGACGATCAATTTGAATACTTGCTCGCGATCATACGACTCGGTCCCTTCGAAGGAACCTGCTGGAAGTAATACTGAAAAAGCTTCCAACTCATTACCTGATGTCTCTATACCATCAGCTTCTCTCACCATTGAGAATCCGTCCTTAGATTCGATATTGCGATCGCCCAAGAGCACGATTTGAAAAGTTGTTTTCAATCCTAATGCTCGGGCAGCACATAATTACAATATCGTCGAAGACTTGGCACAAGATCCTTGTGCCATGTCCACACTGGAAGTTTTGCAGAATTGTCCTAATCAATGCAAAACTCTCCTTGCAGAAATCGGTGCATTCGACCCTGATTCTTCGAATACCATCATGTTCTGACTTGACTACTTCAAGCCGAGGCTTTCCCATCAGCTCGCATTCCAAGTAGCTGCAAACATTGCTGGGAAAGTTGTCCATCGTACCCTTTTGGACGAAGGCGCCTCTGCTTCCGTCATGTCGATCGCCTATTGGAGAGCCATCGGCTCTCCCGAATTGAATCGTTATCCAACCACGTTGAAAGCATTCGACGGGCGTGGCTTTCAACCTCATGGGCTCCTACAAGCTCTCACAGTTGAGTTGGGCGGGAAGACCATAACCATTCATGTGGAAGTGGTCTCGGCACCAATAGATTATAATCTCTTGCTTGGTCGCGATTGGTTTTACGCCATGCAGGCGGTAGCTTCTTCAGTCTTCCGCATAGTACAATTCCCCCACCAAGGATGAATTGTTACTGTTGACCAATTAGATTTTTGTACACCGGACACTACTACTCATCCTGGTGACCATGTTCCTTCCATTGGACAAACGTGAAAACAGTATGAGAGTATAGGGGTTGGCCTTTTGAAAGATTCATCTCTCATGGGCATTTTTCCCACTTCGGACCCCCCTAATCATGTTGCCTCAGTGAACATGATCTCCACAGATATTTCATCTCACTCCATTGATATTTGGCTTGTACTTGATGAAGCCACAACACACCTGATTGGAGACATAATGCCTCTTTCACCCGCTGAACGCATTTACGAGGCTATCCAATCAGCACCGGAAGACCACTTAACTATGGCCTCCCCATCCTGTTCTCTATGAAGGGCATCATATCTACCTGATCTCTTACTTCATACTTTTCATTCAGATGAGTCCATCATGGAAGTTATGAATGTTGATGATGGTCCGTGGGATGATCTCCACCATAGGTCGTCTTTTCTTCCTTCTTTGGAGTACATAGAGGGCAACATTAGCACCATCTTTTCATCGGATATCTACCTGTTCCCTCATTCCCCCATACTTACATGTCTTTCAGACACTGAGGGCAACTTGGCCAACATTGAGCCTACCACCCCGGTAGACATTTCGGTAAAACTTGGTGTAGTGGAACACATTCGCATAGGCCAGAAGTGTTCCCCTGAAGAAATAACTATTGGTACGGCCTTATTCAAGTGATTTCGAGACGTATTCACTTGGTCCTATGAGGATATGCCTGGGATAGACCCCACGATTGTTTCTCATGAAATAAAAACCTATCCTGACATCAAACCTGTACGTCAAAAGTTGCGACCAGTACACCCCTGGAAGACTGCAGCGATCAAGGCAGAGATTGAAAAGCTCTTAAAGGTTGGCTTCATCTATCCTGTCCCGTTGACGGATTGGGTCTCAAACGTCGTCCCTGTGAACAAAAAGCAGGGTACCATTTGCGTCTGTGTCGATTATAGGGACCTTAACAAGGCTTGTCCAAAGGACAACTACCCGACCCCGTTCATTGACCATATTATCGACAATTGTGCCGGAAGCATCATCTTTTCATTTATGGATGGCTTTTCTGGTTACAACCAGATTGAGATCAACCTAGCCAACCAACATAAGATGGCTTTCATTTATCCATGGGGGACGTTTTTATACCACAAACTCCCGTTTCGCCTAAAAAACGCTAGCGCCACATTCCAGCGGGCCATGTCATATTCCTTCCATGACATTAAGGACTTTGTGGAACCTTACCTAGACAATCTCCCTGCTCATTCAAAGCAGCGTGAGTTCCACATGGATCATCTGATGACCATTTTCTTCAGATGCAGACGGTACAATATCCGTCTGAATCCTCATTAGTGTATCTTTTGCGTTGAGTCCAGACGCCTCTTAGGATTCATAGTCTGAAAGGATGGGATCCGCATCGATCCCTTAAAGGTGGAGGCCATTGTCAACCTACCATCTCCAACCAATGTGACAAAACTCCAAAGTCTCCAAGGGAAGGCGACTTATTTAAGGCGTTTTGTTTGTAACTTCGCGAAGAAGACTCAGGGGTATATGAAACTGCTTAAAAAGGATGACCCATTCATTTGGGATGATCAAGCTCAAAAATCCTTTGATAGCATCAAAGATGCCATCACGCATGCCCCCGTGATCCAACTGCCAAACTATTTCTGAGATTACATCTTATATCTCGCTGCTTCTGTTACCACCATCGCCATGGTTTTGGTACAGGAGGATCAAAATGCCCAGGAACATGTAATATACTATGCAAGTAAGGGTCTCACTGACACTGAAACTAGATATTCACATGTCGAAAAACTTGCTTTCGCGGCAGTCATCGCCGTCCAAAAGTTTCGCCACTATATATTGCTCCGCACCACCACGATCATTGCAGACTCGAACCCCATGTACCACGTACTGACACGTCAGGTGCTTGGGGGCAAGTATTCACGCTGGATCATGATACTGCAAGAATTCGACCTTCTTTTCGAGAAAGCCAAGTCCAAAAAGTCCTTGGTGTTTGCTAAGCCTATCTGTGACTTTCCCCGTCCTGATGCAGAAGTTGAGCACAATGACTCTTTTCTAGATGAATCATTGTTTCTCATCGGTACAACTAATCCGTGGTATGGATATATTATGTTATATCTTCAATCCCAATGCTTCAACCCTCAACTCTCTCGCAATGACCATCGTATAATACGTCACCACTCGAAGCATTATCTGATCATCAGTGATACTTTGTACCGCCGCGGCGTCGATTCAATTCTTCGACGTTGTCTAACTCATGATAAGGCTGAACGCGTTCTGAATGACTGTCACGCTGGGGTGTGTGGCGGTCACCTCTTTGGGATGGCTACATCCCAGAAGATTTTGCGCGCAGGATATTATTTCCCTACTATCTTCAAAGATTGTATTGAGGCCGTAAAACGATGTCCTCCATGTCAACACTTTCGTACGAAGAGGCGCACCCATCCCGCCCCGTTACACCCAGTTATTGTCATGGGCCCATTCGCAAAATGAGGCATCGATTATATGCTTTGTAAGCCTACCTCGGACGGGGGGCATAGTTACATCATCGTAGCTGTGGATTACTTTACAAAGTGGGCCGAGGCAATGCCTACATACCAAAACAACAGCAAAACCGCCGCACTCTTCATGTTCAATCATGTAATAACGTGGTTTGGAGTTCCTCAGGCGATAGTCACCGATCATGGTTCTCACTTTCAGAACCATATGGTTGATTAACTGAGCGATAGATTGGGTTTTCGCCATGAAAACTCAACACCCTACTACCCGCAGTCCAATGGACAGGTTGAGGCCATTAACAAGGTCTTGAAAACTATGGTCCAAAGGATCGTAGGTACGCATAAGTCCAACTGGCATAATATGCTCTTTTCAGCATTATGGGCCTACAGAACTTCCATTAAGACCACCACAGGTTTCACTCCTTTCCAATTGGTGTATGGATTGGAGGTCGTCCTTCCTATAGAGTGCGAAATACTGTCCCTACAACTTGCTGTCAAACTTCTTCCTAACACTACTGCCGAGGAAGAACGTTTCCTGTACTTAGCAAAACTTGACGAGTCCCGCCGAGATGCTTCTCTTGCCAAAAAATCACACAAGAAACGCGTCAAATCTCAATACGACAAGTCAGTTGAACCTCATATCTTCAATGAGGGTGACCTAGTCCTCACATATGACCAGAAACATGACAAACTAGGAGCAGGAAAGTTCGAGTCCATGTGGCATGGACCTTACATTGTCAAACATGTTTTGGAAAAGGGAGCTTACGAGCTTGAAGATTATGACGGAATATCTTTGGGTGAACCCCGTAATGGGATTTACCTGAAGAGGTACTATGCCTGAACCTGTCATGCATAGACTTTCTTGTATATACTATACATGGCATGTTTGTGTGTTTTTGTGTGGTGTGACGCATTATTTTTTGAGTGTCTTTAGATCTTGTTTCCGCTTCTTATACCATGTTCTGTCTGTTAGGATATTCCTATACTCCATCCTAGTCCTACCAGCATTTCAGTTATTTTCATTATCAGTCTTGCATGCATTTTTGCATTCTGCATGCATGCATGCAATTGCATGCATCCTAGTCATCAGTCCTAGCACCTAGCCCTCAGTGAGATAGCCCCAAGAACTTCTCTTAGATCAGTTTTATCCCTCCTAGACAGGGAGGTGCCCACTTCTCACCCACCACTTGGGAAGGGCGCCTTTTCTCACCTACCACTTCTGTTGTACTTCAGTTAGTTGATTTATCATCAGTTCTTTCCTTGATTTAAGGCTAGACTAACTCTCAACTGACTATATCACTCCAATGGACCTCCGATGAGACTTGACTTCCCATTCTGACTCCAGATAGCTCCTCATGCTCCCTCCATTGAGCCTCCTTCATTCAGTTAGTGCCTACATGTGCCAGTTACACCTACCTCACTCAGTTAGATTCAGTTTGACTGATGGTTGACAGTTACTTGTGCATTGATGACTCCACCGATGATGAGATAGACTTCTAGTTGTGCTCGGATGACAATTCATTGATCTTGGATCTATCCATGCATGCTAATTCAAATCACACCTAGTGTATTCAAATCCTGAACATGTGTGATTATTCTACCTCTATCTGAGCTCCTTTGGATCTATGTTCTTCTGCTATATTCTTCTTCTGTTATTCCTAAATTCTTTCATTGTGAGGTTTACATCATCTCTTTGGATCTATTGTGAGCATTTTCACATGGTATCAGAGCCATTTGAGAGTATATTCTACCTCCATTCTTGAGAGTTTTTTGTAGGTATTTCGAAGTTCCAGCAGTTGCAGCAATAGTATCAGTAGTTTCACTTTTGCACTCGTTCCAGCAGTCAAGATGAGCAATTCGAATGCTCCTATAATCCTCACTTCCTTCAATTACTTTGAATGGAGAAGAGAGATGAAAATACACTTGTGGAATAAAGGGCTATCCAGATTGGTATTTGAAAAAGATCCCATACCACATGCAGCTGTGGAGAAAATCAAGCATCTAAATAAAATGGATGAAGCTTTTGGTTACATATGCATCCATATGTCTAGAGATCTGTTGTTTCATATTGAAGGATTGAAGAGTCTTTTTGGCAAACAAGATGGGCTAAGAGGCCACATTCTCGAAAATGAATTGGTTGCCCTACAACCTAGCAATTTCGAGACCATTCAAGAATTCTTCTCACAATTTAAGAACTTGGTTTTGCAATGTAAGCATTGTGGCATCACTAAAACTGATGAACAATTGGTGCTCTCCATTCTGAGCAAACTAGGATCTCAGTTTTCAGTCTTTGTATCTACCTTCCATTCTGGACGAATGTCAATCCCTGGATGGAAGTTTCCAACCTTAGAAGACTTCACTGCAGCTCTCATTCAAGAAGAGGACAAATTGATTCAAATGGGTTCCATCAAGGCCTCCAAAGATCAAGCTCTTTTAGCTGGAGGAGCAAGTGGGATGAATGTAAAAGGGAGGTTCCATTATGCCATCTACCTCTCCATGAGAGATGCAGCATGATGATGGGGTTCTCTCTTACATCCTTTGGGAAGACTCCTCATGTTCCATTATCTCCAGTTGCAGAAAGAATTCCTAAGAGACTTGCTTCGTCCAATACATCCTCTACACAGTGGAAGGCACATCAGAAGACTAGATCCAGATCTAGAACCTGTTTTGGCATCCTACAGGGGATCAACTTGTCAAGTTTTTTGCAGAAGTTTTCACTGATGAAAGCTTCTTTCTTTTCTGCTTAGTATGATGGTTCTATGAATTATTTACTATTATTTTGAGGGGGGGTATTTTTCCCATGAGTTTTTCCCCATTTCCTCGGTTTATGGACAGTTCTTTATTTTTCTATCATTTATTTTGATTGTATTGGTGACCTTTGGTCCTAGTTACCAGGGCCCAGGATGGATTAAGGGGGGGTGTTAGGATATTCCTATACTCCATCCTAGTCCTACTAGCATTTCAGTTATTTTCATTATCAATATTGCATGCATTTTTGCATGCAGCATACATTCTGCATGCATGCAATCAATTGCATGCATCCTAGTCATCAATCCCAACACCTAGCCCTCAGTGAGCTAGCCCCGGGAGCTTCTCTCAAATCAGTTTTAGCCCTCCTAGATAGGGAGGTGCCCACTTCTCACCCACCACTTGGGAAGGGTGCCTTTTCTCACCTACCACTCCTGTTGTACTTCAGTTAGTTGAGTTATCATCAGTTCTTTCCTTGATTTAAGGCTAGACTGACTCTCAACTGACTGTACCACTCTGATGGACCTCCGATGAGACTTGACTACCCATTCTGACTCCAGATAGATCCTCATGTGCCCTCCACTGAGCCTCCTTAATTCAGTTAGTGCCTCCATGTGCCATTTACACCTACCTCACTCAATTAGACTCAGTTTGACTGATGGTTGACAGTTACTTGTGCATTGATGACTCCACCGATGATGAGATAGACTTCTAGTTTTGCTCTGATGACACTTCATTGATCTTGGATCTATCCATGCAGGCTAATTCAAATCACACCTAGTGTATTCGAATCCTGAACATGAGTGATTATTCTGCCTCTATTTGAGCTCCTTTGGATCTATGTTCTTCTGCTCTATTCTTCTTCTGTTATTCCTAAATTCTTTCATTGTGAGGTTTACATCATCTCTTTGGATCTACTGTGAGCATTTTCACACTGTCTGCGTGTGCAGATGGCAATGTGCTACGGATTCACGGACGGTGCCAGCCAACATACCCGTAACCTTGCCTCGGTAGCCTGGGTATTGTATTCCCCAACAGGCGAGCTCATTAGCTCAGGAGGAAGTTGCCTTGGATTTGCAACCAACAATGCCGCAGAATATCTGGCGGTAATTGGAACCCTAACCGATGTTATTTCCTTATGTATGAACCACATTGTCATCCACATGGATTCTCAATTAGTGGTTTCCCATCTTAACCGGATTTATGCTATCTATGATCCTACCCTACTCCGTCTCTTTAGATGAGTACGTCTCCTGGAAAGGTCATTTGAATCCATTGAATACCTGCACATTCCACGAGAGTTAAACACAGTTGCTGACTCGATGGCCAACTTCATTCTAGATTGGTACATCGCACACACATAATACTCATAATATGCAAAAGCATTCACGACATGTAAATAATGCACTGTATAAAAAGCAAAACATATGAACAAGATCTCATCATTCATCATTTTTGAAACAGATAATGTATAAATCGGCGGGAATGTCTGTATATATATATCATCAAAAGTAGTGCTGGTTCAAAAATCTGAAGCACGATGGCTTTCAGTAAGTCTCTACAAAATCTGAAGCCTCGTAGCTTTCAGTAGTACAAAATCTGAGGCCTCTAAGCTCTCAGTACAAGTATAATAACGTCATCAGGCCTGACGTCTGGCTCGTACACCCCTAGGATGGACAGCTCTCTGTCGTTGAGAATGGAAGCACTCCACTATCCTCGCTACCTTGCGGAGTAAGGCGTTGAAGCGTACAGACGCTCCAACTCCAAACCTCTGCATAGGTCTTGGTAAGTCATCTACTACTAGTCTGCTGGCTCAGGAACATCCGCTGTCAGCTGAGACAAAAGTTCCTGTACACGTCCTCCATCTCCACGATGGCAGCATGAGCACTTGGGGGCATAAATGCTTCCCCACCTCTATCTCTCCTCACCATAAGAGAGACTCCTACGGGCTGCATGGGACCCACTTCTGCACACAGATGTTATATACTTGTCAGCACTACAACAAAAAAATCATAAATATACAAAACTAAAAAGTACAAGGGTTTTGTTCTTACCAATGTCTCCCCATGCTGTACCTTCGGGCAACACTAAGTTGGGATCCTCTCTGAAATCCGTACCGCCGTACGGGTAATCCTCAACCATGAGTAACTAGCCTTCCAGCCAGCTGAAGAACTCGACACCAAAGCTGATGATAGGCCCCCCCACCATGACGGGCCATCACCTCTGCCCATATGAGCATGTGAGAATCCCTAGGATCCCTGTCATCTAGTCGTACCTATGGGCACAAGAGGGGGATCCGCTCCAAGAGGAACGATACCACTATCGATCCATATCCAAACAGCTTGAGCTCTCCCTGCCGACACTTGGTCAGCTGAGCTCGGATGTTTGTGAGGAGACCCTCGCACCAATTGAAGATCTTGGGGGACATACACTCCTTCGCATAGAGCATCTGAGTCCGAGTGGCCATGTGTGGGGCTTGGCTTCCTGCCACTCTAGTGATAGTGAAAAATATGGCACGTAGTGGGTGGTTTACAACATCCCTACAGGGAATCTTCCTGCTAGAGGATCGAGCATGAGCAGTACAATGCTGCGTCACCATGTCATCGACAGTGCGATCACTAGCTCATGATCTAGTAAGAACTACACGGTCCCCTCTCCAGTACAAGCTGGTAAGAAAATAGATGTACTGGATATCTATGGTGAGAATGTGCTCACCAATCACAAAGTGTTGCTGGGACGCATCCCAGCATCGGAGCATATGTGACAGTAGCAGGATTTGGGACCTCATCCCCTGAATCTCAAAGAACTTGAGAAAACCACAGTTTCTCAAAACATTTACGCATTGTGGATCATTGGCAGCTTGTACATATTCCACCTCGTGTTCTCTTTCCCGCCACTCTAATACCATGTTTGCTTGCTATCAACCTGTCAAAGTGGGCATTTAAACAATGTTAGACCTCAATTCAAACGCAGGAATTCCACCTTCTGGGTTTAATTTGATGGTTGGACTATGCGTTTCCGCCATCGCACTGTGCTATTGCACACAGTGCAATGACGTCGCACTTCATGTTTTCGGGACTTGCGCCAAGTCAGTCTCGTTGCAATTCCCGAAAGGGCAGACTGCGACGAGCCGAGGGCACAATAGCACTCCACAAATCCATCAAAAAACCTAAAAAATGGACCTAAAATCAAAATGTAATCCACTACAATTTTTTTGGATGAAGTTTAGGCTTACCTGCTCCTGACGGTGGGTGAAATGGCGGCTCATAGCTCCTGGAATCGACAAGTGAAGTTTTAGCTCCAAATTGGCACTTCTTCTCCCAAATTGGAAAATGAAATAATGGTGACTATATTTGACCCATTTTTCTATTTAAAAATGAAAGAGAATATTCCTTTTTCAAATATTTGATGCTTTTATGTCATTTGCTATAGTTTTAATCATCTTCGATCATATTTGGAATATCGATTGACCATTTGACCTAGTTTCCAAGTGTGCAGGAGTTGTTATGTGGTTTTTTGTGTTGTATCTCATGTTACAACGGTCATCTCAGGTATGGATAAATCCCTTGAATGTTTTGTCATTATTTTTGCAACGGTTAGATTGTGATTATTTTATGATGATGAGCTTACTCTTCGTTTGTACTCGTGCTCTTGAAAAACGAAAAGATTGCCAAGCGAACTTGTCGCGTTCACGCTTGTTAAATTATTTGAATGGTCGTCTTCCTTGTGATAGTTTACCCCTTTTTCGAACCAAGGGGCCCTACTTACGAAAAAGGCATACTTCAGCCAATCATGACTGGAAGAGTCCTCTCCCGCGTTTTTTTACCCTTTCTCGGGCGATGAGGCTAACTTTATGAAAAATGACCGTTGGAGTCTTCTTTAGTTCTTTTCAAACTCTCTAAACATGAAATGACGACTGATTTTACCTTCTATGGACTCGTTAAAATCTTACATTGAAGGGCCCGCCATGGGATGAACCCCTCCTATCCCAGGTTCGGAAAATATTTGGGATTGGACTCATCTATGAGATGAGCTATACCAAGCATCTGGTTACCCTCATGAAGCTCGTAAAAAACACATGAGGCACTCATCATTCATGATGGGGAAAGAGGAAATTTTTTATGTTACACACTTTGTTAGTGGCAATATGTAGTCATTCTTGAACATGGCACTCATATGCATTTGTATACTGTACTAGGGTCATCCGTTTGTCCTCGAGTTTTACCTACTTCCTAAGTCTTGTTACTCCTTTGAGTCATTCAAAGAAAGCTTCCCTCATCAGTTGCATTAGGAGTTAGTGTTGTACTCGTCATGTCAATACTTCCAAGTCATGCCATGCCCATGTTCAAGAATACATCCACCATTTATCATCTGCAGTCAGTACACCCGCCACCATGTCGGTTTACTCTGAGTTAGTCTTGCATGTTACTGTACCATCCGATCTACTCTACACATCTTTTGTCGTGTTTCGTGTCGATTGATGAGGAATTCATCATGGCCCTCCTTCGACGGATTCATCCTTGTCGACATCAACTCATCATCCGAGGATTGAATCTAGAAACCAACCAATTACCTTGGCCCTGCATGCCTCAATGGTAGGTTACCTCGCTTTCAACATGAGTTTACATCATTGACTCTTGATTGAAAGATTTCATCTTGTGTTTGACTTCAACTCACTTATTCACGCTCGGTGATATGTACTGTGATACCTTGGGAATCATTGACATTAATGGTGATCTCCCTCGTGCTTGTTAACGGTTCACATCAATGACCGGTAATCAAGTGGTTTCTACCATGTTCGACATCAATACCTTTGTAATCACATGGATAGATTCGTATCATTATGGGTTCAGCTTGAAGACCCTGGGGAGTCATGTTTTACCCAGGTTGCGATGGAGTTTGTATTGAGTCATATTACACGAATCCACATTTGTATTGGCCGTGGCTGTGTTATCATCTCATCATGGATCTACGCTTGTGTTTAGTAGCCATGATTGTGTTCAGTCGGTCATTACTACCATGGATCTTCATTGTATTGGTCGGAAACCATGTTGTGAGTCATTAGAGACTGTGTACTCAGAGTCAGTTGTACTACAGCAGCATCCTTCATCCGACAAGTACATTACCATTCCTCCTATCAAAGCATTTCAGCTATCTATGTTTCAACAGCTTTATGCTTTGGGGGGCCTTCTGTTACACTTAAAATCTTCCCATCATGAGATTCTGTGTATACACCCCTGGAGTTACCTTGACTGAGTGATTGACCTAGAAGGATTTGTACCCATTTGTACTAGCTTTTGAGAGGTCGTCGCAGGTTGCACTCATGCAGCATGCGACGTCACAGCTTGCTCTATTGCAGGGTGCGCTGATGTCAGTTAATAGGCAAAAATAGCCCTTCGAGCCCTTTCTCGAAGCTTGCTGACTTGGAACCCTATCCCTAACCTCTTGGGAGAGCTGGAATTCGGTTCCTAACACCTTGGAAGGATCCCTTAAGTCTCTCCTATCACATATCAACCTATCCTATCCTTACTCTATCCACCTAGTCCTATTTAAATGAAGCTCTCTCCCATCCCAAGGGGAGGAACTCTATGGTATTCTTATGCTAGTGAAATCAAGCCCAATAGATCTAACAGTCTAGCTTGAGTAACATTCACTTCTCTCTAGGAGCTTTGGCATGGCTTGTCGGAAGGAGCTTGCAGCGTTAAGGCTATGGTTGTAATCCTCTTTTCTATTGTACTCCTCACTTTTCAATACAGTTAATATAATTGCTTTCCATAAATGTTGTCTCCTTGATGATGTTTAGAGTTTTCCTCCTTAACTGTTAACTTAGATCTATCATAGGAGATATATGCTTTCACTTCTCGTGGTATGTTACATGTTCGACAGGGTTTAGCTACTTAAGATCTGGTAGTGCTGGAGCATTGGATCAACAAAGGAGAAAGGGGTCTACAAATATAAGGTAAACGATCTACTCTTACATTTGTATTTCTATACGATCTAGGAAAGTATTTTATGTTCTATCTTATTTGTTCTAGACTTACGTTAAGCTAGGGAGATCAGGCCTTGAGTCTGCTCTTGGTAGATTGTCCGCAAAACATTAAGAACTGTATGTGCTCTATAGGATAGTCTTCGTTGTTTAGGGTGTTTGGATGTATCTTAAAGGTTTCTCAAAAGGAAATGGGAGTGATTTGTTCTTAAACAAAGAATGAAAGGATATAAAAAGATTGTAAACTTATGAACTAGAAATGTTGAATTAATAGATCTTTATGCTAAGAATTTAAATGTTGGAAAACTATAAATATAATCTAAGAAATAAAATGCTGAAATCTTGGGAAACTTGATCTAGAAATAAGATACTGAAAGTGGGAAATTTAACTAGAAACAAAGTACTGAAAGTTGGAAGTTTAAGCTAGGAATTCAATACTGAAAATTAATCAAACTTTATCTATTCAAATCCAATACTGAAAGTGATAACCATTTACTCTATTCAAATCCAAATAACTTAAAACAATTAACTCCTATATAATTGAACTCAGATAAAGGAAATATTTATGGAATTTTCAGATCCGAATCATTGTCTAAAACTAATATAACGTGATGGAAAACAGAGGTAAATGCGCCTGCACTGAATGCATGTACAAGACTACGGAAAGCGTGTTGTGGAAATACAGAATCAATATTGACGAACTACAGAGAAAAAGTGCTGAACTGAAATGATCGCTGAACTGAAATAAAGATATGTTATTCAAACCATTGTCAAGTACTTCATATACGATGATGATTAAATCAATTAACAAGACATATGAGAAATACCTGAAGTAAAAATGAAGCTCCTGACCTACGTGTTGGAGGGGCCCTCTCCAACCTGTATATCAGGAGTGGAAAAAGACTTATAAACACAAAGCTTGAAATAACATCACTTCTTCCATTAAAATCGTAACTTCATGTTCAGAAAAGTCTTAAAACAGAACTGTCTCCAATAACATACACTGAATGTAAGTTCTACAAAAATGCCAACAGGAACCCCTTGCTACTCAAGAGGTCCATATATATATCTATTTTGAAACATAACCTAACTCTATGCTTTAAATGTCGATCTTGCTGAATAGGAGTTTTCTTCTACAAATCAGGAAAAAAGGGCGTTGAGCCACTTAAGGTCTTTCAGTCCTCGAGCTGGAATTTCTTATTGTCTCTTAGATTGCATGTGCCTGCTTATACACATTTATTTCCATATAATTAGCTCATAGAAAATGATTTTAAGCATAAAATAATAATCTCTAAACTACTCTATTAAATAATCAAAACAAATGTATTATTCCCCACCAACAGAGGTATTTCCCTTATCCATTATTGTGCTTGTGTGGCATAAAAAGGCTATAGAGTACCTAATTTGGGACTCATCATCTCCCCCAGACTGAAGGAGTTACCCATCCCTGGGTGACTTATCATGTTCTTGAACAGCTTCTCTAATGTCCCAGGCAACAACCCTAAGGGTTCCTGCCTTCCTATGATATCCCAAGGTCTGGTCATCATTGGTCCATGCTATTTTCTCCTTTTCTCCATCGACCTGTTATCCAATAATCAAGGGAAGAAAGAATGGTGGGATCAGTTTCATGCTGATCCATCTGAGCTAATGCCTTATTAACGATTCCCTATATAACTTAGCCTTGGTGAGAGCAGTCTCTAGTCCGAGGGGGGAGTGAGGTTCCCTCTTCTTCAAATATTATGCTATTTTTTCCCATCTCTCATCGATGGCTTCCCGAATGTCCTTATATGTGCATTGAAGGGTCAGATCGAAGTGTGTCACTGCCTCATGTTGTTTTCCAAGAAGGATAGGAACCAAATCTTCATCTATGGTGATAGTCCTGTGGTCCTGGATTAATCTTTGAGGATGAGTTCCCTCACCCTTGATTGATAATGGGTTTTTCCACTCCTCAATCAGGTAGAGATGAGAATCCTGTGATCTCTCAATCTCGTGGTTCATCCAGGAGCAGAGTGCTCTTAGCTGGAAGTCGCCTACATAGGGATTAGGTGACCAGTTAGGTGAGATCGGTACCACAAAGTTGTGCAAGAAAAAATCACACAATTGATCTTTCTCCAACTCTGTACAGCTCAGAGAAGTGTCATCAAACTCCTTTGGAGTGTTTAACTCTAGAGGTAGGCCTTGCTTTAGCCTCTGTAGCTGAAATTTTCCCCACTTCTCCTTTAGGTAGATCGTATAGATTCTAGATGGTGGCATGAGTCCCAATATACCATCATAGATCGTAGCAGTGGTCATCAATGTATCCTCTAATTGCTGAATTCTCTAGTCTTTCTGAGCCAGCTCTTCCTGAGCTTGGCCCAATTTCTCCTTCAGTGCCAAATTTTGTTGTTCTGCCAGTTTTAACTCTCTTGCGTGCTGCATTTTCAAAATCTGGGTCTTCTCATGTGCAAATAGTGGGGTTGCTGGTGAAGCTAGTTGGCTTCTCTGGATCCTTGATTCGATTTTTAATGCTGCCAACTCCTCCTTGACCTTTGCTAATTCTTTCAGTGCCTCAGCTAGTTGGTCAGTGACTCCAACGTTTACATTTTGACCAGCAGGGTTCCATTGGTAATCATCCTGTTCTTTTGGTGTAATTGGGTCGTCTTGGTCTACCCACTCGTCATCATCAGATAAGTTTTGAATTATGGGGCTGGGCTCTTTTTCTACCTTCTTTTCATGTTCATTTTTGGGCTGCTGTGTGATCCTCTTACTTTGTCATTTTGCCCCTTCCCTACTAGCGGAAACCCTTGATGCTTTTTGGCGGGAGGCATCTTTTGAATGTTTTATTTTAATCAGGGTATCGGCCATAAATTCATTGTCGATATCCAGGTCAATCTTTCTCTCAGATCCTGATGCGGAAGTGGATTTTTCCTTTGACCCTGAAGCTAGGGGTATGCCTACATTAGGTGTACCCCTCATTCTCTGCACATCATCGGCTGAGATTACCACAAACTCCTCCAATGAAAGTTCTGGAACCTGTACCATTAATTCTTCACAAATTATCAATTTGATTAGCCCATGGTGAGCTAGCGCATCTTCTTTTCCCTGAACTACCTTTTTGCTCATTTATCCCAGAGACTAGAGAAGATAATAGGGAATGCTGATGTTGTTATTTGGTGTGATATGGCTTCTGTGTCTCAGAAGCTCCAAAATTCAGAAGTGGAAGAGAGGGACATAGTTCAGCCTCCCTGTGCACATTACATATTTCAGAACAATAGTAGCTATCTCGTCCCAGGGTGCTGGCATGGTGACTCTCTTGACTCCATTCTCATCTTATTCATAAACTTCTCCTTCCCCGAAGAAGGCTGCATTTGCACTCTGGTTGGCTTCCCGATCGTCTCTACTCCAGTGCAGACCCATGGGAAGCCCTGTGTATTTCGCAATTGCCTCCTCATCTAGTCTGATACGTAGTCCCCTTACCCGGGTGACAAACTGTTCATCTTTGATGTGCCTCAAATTCCTTATGAATTCTAAATCCACCTTTGTATTGGACCCTCTCAATCCTGAGATGAAGGGCATCCAACCCGCATTACGGAGGATTGATAAAGCCTATGGGTTTTCATAAATGGGCTTATGATCCTCCGGCTCACTCTTTTTTAACCCCTTTGTCATCTTGAATTTTTCTACTATAATCGACAAACCAAAAACTTTGAATGTGGCTGACTTGCCTCAATTGGCCGGGATTGATCACAAGTTCGAGGGCAGCTTGCTGGCTGAGTGACAACATGAATTTTTGGTTTTCCTGCTTCTGGAAAGCTTATATTGCAAGACTGGGTCTTTTTTGTAGATTATGCTTCCTTATTTAGCTGTTTTCACGCACTTATTCTGATCATCGTTGTTAGAGAAATATTATACCTTAGTACCTTAATCATTAATTAATTAATGGTTATTAGGTCCTAAACTGGTTAATAATACATCCCTAGGTGTGAAACTGGTTATTATGAAGTGGTTTGGACTTATCTGGATAAGTGTGAACAAGTTCACAGTGTATGAGCCAAAGTATGGGCCAAGGGGTGGTCAAACTAGCTGTTAGGCATGCTTATCCAAGCATTTATTGCCCTAGCATGCCTAATGCGCCCTCTTTCCCTGTTTTAAGGAAATGCATTGACCAAGGGCACTCATGCACTGTATGTGGACAATTCCCACTCCCTAGGCCATTTTTGGCATGCATAAGCCTAACCAACTTCCACCCAACCTTATCCTCACATGTGTGAACCTCATTATGATGTCCCATGCTCGCTCAGTGTTCACATGCATATTTTGAACCTGTTTGGGTTATTTTGGAAACCATTTTGGTTAACCTAGGGGGGATTGGGCTAAATCTAAGCTAGCTAAGTGTGGACACTCTAAGTGGATATTTTTCCTTACTATTTATATATAAGGATGATCCATGCTCATTGTAACATTCGACAGTTAAGAGTTTTTTATCATCTTTTGATCATTTGTTAAGAGTTTTTGATCATTTGTTCATTTCTGTAATAGTTTGCACTTGTATCTTGCTTATGAATTTAATCTTTCAGCTGTGAGGAATACATGGTAGCTAGATCCTATTGTGACATATATTTTACATGGTATCAAAGCTCTTGGATCTATTGTTAGTGTAGATCCCTCTTGAGTGATTGAGAGTTTGTTATTGCAGGTACGAAAGCTTCTACATGGATTCGAATGTTCCTCTTCTTACTGCATTCGGTTATGCAGAATGGAAGCCTAAAATGTTTGCATATCTCAAGAGACAAGGTCTCTATGATTTGTCCATTGGTGTTGAGAATGAACCAGAGTCTTATGAAGAGAAAAATGATTGGCTAAATGATTGTGACAGAGCATTCGGAGCTATGTGTCTAGCCATGTCTCCATGTATGCACTACTTGATTGGTTTTGCAAACTATCCATTTGAGCTATGGTCCAACTTGGACAAGGCTCTTGATAAGCATAAGAATGGTGCATTGAGTGAGCCTATGGACACCTCTACACGTGCTCTTCCTCCTACTGATTTGGCCTCTCCTCTCTCTGATGAAGCTGTGCATGAAGATCGAATGGAAAAATATTCAACCCATGTTCCTATTGTTACAGATCTCTTTGATTCGAATGCTTCCTCTACAGGTTATGAAGTAGAATGTGAAGAGACATCATCTATTGCACAAGATGTTGCTGCAAATGATGAATATAGAACAAATGGAGCAGCCATTGTTGAATAAGAGATATCTCTACAGTCATTGTTCTCCAATAATTCTTCAAATGTTGATTTTGAGGATGATAAGCTAGTTGTTGAAGATCCTTTGCATCCTTCACTAGATGATGGTTCAAAATTTTCTGATATTTTGGATTATTTGAAGGCTGCATCAAACTATGATATGTATGCAAATTCACTCATCAATTCTGATCTAAAGCCTTCTACTTATTCCTCTATGGTGACTAGCACATTTTCCCACAATTTTATTGAAGAAGGAGACATTGCCATTGTCTTGGCATGCATTGAACCTTTGTTCCTCTCACTTGGACCTGATCATACCTGTTTTGGATCTGATTTTATTTCAGATTTCATGTCCAAAGATCATTTGGAACTATTGTTCATTATTCTTGGAGCTTCCATAAGAGTTTTTGGTTCAAAGTTTCAAGAAATTTCAATTTTGCTTGATGTTGATTTCTCCACTTTTGGTTGAAATTTTTTGGCACAAGAATATCAAGACTCATTTGGATCTGATTTCATTCTGAAGTTCAAGTCTAATAAGCAGCCACATATGCTCTCACATCATTTTATTGAATTTGCTCTACATGGCTACATTCTCCATCATGCAGCTATTCATGTTTCTGATCTAGTTGAGCAACAATCTCTTCTTCCAAAGAAGAAGGTTCCTCCAGACATATGATCAAGTTCACACCTACTTGAGTTTTGGAGAAGTTTAATTTTGGTGTGCTTCATCTCCATTCTTGAGGGAGAATTTTCCCCATGTGGTTTTGCCTCTTTCCTCGTTTTACATGGACAAATAAATTTCTGTTGTAAAAGGTGACTTGAGCCTTAGTTGCCAAGGCCTTATTTTTTATATTCCACTAAGTCTAGCTTATGGGGGGTGTTAGAGCAATATTATATCTTAGTACCTTAATCATTAATTAATTAATGGTTATTAGGTCCTAAACTGGTTAATAATACATCCCTAGGTGTGAAACTGGTTATTATGAAGTGGTTTGGACTTATCTGGATAAGTGTGAACAAGTTCACAGTGTATGAGCCAAAGTATGGGCCAAGAGGTGGTCAAACTAGCTGTTAGGCATGCTTATCCAAGCATTTATTGCCCCAGCATGCCTAATGCACCCTCTTTCCCTGTTTTAAGGAAATGCATTGACCGAGGGCGCTCATGCACTGTATGTGGACAATTCCCACTCCCTAGGCCACTTTTGGTATGCATAAGCCTAACCAACTTCCACCCAACCTTACCCTCACATGTGTGAACCTCATTATGATGTCCCATGCTCACTCAGTGTTCACATGCATATTTTGAACCTGTTTGGGTTATTTTGGAAACCATTTTGGTTAACCTAGGGCGGATTGGGCTAAATCTAAGCTAGATAAGTGTGGACACTCCAAGTGGATATTTTTCTTTACTATTTCTATATAAGGATGATCCAAGCTCATTGTAACATTGGGCAGTTAATAATATCTCATCTTTTGATCATTTGTGCATTTCTGGAATTTGATAATTTGTTAAGAGTTTTTGATCATTTGTTCATTTCTGTAATAGTTTGCACTTGTATCTTGCTTATGAATTTAATCTTTCAGCTGTGAGGAATCCATGGTAGCTAGATCCTATTGTGACATAGATTTTACAATCGTGCATCGTACTTGTTTCCTTATGCATTCCTTTTCATTATTTCACCCTGCGTTTCCCTCCATCATTGTACCATGCGTTGCCGCTTTGATCATTTGGGGATATCATTTGGGGATATAGCGGATATATGCGAATGTTGTCATCTTCTGACATGTCTGAAGTAGGTAATCATGATTCTGTGAGGTTACTTCTGAACCGTGCTGCCGATTTAACTTATAAGTTGTCCTCAGCTTTGGGAAATATCTTCTTTGTGGGGGGTAAAAATTTGCTTTGAAAATAAAATAAAGAGTTAAGTGATTACCTTCCATGCTTTGTGTACCTGACTGTATGATTTGTTCTTGATTGTATGGGCGTGGAATTCTGTAGTTGAGTTCAGCTACGTCTGTAGTGATTTTGGGTGTGTCAGTAGTCGCATCTTTTTTTCCTTTTTTCTTCTTTTCTATTGGAATTGTTGCCTTTGTTTCCTTGATTTTCGTGCAAGCTTTGCTGATATGACTTTTCATTGTGTTCAACATTGTGCTTTAGTGGTGCTCCAAATGGTGATTTGATTTATGTAGTGGTAGCTTGCTGGTGTTCTGGCTCGCTTGAATTGACTGCTGGCTCGCTTGGTTGTAAATTCCGAAAGCGGATGATTGTTTGTTGTTCTTTTGTTGTCTCCTTTTTAGTTTGCTTCTAAATGTTGGTTGGCTTGCTTGAAATGTGTTTTCTGGATTGCTTGGTTGTAAATTTCGAAAGCGGATGTTTGTTTGTTGTTATTTGGTTGTCTCATTTTTAGTTTGCTTCTAAATGTTGGTTGGCTCGCTTGAAATGTGTTTTCTGTCTCGCTTGAATTTCCTTTTTGGCTCGCTTGACATTGCTTTATGGTTCTGCTCTGAAATTGCTTATGGTTCTGCTTTGAAATTGGTTTCTGGTTCTGCATAGGGATGGATCAAGTCCATCAATTTTGTTGTTGAGAACCTAAGTGGATTTTTGTATTGTCCTCTCTCTCTCTTTTTTCATTTTTCATTTTCTTTTTTTTCATCATTGTTTTTTTCATTTTCTCTTTTTTCATTTTTTCTATTTTTTTCATTTTTCATTTTTTTCTTTTTTTTTTCTCTCTTTTTTCAAAAACATTTCCAGTGATTATCTAGGCCCTCTATCAACATTAGATTCTGTTGATAGAGTATCTGTGTGAACTCCTCTCTGGATTTTGGTGTCTTATAAAGTTTGAGTCTGTGTCCATTCATAATCATGGGGAATTTTTCCTCATCTATTGTTGTAATTCTGACAGCTCCATTGTCATAGATGTTTTCAATGGTGTATGGTCCAAGCCATCTGGTTGTCAGTTTGCCTTTAAATGTGTGAAATATGGAGTCATAGAGTAGTGCCCAGTCACCTTCTTTAAATTTCTTCTACTTTATGTTTTTGTCATGCCGTTTATTTCTTTGTTGCTGGATGATTTCAGTGTGGCCAAGTGCTTGTTGTTGCTCATCCATCTAATTTAATTGTAGCATTCGTTCTTGTTGGATGTCTGAAAGTTCCATGTTCAACTTGGCTGCAATCCTCAATGTTTTGATCTCAAACTCAATGGACAACATTATTTTCTTTCCATAGACTAGCTCATATGGGGTGAAGCCTGTTGTTGTCTTCCATGTAGTATTATAAGCCCAAACTACCTCATTTAATCGGTCTACCCAATCTCTTTTATGGAGTACAGTCTTTGTCAAGATTCTTTCTAGTTATCTGTTTGTCACCTCAGCTTGACCATTAGCCTGAGGGTGGTAGGAGGAGTACTTTCTGTGTTTGACATTGTTCCTTCTAAGCAGGTCTTCTATGAGGTTGGATGTCAATTGGGTGCCTTGGTCAGAAACCATCCCTCTTGGGACTCCAAATCTGTCGAATATTTTCTCTGTAAAAAAATTTGCCACATTTGTTTCATTTGCTGTTGCAAGTGCTTCTACTGCCCACTTTGTAAGGTAGTCAGTGCATACTAGGATATAGTTTTTCTAATTTCATTGTGGGTTGATTGGTCCAACGAAATCAAATCCCCATTTGTCAAATGCTTCTAAAGAGATTTGTGGATGGAGAGGCATTTCTTCTTTTTGAGTTGGCTTCCCCATTCGTTTAAAATCATCACAATGTGAAACGTATTCATAGGAGTCCTTGTGAAGTGTAGGCCAATAATCTCCAGTTTGCAATATTTTATAGGTTATTCTCTTTGCAGCATAATGTCCTCCACAGGGCTTGTTATGAGTGGCATGCAATATGTCATGGACTTCATCTTCTCTGATACATCTCCTCAATATCTGGTCTGGTCCTTTTTTGAAAAGCATTCCCTTTATCCATGTGTAGGTGGAACTTTGCCTTATGACTCTGTTCTTCTCTTGGTGGCTGTAATGTTGTGGGAATTTTCCAGACACTAAGTAGTTTTCTATGTCAGCAAACCATGGGCTTCTTGTGGAGATTGCAAAAAGATGCTCATTAGGAAAATTATCATTTACGAGTTCATTGTCTTGTCCATGGGTGAGCCTAGACAAAAAATCAGCCACTACATTATGTTTGCCTGGCTTATCCAGAATTGTGATGTCAAACTCTTGTAGGAGGAGTAGCCATCTAATGATTCGAGCACTTGTATTAGGTTTGTTCATGAGATACTTGATTTCCGAATGGTCAGTGTGGACAAAAACTTGGTATCCAATTATGTAGTGCCTGAATTTGTTAATGGCATGTATGACAGCCAAAAACTCCTTCTCTGTGACTGTATAATTTAATTCTGCTCTTGCCAAGTTTTTGCTGATATAATATATGGCATATGGTTTCTTCTCTCTTTCTTGTTCAAGGACCGATCCAATGGCCTTATCTGATGCATCATAATGGATGTGGAATGGAAGTGCCCAATTTGGTCTTTGGAGTACTGGAGCTGTAATTGTTTTCTCCTTGAGTTTGTCAAATGATAACATACAATGTTTTGTCCAAATGAATTCTATGTATTTTGTGAGAAGAGAAAACATTGGTGCAACAATTTTGCTATAACTCTCAATGAATCTTCTGTAGTATCCTGTTTGTCCAAGAAAACTTCTCACATCTCTTTATTTCACAGGTGGTGGCAGTGTTCGGATGACTATGAATTTTTCCTGATCAACCTCAATTCCTCTCTGTGAAATATGGTGTTCAAGCACGATGCCTTCTTCCATGAGCATTCTGCATTTATCGTTGCTGAGGCATAAGCTCATCTCTATACATTTTTTCAAAACCAATTCTACATGTCTTAGTGCTTGGCCGAAATTCTAGCCATAGGGTGTGAAGTCATCCATGTAGACCTCCATTTGGTCATTAATAAAATCAGAGAAGATGCTTAAGATTGCCCTTTGAAACGTTGTTGGGGAATTACAGAGCCCAAAGGGGAGCACTCTGTATGCATAAGTGCCCCATGGGCATGTGAATGTTGTTTTGTCCTGATCAGCTCGGTGAATGAGGATTTGGTTGTACCCACTGAACCCATCCAAGAATGAGAAAAATTTGTTCCCAGCTAATGTGTCCAGTACTTGGTCGATAAATGGGAGAGGGAAGTGATCTTTCTTGGTTGCCTTATTTAGATCTCTTTAGTCCACACAAATCATCCACTTCCCTCCTTTTTAGGAACTATAACCAATAGTGATACCCAGTCACTATCTGAGATTGGGTATATGAACCCTGCATCTAACAGCTTTTGTAATTCCAGCTTAAATATGTATTTTATTGTTGGGTTCATTCTTCTCTGTGGTTGTCTGATAGGAACAACACCTTCCTTTATATAGATGTAATGCTTACAGATGTCTGGGTGGATACCCTTCATGTCAGTGTATGTCCATGCAAAGGCTTTGTTGTTGTCTGACAGTACCTTCAGTAATTGTTGTTCTTGTCCTGGATCCAAATTGGAGTTAATATTAACTGTCCTTCCAGGCATTATCTCAACTGTTTTGATCTGAATTGGATGTTGTTCAAGTGTGACTACCTTTGCCCACATTCTGTCAGAGTTGTGGGTTGATATCTTTTCTTCTTGTTGCTGACCTGTGCCAAGAAAATATTCAAACATATCCATATTAAAATAATCATTTTGAATAAACCTATCTAAATGACTATCTTCGTCGATGGCTTTTAGTGATAGGGCAACTTCAATGGTAAGGACAGGTCATATGTTTTGGTTGGATGTGTCATTATAATCGTCTGTCCAGTTTTGATATTCTAGGTCTGAAGACTTCCTTGCTAGAGGATAAATCGTGATTTTCTTCCTAGCTTGGCCACTAGTGATTGTCATGTTTCCCAATCTGCACCCTATGTAAGCATCTGCAGTTGCCAGCCAGGGTCTTCCTAGTATTATTGGGTACCCACTAAGTTTACTCTTCACTTCGATGACTATGAAGTATGCTGGGTATTCCCAGGATTCTATATTGATAATGATGTCTTCGAGCAATCCTTCAGGTTTTACTGTCGATGTGTCAGCTAGCTGTAGTACAGTAGTTGTTGGTATGACCATTTATTGGAGTCCTAGGGCTATCATAGTATCCTTGGTCATCACATTGATTGGAGCCCCTAAATTAATTAGGATGTTGGCGATATTTTTGTTGTTGATGGTCACCTTGACTATTGGGATTCCTAGATCAAGGTATTTGGGGTTAACAATGCAACCTAGCATTAAATCTGCTAACTGGCCTACTACGTTTATGGTTGGTGGGTCACGTCTTCTTCTGCCAGGTCTTTTCAAACAATTCTCTTTAATAAACTTGTTACATATTGGCACATCTCTTATGGCCTATAAATTTGGAATTTGGATGTTTAAGTGCTTCAATTCGTTCAGAATCTCATTTTCCTCTTCTTCTTTTGTATTTCGTATAAGTTTTTTAGGGAATGGAGGGTTTCTATTTTGTGTTTGTGGCCGAATTTCTTCTTCCTGAGGGCTTGGCTCATCTGTAGGTTGTGTTGTTTGTTTGTGAGCTTCATCTCCTTGATTATTATGTGTGTGTGTGTTTTGCATTGTTTTCCCAGACCTGAGATTAATTTCGTTTATTTCCAGGGTATCCACTACATAAGTAGGGAACTGCATGATTTCAGTGTTATAGGTATGTTGCTGTCATGGCCTGTTGTTGTTAGGGTTTGGAATCGGTTGGGCAGGGATTGGTGGAGGTCTAGGTGTTTGGTTATGTGGGGGAGGCATGATGAGTGGCTGTTGCAATGGAGCCCTCAAGTTTGATGAATAAGGATATATATTTCCATAATGCGTGGTTGGCTGAGCAAAAGGTGTGGGGTATGGAGAGTAAGATTGTGGGAAATAAGGTTGTTGATATGGTTGGATTTGCTGCCAATGGTGGACTTGGATGAGATGGCCATGGGGCTGGTACTGAGTTCCAATTTTGCTGGTTACTTCCCTGATTATAGTAGGATTAGTTGTTGGGTTGGTAAGGCCTAGCAAAATTATTTCTTCTTTGATTGACGAAACAAAGTTGTTCATTGCACCTTCAGTTGTGAGATATTGAATAGCAGCTTTGCATGAGGGAAACATAGGAAATTTATCAGTCGAGTGATCGCCAGTGTAGAGGCCACATATTTCTATGGTGTTTAGTGTGCACTGCCCCTTCTCATGCTTCTTTCTGCAGCGTGGACAAAAGAATGCCAATGCTTTGTTTATTTTGTCATGTTTCTTCTTTATTTGAAGTGCATCAGGTTGCATTGCTAGGGATTGAAGGATATCAGTTTTCATGTAATCAAGAAGGTTCCCTAAATCATACTTTGTAAGATTTGGTCCTGAATATGCTGATCCCCCAGTAAATGGGCGTGAATCCCTTGTCCCACTTTTACCTTTCCTAGATCTAGAGTAGTTTTTGACGATTTGTAGGATTTGGTCATAAGTTTTCTGGAATATATCTCCATCTCCCAGAAGGTTCAAAACTTCTAGATTTTCCTCTTTTATCCCCCTAAGAAGGACAAGTTTCAGTGACTCTTGATCTAAGGTACAGTGACTAGCTCTTTTGTAGCTAAGTTGAAAGCATTGTGCATAGTCTTCAATGAATTCTCTTTCTCCTTGCTAGATTCTAAAAATTTCGTCTCTTGTATCTTTTGCCTTACAGTAGTCCCTATATTTTTCTAGGAAAGTTTGTTTCATTTGGTCCCATGTAGAAATGTTGTTCCCTTCTAGGCTCATAAACCATCTGAGTGATAGATCTTTCAATGTAGAAGGAAAGAGTCTCAGTTTTTGTGCATCAGTGGTGTAGCCAAATGACCTACAAACTACCTCAAATTCAAATAGGAATGTGTCAGGATCCTCTGAGGTTAGGCCATGGAAGTTTGGCAGGTTATTAGGGTTGATGTTCTTCATCCTAGAATCCCCAAGAGGTACACTAATTGGAAAAGTGAACAGTGCTCTAGGTTCATCCTCTTCTTCTGCAATAGTGGTGTTTGAGCTACAGATAGAAAATAAGTTATCTTTGTGTGGATCGTAGCTAGAATCAGCTTCTTCCTCTGAGTTAAGAAATTCAAATTGAGAATGATCAGAACTGACGTTAATCATAGGGCGGTAAGGCAGAAAACGTCCAAATCTATCTCTCTGTTGTCGAGGCATTCATGGTAACAAATTTATGTTTCTGGTAGTTTTTTTTTTTTTTTTTTTTTTAAGATGTCTCCTATGGATTAAGCACCTCCCCGGCAGCGGCGCCAAAAAGTGGTGGACTCTAGGAATGGATACCTAATTAGGGTAGCTAAACTAGAAGTATACTTTAATTATCGACTAGGGAGTGTACAAACTTAAGAGGTGCTAAGCACTGTATGTGCTCTATAGGATAGTCTTCGTCGTTTAGGGTGTTGGGATGTATCTTAAAGGTTTCTCAAAAGGAAATGGGAGTGATCTGTTCTTAAACAAAGAATGAAAGGATATAAAAGGATTGTAAACTTATGAACTAGAAATGCTGAATTAATAGATCTTTATGCTAAGAATTTAAATGCTGGAAAACTGTAAATCTAATCTAAGAAATAAAATGTTGAAAGCTTGGGAAACTTGATCTAGAAATAAGATACTGAAAGTGACAAATTTAACTAGAAACGAAGTACTGAAAGCTGGAAATTTAAGCTAGGAATTCAATACTAAAAATTAATCAAACTTTATCTATTCGAATCCAATACTGAAAGTGATAACCATTTACTCTATTCAAATCCAAGGAACTTAAAACAATTAACTCCTATATAACTAAACTCAGATAAAGGAAATATTTATGGAATTTGCAGATCTGAATCATTGTCTAAAACTAATATAACATGCTGGAAAATAGAGGTAAATGTGCCTGCGCTGAATGCATGAACAGGACTACAAAAAGCATGTTGTGGAACTACAGAATCAATATTGACGAACTACAGAGAAAACGTGCTAAACTGAAATGATCGCTGAACTGAAATAAAACTATGTTATTCAAACCATTGTCAAGTAATTCATATGCGATGATGATTAAATCAATTAACAGGACATATGAGATATACCTGAAGTAAAAATGAAGCTCCTGACCTACATGTTGGAGGGGCCCTCTCCAACCCGTATTTCAAGAGTGGAAAAAGACTTATAAACGCAAAGCTTGAAATAACATCACTTCTTCCATTAAAATTGTAACTTTATGTTCAGAAAAGTATTAAAACAGAATTGTCTCCAATAACATACGTTGAATGTAAGTTCTA
This sequence comes from Larix kaempferi, assembly GCA_027924585.1. Taxonomy (NCBI): domain Eukaryota; kingdom Viridiplantae; phylum Streptophyta; class Pinopsida; order Pinales; family Pinaceae; genus Larix; species Larix kaempferi. The sequence continues at coordinate 4,804,843 of BSBM01000357.1, forward strand.
CAAAAATGTCAACAGGAACTCCTTGCTACTAAAGAGGTCCATATATATATCTATTTTGAAACATAACATGACTCTATGCTTTAAATGCCGATCCTACTGAACAGGAGTTTTCCTCTACAAATCAGGGAAAAAGGGCGTTGAGCCACTTAAGGTCTTTCAGTCCTCGAGTTGGAATTCCTTGTTGTCTCTTAGATTGCCTGCGCCTGCTCATACACACTTATTTCCATATAATTAGCTCATAGAAAACGCTTTTAAGCATAAAAGAATAATCTCTAAACTACTCTATTAAATGATCAAAAAAAAATTATTATTCCCCACAAACAGAGGTATTTCCCTTATCCATTATTGTGCTTGTGTGGCATAAAAAGGCTATAGAGTACCTAATTTGGGACTCATCATCTAGGACTGATCCTAACTGTATGCGACGCCCTCCACGCACACCAAATCCCCCTCGGGTATATCCTCCTGCAGGTGCCGTTATTGATGATACACAGGAGGCCTTATTCCATTTGGCAGATACATTGCTTCGACATGGGACTGTTGTCGAAGGCAATGTAGGCCAATGGGTTGGCACTTCTGGGGCTGGACCATCGCACACTGAGGATCCACTTGCTAGGTCCCCAAACCGTACCAGAGCTACAGATGGCACTGGAGATGCAAAGGGTTCAGAGCGTCATGTTATTCCACATCCTTGCACAGCGTGTGGAAGCATATGCTATGGGCCTGCTTCAAAGTTTCGGGGTGATGGATTACTCCAATATGTAAGTAAAACTCATTCTTTACATAGTATATTTTGTTTTATATCACAGTTTTCAATTTTTTTGTAATTTATTTCTATTTAATTATCTCACAGTTTATGTGAACAAATATACAGTTGGTGTCCAATGACACCCCAGATTCGCATAATTCGGCCGTTGATGTTGATGACATTGATGTAGCGGTCAATGTTGCATATAATTTTGGGGCTTCACCATTAGATGTAAGAACTTTACTTTTTAATTTGTCATCGTGATTTACATATTTATAGTAGAGATTGCAACATTCAATACGTCTTAATCCGGATACAATATGTTTTATGCAAGGTGGGAACGATGAGTTTGTGGAATCCCAGGTAGGTCCCTCGCATGTAGAGGAAGATTCCCAAACACGGGTATTCTTTTAATTATGCTTTTAATAATTCAACATGTATGCTTTTAATTATTAGAAATTTTCTAATTGTATCTTTATGTTTTGTTACATAGCATGATATCTATGCCACCCGAGCGACCTTTTTGATTGATGCATATGCCCATCCATTTAGGCCATTGTCAGTTATTTCACCCACTGGTGACCCACTTCTTCACCTTTCCCAGGTATATGTGGTATAGTTTAATTTGTACATGCAAGTATGTCTCGCTTTCTTTGAAAAAGTCATTGACCGTCCATGTAGTATATGTCTCGTTTTATTTGTATTTGCTGACATTGACATATGTTACTTTATGCATGCATCTATTGAGGCAGTGGTGCTTAAAGAGCACCAAATCGAAGTTGTTGGTGACCCACCTCTCCCCCCCCAAGTACATGTATGTCTCGCTTTCTTTGAAAAATTCATTGTCCGTCCATGTAGTATATGTCTCGTTTTCTTTGTATTTGCTGACATTGACATATGTTACTTTATGCAGGCATCTAGTGATCCAGTGGTGCTTGAAGAGCACCAAATGGAGGTTGTTGGTGACCCACCTCTTCCCCCCCCAGGTATGTGTATGTCTCTCTTTCTTTGAAAAATTCATTGTCCATCCATGTAGTATATGTCTCGTTTTCTTTGTATTTGCTGACATTGACATATGTTACTTTATGCAGGCATCTAGTGAGGCACTGGTGCTTGAAGAGAACCAAATTGAGGCTGTTGGTGACCCACCTCTCCCCCCCCACCAGATACATGTATGTCTCACTTTGAAAAATTCATTGTCCGTCCATGTAGTATATGTATCGTTTTCTTTGAATTTGCTGACATTGACATATGTTACTTTATGCAGGCATATACTGAGCGAGTGGTGCTTGAAGAGCACCCAATTGGGGCCACTGATGACCCTCCACGCCCCCCCCTAGGTACATGCAGTTACACTGCTGATTCCATGACTTACACATGCACAGTAAGTAAAAATGTTATATTTGCTTGAATTTGAACAAATGTACATAGAGTTGTATTTATTTTTATAGCTTGGTAAACTAACTTACAAATTTTGGTTTGTGTGCAGTCTTCGCAAATGAGAATCGATCCTCCTATTCAGCGTTGGGGAATGCCATCGAGCAGCCGAAAAATAAAGATAGACTTCTCAAAATCCACTGACAGTGGCATTGAAAAGGGGGATAAATAGAATTCATGTATAGGGGGGTAAATAGAATCCATGTATAGGGGGGATACATACATGTAGAGTTTTGTTTCTATACACACAGATGTACAGTATGATCCACTATTTTGTATTATTGCCATGGCTGCCATTTTTGAAAACATTATATGTACATATAATATAAAGCAATGTTTAGATTTATATATATGGTTGACTTGATATGGGAACATGATGTGCATTATATTCCTTGCAGATATGCTTAACTATGTTTTTAGGTTTATGGCCTTGTGAAATGATGAGTTAACAAATGTTAAGGGAATTTTTTTCTAGTTTTGATTAATAGAGTAAATATAAGTATCAATGTTTGAAATATTTGGGCTTGGACACGTGTCTATAAGATTAACATTTGAACTATATATCAACTTTTTTTCGAAACAACTAGCAATGAATCTTGTCACGTATCTTATTCAAGTCCTAGTTTGACCAATGTTTGAGTAAGTTGAAGCTCTACTAGGTCTTTTTTGAACAACCAACAATTAACACAATGATATCACCTCGCTACAATGACATTTTTCCAATTGTTGAAGATGTTTGAACCCTTGTTTGGTTCGTAGAAGCAATGTAGGTGTCAACATTTTAGAAATTAGGCATCTAACAAGTATATATGATGAATACCCTATCTTAGTGCATGCCTATGTTTTTCTTTACCCAACTATGTATTTTCTCTTCATTCATTGAATTTTTCAGGGGGATGTTCCTTCCTATCAAATTTATTTCTCAATTGAGTCTATTTCCCATATTAACAAGGATCAAACAAAATAATAACTTGACAAAAATTGTGTTCTCAGTCACACTAAACAACAAAAACTATTGCAATAGTAGAATTTCCTTGGAAATGTCTATGTTTGTATAGATAACCTAGATTTTCAAAGATAATAAGGTTGGGATTTGTTTGTTGTTTTGTTTTCTAAATGTAGGCACATGCACACATTGTAAGTATACACATGACATTGTAAGTATACACATGTTATTTTTTTGTTACAATGGTTCAAAAAACAACCCTTTTAATAACATCTATGGTTCCACTAATGAGAGTTCCAAATAAATTTAGAGTCCAATACTCAAAGGTAACTACAAAGCTAATAAGGAGAGTTGATAAAATGAATATGTCCAATTATTTTGGTTATTAATTATCTCTAAGGGTGTTATGGGTGCCATGACAAGGTCAAGAGCCTTAAATGCGTCCTCAAACCTTCTTGGGATCAAGAACCTTGAATGAGTCCTCCAACTCGCGCATGAGTCCTTTGTAAGGATTATTTACAGGCCTTTGAGTGGGATATGTATGTGTCATGAGCCAATTATGTCATTGGAAATTGGTCGACACAACTAAACATGGTCAAGGGGGTAAACAAGGTCATGAAGCCCTAATTGAACCTTTTCAAACTCAAGTTCCATGAACAAATCTTTAACACAATAACACGATCCCTCACTGGGGTTTCTTTGTCCTAGGAGTTGGATGTGGGTGCCCTTAATATGTTTCATGCATAGTGGTTTGGTATTGAGGACATTACCATAGTAATGGTATGGAAACAATATTCTCAAGACCTTGACATTGAATGGGGGAGAGCAACAACAACACTAGACCCTAAACATAGTTTATTAGGATGAAGCACCATGAACACATCCTAAGACCACCACACTAATGCATGGATGGTTTGAGGGGCCTTAACCATCATTAAAAACTAAAAACAAGTGTATTAGGATCTTTTTGAAGCTTCTCAAGATCAAAACCTTGAACAAGTACCCGAACCAACATGTAGGATTTTTGTAGGTGGTTTTTGGCATTTGATTCAACTACAATCACCATGAGTAGGTTTTTTGCACTGGAAATGTGTATCAAGGTAGAAACATGGTTTAGGGGGGATTTCCTTAGTCCCTATTGAAGCTTCTCAATCTTGAGCACCATGAACAACACTTGAAAACTAAAACAGAAGCCCCCCTTAAGGATTCCTTGACATTTGAGTTGAATATGGGAACTGTTATGAGGCCTTGGTAATCATGGATGGATCTATGGTCCATGAACATAATTGAGGGAGGGAAACAACAACCTCTATCCCGAAAATTTTCTTCACGATCCCAACCACCATTCCTCGAACCTCCACTTCTAACCTTTGTTGGTTATCAATCACCTTGAAGGGTGCTATGGGAGACATCAATGGGTTAGTTGTGCACCAAGAATATGTCTAGGTGTCTAAAAGAGGTCATTGGAGGAGAATAAAGGGCCTTATGCCCTAAAACCTAGCTTTATTTCCATATTTTCTTGTAGATTAGGTATATTGTCTAAGTGTAACTACATATAACGGAGACCAACATAGCTACCAATCTCTAGTTGACCCACCAATGCGAGAGTTGCATTGAAGGAAACTAAGCAAAACCCTATTTTATGAAATCAATGCACAATGAAGTCACCGGGCCATGAAAACATGGTCGATAGGGCCCCCTATAGGTAATCGCATTCTAGAAGACCAACGGAGTTGACGGTTTGTCGATCCGACCTCCGGTTGCCGAGTTATGTCGAGTTGAAAGTCACATGAAAATGTTGTTTAAGGACACTTGGTGACTCTCGGTTTGGGAGAAAAAAGAAAACGGAGCAGCAAGTTTGCATGCCGTTGGATCCTACAAGTGTGTATGGGAAATTTCGATATGGGAACACGACCAACATTGGCATGGTCGAGGGTTTTGTAGAGTTGACCCACCAATGCGAGAGTTGCATTGAAGGAAATTGAGCAAAACCCTAGTTTACGAAATCAATGCACAATGAAGTCACTGGGCCATGAAAACACGATGGAGAGGGCACCCTAGAGGTAGTCACATGCCAGGAGACCAAAGGAGTTGACGGTTCGTGGATCCGACCTCTGGTTTCCAAGTTATGTCGAGTTGAAAGTCACATGAAAATGTCGTTCAGGGACACTTGGTGACTCTCGGTCCAGGAGTGAAAAACAAAACAGAGCAGCAAGATTGCATGTCATTGGATCTTGCAAGTGTGTATGGGAAATGATGATATGGGAACATGACCAACACTGGAACAGTCTATGGTTTTGTATAGTTGACCCACCAATGCGAGAGTTGCATTGAACGAAACTGAGCAAAACCCTAGTTTATGAAATCAATGCACAATGAAGTCACTGGGCCATGAAAACACGGTGGAGAGGGCCCCCTAGAGGTAATCGCATGCTAGGAGACCAATGGAGTCGAGGGATTTTTGATCCGACCTCTGGTTGCTGAGTTATGTCGAGTTGAAAGTCTCATGAAAATGTCGTTCAGGGACACTTGGTGACTCTCGGTCCAGGAGCGAAAAACCAAACGGAGCAGCAAATATGCATGTCGTTGGATCCTGCAAGTCTATATGGGAAAGGACAATATCAGAACACTACTAACATCGGCACAGTCGAGGGTTTTGCACAGTTGACCCACCAATGCAAGAGTTGCAAGAGTTGACCCAGCAATGTAATTAAATGTACATTGATATAAAAAACATCAAAAAAATTAAATTGCAACAACTCAAGAGCATGTTATTTTCCGATTTCTATTTGTTGGTTTCTAAAGACACTGGGTTGTTCTTGGTGCCTCCAATATGCCATAAATCGTGTTTGTATCCTAGGCACGCAAAAGGCTAAACATTAGTACTCTCATAAGAAAATAAAGAGAACCCAATGAAAATGTGCAAACATTATTTATAGATAACTCACCTGAGGTACGGTAGGAGCGTGTTTATAGTGTCCAGTATCCTTTGAATAGTATTATGTCTGTGAATGGTATCCGTCAATCAGAGGTTAGTACATTGGGAATAAACTAAATTCTAAATAATTGAAATTGTGCTTCAACACGCACTTTAAAGTTTAAATAACGCACCTAAGAATCTAGCCACACTAGACAATCTAGTAACACCTGAAAATGCACTCACTCGAGTAGGCCATCTGGATCATCTCTGTTGCCGATCGTGTCCATCAATATCTCATTCTCTAAATGAGGTAGCAAGTATCGTACATGTGACCTATTTTTGTTTGAAAGTGTGCATAACTTGATGTTTATACCAACTACCAAGTTGGTGAAGTGGTATACAATAGATCCTGGTCTATAATCCTGATATACATACCCACCCTTCCTTTTTTGTTGTGTTTCTAGTGTTAAGTACTCCCCTTCTATAACCATCAATCTAGTTGGTTATTCACTATCTTCATCATCTGTAACAGGTTCGAGAATGGTTTGTTTCCCCTCCAAGCAACGTGCCAACCAATAGTCAGAACCCCATTCATTATTTTTTGGGCCAACCACTACATATATCTGACTTGTGAAAGGAAATAGGTAGAGTTAACAATGCATTTATTAAAAAAGGTCTTGCATGTAACATAAATAAAATTTCTTTCAATGTAAAGGCTTGTAGTGATTTAGGTACTACTAATTTACTTTTTTGTACCTGCTTGTATGAGATCCGATATGTGATCATAATCTGTAGAAATATATGTTTGATCATCTTCCAAATGGTCTATTTCATTAACCCCCTTGAAATCGGTGCGAAGTGTCACTTGATCCTATGTATCAACTGTATTTGTATACTCATAATCATCCCATTCATCGATGCTACAGGAACTGCAAAAGCAAGCCTTCAATCTTGTGCAAATTTGTAGGGTCAAGTTGTCTGAGCTTCTAATTGAATGAAACTGTCGAGTACCATGCATTGTGTTCACTTGATGTGTTTGGGATCGGCCCACATTTGTCACCTCCCATAATATTCTCCGCACTAGGTGTTTCCTTGTTGCTTGTTCTCCCATCACAGATGCACACCATTTCACTATAGATGCAGCGTCTCGAAGGCGAGCACCTGTAAAATTCCTCTCTTCCCTTCGAAGGGAAGTTTTTATGCATGCACCAACACCATTGTGCTTTCCTTTGCCATGACCTATTTCAAGGTAGTTCCATATATGTGGCACCTTGTATTTTATGTGCAACAAACACAACCATTGAAATACACGTGCATTCTTGAACTTTCCAACACAACCATATGACCAAATCAAATGACAATAAAATGGTATATTCATAGCTATCACATGATCATAGAATAATTTAAAGCAATGTTGCACGTAATGGATGTCATGGGTCCGGTCATCACTTATGTAAAAGTGACTTTCTTTCAATACCACACGTTTCTCTTCATTGCTATATGGCCCATGCTGATAAGTGATATGGACCATTATGCTCACCTGCTCTGAGTGATAGTATTGACTTTGTAATTCATTTTGTGGTTGTAGGGTGTAATTTTCCGCAAAGTCAACCACTGATAGTATTGTTCCGAGAGGGAAGGTGTCCCGACATATTCTGAATTGCTCATCTTGCCACCATGCCATATCGAGATGCTGAATGTACTGTTGGATCTTTCCATGGAACTCTGAAATAAAATCACATACTTGCACATGGTGGAAAAAAATAAACAACGTTATAAAACAACATAAAAAGATTTACATGAATATTAATATGTCAATATTTAACAATGTTATAAAACAACATAAACAATGTACACTCAGTTAAATGAATATTATTCATGTAGATTGTCACCTGTGAAGTCACCAATTTAATCCTCCTGCTTTCTTTCCCATCATGTAGCTAATATGTCTCGTACTGATAGTTCTGCTTCACAACAATTGCATTCCCGAATGCTTGATCTTCACTCTCATGGATGCAATCAGACCATAATGATAGCCCACCACAATTGTTGCAAGAACCCTCTACACATTGTTTTAAGTAATGTGTCTGCCCATATTGCCTTAGACACAGTATGCTATGGATGAAATATCTAGATGACATTGGCGGGTACTGTACTTGAGCATTCCTGCACATGGTTAGGATGCAAAAAATGGCGTATATGTGCAAATGTAAGATAATATAGATCAAACTCTATGTGGTATCTACAACAACAAGTGTTCCAGATGGTATTGATTCTAACATACTAAGGCTTGCATTTTTCAAAAGATCATTGCCCGAGCCTTAGCTCTACATCTGAAACTTTAAACATCTCGAACAATTGATTTTGTGTCATGTCAAGATAATGTTTAACATGAGGTTCATTGTTCATAGAACCCCTACAGTGTTTTAACACATCCTTGGTGTTAGAAGAAGGCCTAGTGTTATCGTGCCAAAAAGTGTGCACTAGTCCCTTCACTGCTTCAACTAACTTCATGTCTTTGCGGGGCAACCTACCACTAAATGCCCATAATGTTTCCATTTGTCCCTCTACATCAAGCCTGTCTCTTCTTACTAAATATTTTTTAAGTGTATTTGGATGTAAAGGCACAATTAGTGATGTGCATTTAAGTAAACGACATTGTCTTGTGGATCTACATACAATTGATTGATCATCCATTATGCAGCGAGCCACATTATAGTCCTGTGAACGATTTTTTTTACCAATCAATGTGAATGCAGCAGCAAGAGATTTAACAATGTGATTACTTGATTCGATATTCTTCAATGTTCTTATGCCTAACTTTCTTCTAACAGTTGCCATATTTCTAGATTTAATCAAAGCTAAAAACAATTGGCATTTACTGGCTTTAGATTTTTTATCAAAATATTGTTTCATTATTTGAGAACAATGATGAAGGATAGTGTGTTTAGCCACCTTACCTTCCATGGAAGTCAATTCGCTCTCGTCCACTTGTATGCGTTTAGGAGTTCTCTTTCGTTTTGATGCGAGATTTCTTGCCATTTGAAATGCTGGAGTGACGTTTACATCCACTACAAGCTGAAAACTTTGATTAGGATATTGAACCACCTAGCATGGTTGTTGCGGAGTCACATTTGCGTCGTCAGGAACATAATGATTGAACTCTTCACAAGATTGTCCGCTTAATAATGGACCAATATTATCATCTCCCCTATAACCAACTTCCATTAACGTTGTAATATCTTCCTCAGCCTCTATGTCAGGTATCTGTTGAGCGGGAATGGGAAGTATTTGCTCATCCAATGAATGCCGATGATTTCTTGAATCTTCCCTCTTCTTTTCTTTTTTATTTTCAGCTTCTTCTAGTGTAAGCACCTTCCTCGCTGTCTTCCGACCTCTATTACATACATTCCCCATTGAAATCCACCCAAATTTGTACAAAACCTATGGATTTGTGTAATAAATGATTAAATGGCAGGTTGAACAATTCTCTGTGTGTGGGTTCAGACGAATTATGTCTTTTTCTATAGTAAAACTGGCCCACAGCCCGCAACCAAATATTTTTTATAAAACACATATCGCATATGCGATATAATGCATGTTCGTTTTAACGCATATGCGATATGCATACTATGCTTTTTACCTAAGGGCCTGTTTGTAGAACGTGATCACTAAATCGCATATGCGATATATAACATATGTGATATATCGCACATGCGATTTAGTGCATATCAAATATTGAAACCTCATAACCTTATAATGGAACCCATACCCATGGTTAAAACGTCGAGACCTATCCTCGTTGTACATAACCTCATAATGGAACCCATACCCAACCTAGAGGCCAAATATCCCATCTAGAAGGCATGTGTGGTGATTAAATGACTCATTTATATCTCATGAGCCATAAAAGCTTCATTTAGGTCCTAAGACCCTACCTTTTCTTCCATGACCGTGCTCAAAGTCCCAAACCTTATAATGACACCCTTATCCCATTTAGACTCCATTTATAGGGCTTGTCGTAGTCTAGGACCTTGTGATTTGTCCATGAACCATAAAAACATCATTTAATCCCTAGAAGATTGGGTTTAACCTTGGACCATGGTAGTGTCTTCAGAACTATCACTTGTCTGGAAATATTCATAATGGTTCCTATATGACCATGGTCAATGCCTCGAGAACAATCTTCAATGCATAAAATAGTCTAATGGTACATATATCCCATATTAAGGCTAAATATCCCCTTTAAAGGGCATGTGTAGTGGTTTAAGACTTGTTTATGTTACACTTTTGTCCCATTACCATGGTTAAGACCCTGAGACCCATCCTTAGTGCATAAAACCTCATAATGACACCCATATCCCACTAAAGGCTAAATATTCCATCTATAAGGCATGTGTGTTGATTTAGAGACTCATTGTCTTTTCTTCCATGACTATGGTCAATGTCTAGAGACCCATCCCTCCCATCCAAAACCCTATAATGGCACCCTTACCCCATTATAATACCATTTAGACTCCCAATATTCCATCCAAACGGTCTATGGGGTGGCTCATGGCTCAACATTACATTGATTAAGCTAAAAGATGGGGGGGGAGTCAAAGGAGGGAGAGGAAGGTGTAGAGGGAATCATGGGAGGGAGTGATGGGTAGGGGAGAGATATGGGGGGTATGAAGGGAAGAGAAATATAAGGGGAAGGAAGGGATGGGTAGGAGTGAGATATGAGGGGGGACTGAAGGGTGGAGAAATATAAAGCGAAGGGATTGGTAGGAGGGGAATAAATTTAAGTGGGAGGGAGGGATGGGGGGGAAGATATATAGGGGGGATGGAAGAGGGAGATATATAGGAGGGAGGGATGATTGGGTGCAAGAAAGATATATGATAATGGATGGAGGAAAGATTTAGCATAATTGATGGAGGTACAAATGGGGGGGGTCGTTAAAGAGTGAGAGGGAGGAGGGGGGTGGAGGGAGTGGTGGTATAGAGAGAGGTGTAGAGTTAGTGAGTGAGAGAGACAAATGGGGGGGTGGTTAAAGAGTGAGATGGGGAGAGTCAGAGAGAGATAGAGAGAGAGAGAGAGAGAGAGAGAGAGAGAGAGAGATGGAGGGAGAGACAATGATGGATGGAGGGATGGTTAGAGGGTGAGAGAGTGGGATAATAACAATGAGAGAGTAGGGATTTAGGGAAATGAAGGATGTTCAAGGATGGTTACACCGAGGGATGGAGATGAGGGATTGTGTGTGTGTGTGTGTGTGTGTGTGAGAGAGAGAGAGAGAGAGAGAGAGAGATATGTATATTATGGAATGGAGAGAAAGATGGAGAGATGAAGGAGGGATGAAGGCTTGAAGGTGGAGAGAAGAGGTGGGGGGAGAAAGTGAGGGATGGAGTGAGTGATAGGATGGAACACATGAAGGTAGAAGGGGGGGGAGGGAGGGAGGGAGGGAGGGAGGGAGGGTTTTGGCGGGAGGGAGGGGCAACAAAGGAATTGTTTTAGAGGGTGTGTGGATTTGTGTGAGAGAGAGAAAAGGGGAAGATTGGTTATAGAGGGAGAGGGGGTGTGGTGTTTCAAGACCAAGAGGTGTGTAAGTTTGTTTGAGGGGGGGGTGGTGAGATTATGAAAGAGGGAGGATTTAGGCAGAGAGGGGGAGAGAGAGAGAGAGAGAGAAGGAGGAAAAGGGGAGAGAGAGAGGGTTGAGGGACGGTTATAGATGCAAAGAGATATTGAAGGAGAGAAATAGTGGTGGTTAGATAGAGAGGGATAGAGAGAGGGTGTGTGGATGTGTGTGAGAGAGACAAAGGGGAGAAGGTTGGTTATACAGGGAGAGGGGGTGTGGTTTTTCAAGACCAAGAGGTGTGTAAGTTTGTTCGAGGGGGAGTGGCCAGATAAGGAAAGAGGGGGGATTTAGAAAGAGAGGGGGAGAGAGGGAGAGAGAGAAGGAATTATGGGGGGAGAGAGAAGCAGAGATCATTTTAAGGACCCATACTTATTTAAAAGTGTATAAACCTTGGCGAATCTTACCAATTCTCAAAATGTCAACTATAAAATATTTGGCGATATTTTTCTAAAATTATTTCAATTTCTAAGGATTTTATATAAGTTTATATAATATTTTGGCGATTTTTAGAGTGAAAAAAGTTTAGCCCATCAAAATTGGGCGAAATGGGGCTTCAAAAAATGCAAATTGGCAAATCTTTTTTTGGAAAAAAACATGGAAAAATAGCCCATGGGCTAAATTTTTCCCCTAAAATTATCCTTGGAGAGAAGGGGGTGGAGAGAGGAGGTAGGGGGAGAACATGAGGTATGGAGTGAGTGAAAGGATGGAACACATGGAGGTAGGAGAGGGAGGGAGGGGAGAAGCGAGAAGGGAGAGAGAGGGAAGGGGGAGAGAGAGAGAGGGCTGAGGGATGGTTATAGAGGTAGAGGGGTGGTGAAGGAGAGAAATAACGATGGTTAGATAAAGAGGGATGGAGAGAGGGTATGTGGATGTGTTAGATAGACAAAGGGGGGAAGGCTGGTTATAGAGGGAGAAAGTGTATGGTGTTCCAAGACCAATGTATATGTAATTTTTTTTTTTTTTAAATTGACATATCCATATACAGAGCCTAGAATTGTTGTTTACCCTGTTCCTCCCATTGAGGTTGATCATGCAGAGGCAACAAGAAAGAAATCCTAACTTGGTAACCTCATCATCTTAATACCTCCTTTGGACTATCCCTTGAACTTCCAATAATCTGACCTCATTATCCACAACCATTCACAAAGTTTAGGCTAAGCGTAGTCCTTTTGCCACACTTACATTAAACCGCTTTGGAGGGGCCAATAATTACCATGATATTTTTCTTTTAGATGGGGTTTCTCCCAAAGCCTATCCACTAACTTGGTAAACTCTTTTTTACTCTCGTACCAAGATACTAAAGCTAAAACGCATATGTATTATATCGCATACATGTTATAATGCGTATGCGATATGAACAAGGCTAAAACGCATATGTGTTATAATGCATATGCGTTTTTTTTTAATTTAACAACTCGGCGGGAACAAGGCTTGGCATGATGTTTGGAAATAGCTTCGGACTACCAAACCTATTGGCTAGGACCAATAAACCAGGGCTATTGCCTGTATTTTAGAACTCTATCAATATGCTCAGTTTCAATGGCGTGTTTTTCTATGACAAACACAATATTTTTTTATGAAAATATAGAATATTATAGAGTACGATCTAACGATTCTGAATATGTAATTTTTTCCTAAAAATGTAAGTTTTATTTATTATTATTATTTTTCTAAATGCCACACGTCAGTTTTCGAAAATAGATACATCGATTGTTTTTTATATAACTTTTGATTGCCTTCACCATTTCCAAATAAAACTATATGGTGCACTAGAGGAGAGCGAGCTCTACAATCTTATATATAGAAATCAAGGATTTCATTAAATTTTGTCCCTAAAGTGTTGCACCCGCACATAACATTTTCATTTCAAAGTTTTCTGAATTCAATAATTAATAATAAAAATAATAATTCATGAATTTTTTTGAATAAATAGTGTTGCACTAGGCCCATATGTCCTTTATATGTCTGCAATATTTTATCCAAAATTGACATCATTTACCTCAATAAGTGTTGCACCCGCACAAACATATATGTTATGATGTGCTGAAAATTTGAAAACCCAATTTAACATAAACTAATTTTATAATCATTTACACAATTTTTTTATAGATAAATGTTATATATTGTGAAATTTGATTCAATTACCTATCTTTTGTCTTTTTACTTCATCTCCAAATCCGTTAGGGAAGTACCCCTAATTGTCACCTAAAGTCATAGGTTCCATGTTTTTCAGTATTATGTAGCATCTAAAGTGTCTTTAAAGGAGTCCATGATTGTGCATCAGCCCATATCTATATATATATATATATATATTGGAAAATTAATGTTGAACTAGTCTCTATATGTCTACTAGTTTTTGTAGGTTGATTCCACCATTTAGCCACTCAAAGGTTGCACCTACAAAGGCATATACCTTATCATTTGTCCAAAAAATAAAAAGTACTTGTTAGAAAATATCAAACTTGAGATAGTTATGAACATTTTCAATAGATAAAATTTATATATTCGAAAACGTGATCCAATTACCTACACTTCACATTTTTTACTCAAACCAATATTCATTGTGTATGCATCTCAAAGTATCCATGTAGTTTGAAGGATGCATGTATTTTTTCAGTTTTCTATTGCATCTAACATGTCAAAAGAGACTCTTAGTAGCATACACCATCCTAGATGTTTCCCTTAACACTTGCAAGTGGAATTCCTCAAGTTTTGAAACATGTCTTTAATGATGAGTCTTTGTTGTGGCATATAAGATTTGGACATTTAAGTTTCACTACAAGAAAAAGGGCATTTTAGCCTCACATTAGCACCACTATTTGTAAAGGATTTGGGAAATCCTCAATTTTCAAATAGTGGTGCAAAAGTGGTGATAATGTGGGGATACGCAAGTGGTGCTAAAATTTATGGTGCAAAAATGGTGTTTGTAAAAAAGTTAATTTTGGTGTTAAATGAATATGTGGCATAACATGGTGTATGGTGCAAACCACCAAAAGCCAATATGACGTGGATTGAAATTTTGTGGTGCAAAACACCAAAACCAATCCAACATGGATTAATACCTTTTGGTGCGAAACACAAAAATTATTATTATTATACTCAAACTTGTATATGGTGCAAAGCACCATAAAATAACAAGTGGTGCAAAGCACCATAAAATAATAAATGGTGCAAAAAAAATAAAACGCATGATTAATATATATATATATATATATATATGGTGCAAAGCACCATAAAATAATAAATGATACAAAAAAAATAAAACGCATAATTAATATATATATATATATATGGTGCAAAGCACCATAAAATAATAAAGGGTGAAAAAAATATAAATCACACACGCACGTGTGTGATTTATATTTTTTTACACCATAAGCTCTTATTTATATATATATATATATTATTTGGTTTATTTAATTTTAATCTATCATCTAAAACACAATAATTCAATACATTAAATAGACATAATGAAAACCATAAAGCTATTTCAGCAAAATTTATAATTTATAATTATAAAACAATTATTCTCATAATATTAATATAATGGAAGACCGTGTTTTGAAATTTGTTTTTAAAGAAAAATTATAATATATGTGATTTGTATTGTTTGCATCATATATATATAAACAAGGATAAAATATGTTTATTAAGACATCTCATTATAGTTTATCTGGTTTAATCCATCATTTAAAAAATCAATAATTCAATACAATGAAAAAACATAATAAAAACTATAATGTCATTCCAAAAAAATTATAATTGATAATCATAAAACAATAATTTTCATAATATTAATATAATGGACGACTATGTTTTTGAAATTTGTTTTTACAGAAAAATGAAAGAGAGAAAATTAATAATTCATTTGAAGAGTTGCTAATATTGTTCATCCTTGATTTTTCCAGGGAACTTGCCATCACCTGCATGGCCAAAATGGTAAAAGAAAATTATAAACATGATGACTTCTCTTTGTAAACAATAAAAATACAAAAAATGATGGAGAAAAAAACACAAACAATAGCTTTAACTGAATTGCAAAAACAATAAAAAGGTTATGCATTTAGTGACATTTCATAACTAAAATATGCTATTGATTGCAAAAATAATTGAAGTGAACTAACCTTTGAAGCCATGTAGATTCAACATGTCAGCATATGATAAGGTTGAAGCATGAGTCAAAATTCATTTTCCTCTTCTCTTTCATCCTCTGAAACAATTACCTAAGAAGCATACAAGATAAGATGAACATACCTACAAATTGTACTCATTGAAACTTTCATTTACATATATATGTTTCATATCATGAACATTTATTTAGAACAAAGAATTTGTAGGTGGAAAATTACCCCATAACTAGTGATAGGATGAAACCCTTCTTTAACCTTTTGATGGATGAGAGAAGATATACCATAGCATGAAGCAAAATCTTTATCATCTTCAGACATTTTAGTATTGAATACCTGCAACTACAATTTTTAAAAAATAACAAAATAGTTAGAAAAGATGTTTATAAGAAAAATAAAGTTTACTTGAGAAGCATAGTAGTGTATTAAACTTACAAATTTTGCCTCTGCAGACAACATGCCACCTTTCCCCAAACGATGGCGTGTGGCCAACCTAGAGGCTTGCACGGTATGTGCATATTTGTCCTTTCCAACCAAGGTTCCACATTTCCTCTTTTTTTTAATATCCACTTGTTCCAATATTTTTTTCCACTCTACTTCTCCTATGAAATGTGGTTTGACTATATTTTTGTTTTTAACCAATTCCCCTCTCAAAGCATTTCTAGTATTTTTCATATATTCAGCAACACTGTGGAGAATTTGCTTGGGAGGTACAATTGCAGAAACTTTATGCATATGAGATACTAACTCATCCTTCTTGGATTTGTCTGCAAAATAAATATAAAAATTTTAATCTATATGAGATATTTTAAGGTTTCTAGTATCATAGTAATAACATGAAATGTTGTATATGAAGTATAGGGAATGCAACAATGAGTAGAATATATAAATTTTTGAATATGAAACATGAACTATTTAGTAAAGTATATAAATTTATACAACCTAAATTAAGCATGCATTCTATGAAAAAATATATAATATTCATGTTTTACGTTGATGACGAAAATCTCTAGTAATTGTAGGACCAAATAATCTCAATGATTCGCGATGAAGTATGTCTCTCCATGTTCTCCCAGCTTCATCATTTAACACTTGCCCTTTTTCATTTAAAGTGATTGTAAATGGCATACCATTGGTTGCCTCTGCTCTAACATATTCACTTGGATGTTTCAAAGGATGTGCAAGAGATGCACCAATAGATTCTATAACTGGTTCATCTACGGGAGGAGATTGATTTTGCACTCCATCAACATTGGTGCCTTCTTCTGGAACAATGGTATTACTCCTAAGAAACAAGGTAGAATATATTATTATGTTGATATTATATGTAATTACAAACCTAAAATTAATAAGTAGAAAATAAATGATGATTTACCTTGGCATATCATCAACAACTATTTCTGTATCTGCTGCATTATCTCTGTCAAATATGGTTGTGTTGTATGCTATTTGAATTGCATCTCTTATGAATGGGTTGACATCATCCCTAGTCAACCACTCTTTATACAATCGTAACTTATCCATTTCAAATCCAGTATCTAATGTTCGCTCCACATTATAGCAAGGATCAGTTACTACCGGTATGTATACATCATGTATAAAATTTGAATGTGAAGATGGTGTTGTAGATAAACTACTTCCATTCAAAGGTATTTCAGTAATATCTGTTCCTATAGAAGGCGTGTTTCTCATAACATCATTTACACTCTTTGTACGAATAGTACACATTGCTTGTTTTTTTGTTCTCATATTGAAGCAAGAGACCTAATTCAATGTTAACACAATTCCCAAAAGTCAGAACTAGTATTATACACTTCATTGCACTAGTATGAAACCAACAATAATCTAACTATATGAAATAGAGTAAAAGTATTATAAAACAAAAATTATGCAAATGAACTAAAATACTTATTAGAACCATTAAGCTTTCTACATATAATAAAAATAAAAAATGTTTTGTGAATCAATATATGATAATACATCTAACATTTAGTAATTTTGAAATGGCATCATTTATAAGTTTATAGAAATTTTTTTCCAAGTGTCTTCTTCCTAAATGAATATGAGACATTAAAATCATGAAATGATTTTATTATATTTTTATATTTCAATTAATAAACATTTCATCATAATTAAATATGAGAATTGTTTCCTAATTTATGTGCTTTTAAAATATTAATTATGAAATATGAAAAATTGTATCTTATATGCTAAATAAATATCTTAAAATGAAAATGTACAAGATTTTGAACCTAATCAATTCTCTAGATTATCTTTAGAAGACAAATTAAAAAAAAAAATGTTTTGCAACTTTTGGATGTTAGAAGAACTCTCAATGAGTTTCCTAGACATATCCGTGCAATAGATTTAAATGAAAAAACAACCCTAATTCAAAACCAATGGACATTTTTTTCAAATAGAAATATTCATAAAATTTCTCATTAATCATCAAAATAAGTTGAATATACATTGTAAGGTCCAATCATGTCTCTTGTCCATTAACCTCATCATCTGAGCTATCATCAGATGACATTTGCTCCAGGATAGGTTGTTCTTCATGTAAATGTTGAAAGGATCTTATTGATCTAGGATTATACTCAATAACAAATGACTTTGAGCATTCTGTAGGATGGCGGCATAAAAATATCTGCTCACACTGGTCAGGGAAAACATATGGTTCATCTGTTTGCTCAAACCTAGTATGGTTGATGAGGAAAAATCCATTCTCATGCATATATGTTGTTGGATGATTTCCAACCACAATATTTCTAAACCACTTAGCATTAAATAGAACCACCTTGAAAGATCTGAAGTTAAGCTCTAAGATATCTTCAACTAATCCATAGTATCGCAAGGTGTCTGTTTTTAAGTTTCCATCATGAACATGTGACTGGCAATCTACTGTAAAATATGCAGCAATGCCACAGTCAAATGTTTGTCGATTTTCATCTACCTTTTGAACACGGTAATGACGACCCTTGTACCACATCCCCTTGTAATGTGTCACCTTATTCTCTTCTGGCCCCTTTAGAATGTCCAATGCATATGTAGTAACCCTTTCATCATTATCTCTGCATGCCCTTGCTACTCTATCCCTGAAATATTTTAAACTAATAGCTGGTGGCCAATCCTTTTCAAATTTTTTCATTATTGTTGAGTATGCCGATGAATTATGACCACCCCGAGATACATATGACAAACGTCTCTGCTCGGCATCACGATGCCTTTGATAGTCCTCCCTCCAAACATTTGTGTGCTCATTGTTTCTTGCAACATATAGTAATAAAGCCTCCATTTCAGTAGCATCTACAATCACAAACATAAAACACATTAAATACCATCATAATAAAAATTTAGACACTTGTACCATATATGGATATGAGTTTAATCACCTTTAATTTTCCTAGTTTTTGCTCGTCCTATGAATACATGCCCTTCAACTTTTTCACTTTGTTTTGAGTCCCATAGTTGTGGCCCTTCAATATTTAATTCTTTGCACAATTCGGTGAGATAAACTGTTGATTTGAACAACATGTACCCTTGAAGCATGGAACCTTCAGGACGAGCCTTTTGCTTTACAAACTTTTTCAAAACCTTTAAATAACGCTCAACGGGAAACATTGTTCTTGTTTGAACTGGTCCACACATCTCTATTTCATGTAATAGATGCACAATGTAGTGTTCTTGTGCATTGAAGAAACTTGTTGGGAAATATTTTTGCATGTCACACATTAGAATGGGGACTTCTTTCTTCCACATCTTTAGGTCTTTGTTGTGTATCTCTGTTGAAGTGACCCACCTAAAATAGAAATAACTAATATAAACCCACATTTGTGTAAATGAAGAAAATATTTTAGATGACCAACTTCCTATTGTATTGCATTATACATGAAGATACACTTTTTCTTATATCGGCCATGCATTATACCTAAAAAATTTACTCAGCTTGTAGATTGTCCTCCTAATGTTGTCATCCATATTATTTGGAAGGCAGGCGGGTAATAGGTACTGCATATAGAATGTTCAAGTTGATTAATAACACATGAAATAAAAAATTAAATTAAAGGCAGATAACATATAATATAAATAACTTCAATGAGTGTGCACATACGTACCCTAAGGAAATTATGCCAATCATGGGTCTTCATTCCAGTAAGTTCATTTCCTTTTGTGAATGCCTTCTTAAAATTCACTCCAAAACCTGTTGGGAATCTTAATGATTTTATGGATTTAATCATTTTCCCTTTACCCTCCTTTGTGAGAGACCATGGATCATCTACAAAATTACCATCATCATCTGGCCAAAGATGAGGCATTCTTCCTACCTCTTTGAGGTCCATCCTCACTTGTAGCTTATTTAGTTGTCTCCCATGTATTGAACTCTTCTCAAATAACATATTATATAAGCAAGAAGATACATTCTTCCCTATATGCATTGTGTCAAACATGTGAACAATAGGTAGGTCTTCATAGTATGGCAACTGTGAAAATATTGTCTTTCGAGTCATTCCTGGAGGAAGGGATCCTATCACAAAGAAAAATCATAATAAATTTACCAAATCAATTATTTTGAGATGTTATTTTATAACATTTCAACTATAGACATGAGAATTACCATTTGTGTTTCTATATGCATGCATCCATCTCTTGGGATTCATCTTCAAAGGTGCTCTGATAAGGCACTCCTTCCCACCAAATTCATCCTTATCTCGTACACGATATGGGTGATTAATCTTTAGAAACATTCTATACTCATCATATATTGTCTTTCCCAAATGTCGTGATCTTCTAGATGAGGTGCAAGGCCCACATGTTGGGCATCCATAAGATCCCTTAGTCTGAAGGCCTTTTATTTTTATATGCAAGATCAGTAATAATTTAAGGTGTTATTATGAAATAAATAAAATCAATAAATACAACATGAGGTGATTAACACCAACTATAACTCACCACAACACATTGATAGACCAGGGGCATCATGAATTGTGAAGAGAAGCATTGCATGAAATTGAAATATCCTTGAACCAATAGGACACGATACGTCCTTCATATGCATTCCTTGCCAAAGCATCAATAACTCGTCTATTCGAGGTTCGAAGTATGTGTCCATGCATTTAGGTTGATTTGGACCTGTAAAAAAATTAACTTCAATTTGTCATTTGCATCATTAATTACTCTCCATTACCATATGGACTCAATACTATGCATTTCCATAAAGTATAACCTAGTATGATCAATGTCAACATAGCATGTTCCTTTTTTGTTGACAACCATGGGGGTATGTTGTTGTTGATAGCAATTACTGGACATGTAGACCATTGTGTTGATTGATTTCCATAAGGATTCACACCATCCAATGCTAATGATATTCTTGCATTTCTCGGTTCATCTTTGAAAATTGGCCACTTCTCCTCAATCTTACGCCATACAACTCCATCAGCTGGCATCCTCATAACACTATCTGTGCTCCTTCCCCTCACATGATAATCCATGAGCTCTGACATTCCCTTGCATCCAAATAACCTCTCAAATTGTGGGGCTAAAGGTATATGGTGAAGTACCTTCCGTCCTACCTTTTTTGATGATGCACTTGTATGGTACCTCTGCTCACCACATTCTGGGCACTGATCTAAGGAATCCTTTCCATCTCCATAATATAGCATGCAGTCATTGGTACATGCATCATAAGACTTGGCAACATCCATGCCTAAATCCTTTGTTAATGACATGATCTCATATTTTGATTTAGGCAATTTGTTATTAATTGGAAGGTGCATGCCTGATAACAACCTATAACAATGCCATCAACAATGATAAGATAAAGTTTAGAGTGGCATTAAAGTTCTAGAAATATTTATTGAGAATAAACTTGAAATTTCCTTTCAACAAAAAACACACTTACTGTAGAAGGTCAGTGAAACTATTGTTTGTCCATCCATGGACAACTTTTAAGTTAAGAAGGGATAACACGGCTTGCAATATAGAGCATCGTGCACCTAGGTAAAGTGGTGTCCTTGCCATATGTAGAATGTTTTTATCATGAGGTTCTCCATTAGTGTCTAGATTAATTGAATTTAGAATCTCTCTTGCATTGGGTTCGATATTTATTTGTTCTTGTCCATCCCGGTGGTCATCATTAGAACCATCATTTTCCATACAATCATCTTGTATACTCTCATTGTTGGGATTATGATCAATCCTTCCTTCACCAACCACATTGGGTAAACTATTGTTGCTTCCAATAGTTTCATCATTATTTTGAATTCTAGTGGGCATTTCTATATTCATTTCTTCACCACCCTCCAAAAATCCTTCCATAGGACCATTTATCTTTAAATGGTTACTCTCAACATGTCGTTTTTGACGTCTTCTACCATAGCAACGATTGCATGAGCAAAAAACATCCATTTGCCACCATTCATATGTGCCATATTCAGGATTGTTCATGTCTGACATTGGAACCTAAAAAATTCAACAAAGAAGTTTACTCATATTGATCTAGTGCAATGAAAAATATAAATATGTAGTCTCAAAGGATTTCAAGTAAAGAAAATAGTGCAATAAATAACAAAAACTAAAATTACCTACAAAAAAATTAGACTACATAGAACCTTAAATATTAATTGGAATTTGTAAGGAATATAGAATATTCACAGTTTGGGTTAAGGCTTCTTAATCTGCCCTTTCATTTTTGGACAGAAGATATACTAGCAGCAATAGGAAACTCTAATGGGAGTTTTCTCTTCTTTTACAGTTAACAAGACAATTATTTTTCCACTAGAATCTGTGCTGGGCTCAATCCTGGTATGGGTCCTATGGAGGACGAGGGAGTTTCAAGGAAAACCATGGAGGTAAGTTTTGGATTATGAAGAACATCATTTTCCATTGTCTTTGTCAACCTTCCAAAGGAGAGAAAAATATTGCTCAAAAATAAAGATGGTCAAGGGAGCCAACTAAGATGGTGTCAAGAATCTTAAAAGAAATAAAATATCTGCTTGGCAACGGGAGGACATTCTGAACAGGCAGTTAAAGAGAACATGGTCCATAAGATCTTGGATGGCAAGAGCTCAACATTGTGACAGGAGGATAATGCATCACGAAGCAGATCATTGCTCCAGTAAAGGGAACCTGATAGCTTGGCCAAAAGATGGGGACACTAATAGCAGAGGACAAATTCCTAGACCGACGCTACTCGGTTATGGCATGGAAATCCAGCCTCTTTATACCCTGGGCACTGTAAATTGTTATTTTCTTATTGGGGACCGCTTAATATGCAGAAATAGAAACCACAGCGAATATGGTTATCCATTTTTACTAATCAAAAATAAAAATCTTCTTTCCAGATTTCCTATAGGCACTGTAAATTGCTATTTTCTTATTGGGGACTGCTTAATATGCATAAATAGAAACCACAGCGAATATGGTCATCCACTTTTACTAATCAAAAATAAAAATCTTCCTTGCAAAGTTCCTATAGGTGTACGAAGAATCCAAACAATTTCACCCTGCGAAGAATCCGAACTGTTGTCGTGAAGCACACTTCAGAATCAGAAATAGCCTCACATCGCTTATGCAGACTGGTAATACAGATGTTTTCATTTATTTATTTATTTTTGTCTCAGTGGTCACAGAAGTTTAGCCACGGAGGCCGAAGGATATGCATGATTGCTTCATATGCATGCATAACTAGATGGATATTCCAGAAATTGGAATTTAAAACTACTAATTACAACAGCGATGGAATCAAATGCGGTGGAAACTGGAAACTAACATAGTTTTCTTCTCATTCCCAGATTCAAATCCGTTGAAGAGCCAATGAGCGGAATGTTCTAAACAGAATAAACAGAAAAGGAAAGGAATCACATAGATGCCAGGCTAAAGTAACCATTTTAATCGAATATTTTACAACCGACCAAATCCAAACCATTAATGCAGAACCTCCTGGAAGACTACGTTTCCAAATAAGATAATTTAACAAATTTTTTATCTTTTACAGGAATGCCATAATACGAAAGTGTTCTTTGAATTTGCATTTCCATTTAAACCCTAAATTAAAATTGCTATTTGCAGTTCATACCTCCTAGAATAATTAGCTGTTTAACATTCATACGTTACGTTTTGAAAGACTTTGGCTGTTTACGATTCATAGAACTGAATGATATTCTACCCCAGATTTCATATAAGCAGCTGGGAATTCTGCTAGGGTTTTTGTGAAAGCCAGGTGTTATTTCCTGTTCCTAAAATACAATATATTGTTCCTAAGAAGCGTCTTATGACGGCAGCAGGCCTTTCATGCATGAATTTAGTCGGTTAATGAACATCTGTTGTTCTGGCCATATTACCAAACCCAATTTTTTATCTGTCATTCAATTCAGACTTTTGAAGTAGCTAATATTCGATTTTTTTTTGTTTAATAATCTCCCTGAATTAAATAGAGATTAAAATGCATGTATTCGACCATAAATATATCTCTGCAATCTACTCAATCAACCTATGGATAAACATCCAAATCTTCAGTATTTTCCGTCAATCACAGTGCTCGAGGTCAACCACCAATAATATAATGTCTAAAACCCTCTTGAGCAAACTTCTATTGGCTTGTGTTCTAAGCAATGCCAACTGGAACTATCCCCTGGATTGAGCATCAACATACAAAATTAATCTGAATTACCATTTTATATCCCGATGTTTCTGAACGAGATAAGCTCTGATAAATAACAAGTTGTATAAATTTGTTGTCCCTTTACAAAGTGTAACAAGAGAATATATATATGTCTCAGTCGATTCTTTATGTTTAAAGCTATGAAAGTTCTCTTTATTTTATGCAAAATAACACATAGAAATTTAGTTTTAAAGTTGGAAATTGATCAAATTTGGACTCTTCACCCTTTTCAATGAACGAGATAACTACAAGAATGATTATAGTTACCTTGATATTGTGTTGCCATTTATTTAATCAGGTTATCTCCATGAAAAGAATTGCAATCAAACTAGGACATGGCCGCTAAAAGAAATGGTACAACTTCCATAGATATGATGTTAAATAATATTGGAAGCCCATTGTAAGTTTGTAGAACAGCCTTTGACTTCTGAACTAACGGGGATTGCCCACGGTTTCATAACAAACCTAGACTTTTCAAACAGTTAGCTTGTTTTCATCACAAGAGCTTGCATGCAAAAGAAGCATGGCATGCATATGAACGACTTCAGCGATTAAACAACTGTTTCTATGACAACTTCGATTCCTGAAAGGCCAAGCTGTCAATAAATTATAGTTTGTCCACATCATTCTTTAAAGGAAAAACGATGTTCATTGCTCTGCAAGTAACTTTGGGTGGAAGTAGCTGCCAACTTCTCCTCCCTTTAAAAACCCTTTTCTGAACGCCTCTATTGACTTCGGATATATCTTTTGCTGATTTTCAAGAGCTGGCCCATTCCTCTTTACATAGTTTTCACAGAGAAAATTATTTTCTTCTCACTGATTTCAAAACCGTTAAGGTGGTAGATAAGAGGGAATAATATACTCCAGGGGGAGAAGTACAGTTTGCAAGGGTGTAAGTATGAGTTATCAAGAACAACGAGATCAACAGGTTTGGGAATGTGGAGATAGGATTCTGGAGAATGTATGGGCCACGTTTGTGGGGTCTTCATCTATCACTTCAGATGGTGAGACCTCTGGGCTTACCAAATCCTCATGTCCAAGTATAAGTACGGCATCCGGCCGTACTGCTTCAAGCCATGATGAGGAGGAGATTGTTATAATCCCAAATTTGAACGGAAGCACATGCTCTCATTCCTTTGAAGCAAACAGTGAAGAAAATATGGCTCCTGAATGTTCAATTAATGACGATGAGCATATCATGGGGTGGGATCAATTACCATCATTAAGCAGTAACCATGAACCTCAGAACGCTTTGGCACGATGGCCTTCTATGGACTTTGAAGCTTTTAACTCTCTTGTAAACGAGATTAATGGCTGGCAGGATTTGCAGGAGAAAGATACAGTACTAGAAAAAGGGTTTTCAGGTCATTCAAATCCGGAACCAGTGGCAACGGCTTCCGAATTAATCCAGACGAAAACTCAAAGTTGCAGTTCAGAACAAAGACACCAAGGTCGTGTGGAGAAAGCTCCTACAAAGCATTACAGAGGGGTTCGGAGGCGCCCTTGGGGCAAATTTGCAGCTGAGATAAGGGACTCAACCCGGCAAGGAGCTAGGTTGTGGTTGGGGACATTCGATACTGCAGAAGAAGCAGCCATGGCATATGATAAGGCTGCTTTGAAGATGAGGGGAGCCACTACATATCTCAACTTTCCTCTTGAAATCGTATCTAAGGCCTTGGCTCAGGATCTTAATTCGGTTCATTGCATCCTGCCTAGGGCTAAATTAGCTCACTCAGAAACTATATCTCCTATTCCAGTAACCCGTTATCCTGTAACAGGGTGTGGCTCATCTTTTCCCTCTTATGCAAATTTCAATGATTTATCAGTATGTGGTATGATCAGAAAAAGGGCCAGTGGTTTAGGGTTTTCAGAAGAAGACCAACCACCTCTCAAACGGTCGAATACCACACAAATTTGGAGCGGGACGGCCGTTGATGACCGTTTGACAGGCATGGATGATTTTTTTTCAGTTCCAGATGTAGTGGAGGTGCAGGATCTTGGTGCAGATTACTTAGAAGAATTGCTTCGCTCTACAGACAGTGAAGAATTCATCCGTTTTTCATATCCCCTGTTGAATCCCTTCTAGCATCTCAAGTTTTCTTCATTCTCTCCAGAATCCTCTCATAGTTAATTATACCATAAACCATGGAAGTTTTCTTGGTTATTTCATTTTCTAGTTAGAAGCCATGGCTACTTCTTTTTTCTCCTGTTTTTTGTGAGCATACCTACCAAAGAGTAGATATATATTTCTATTACAGATACGTTATTTACTGAATTCTACAGGATCCTCCCGATTCTCACATTACGCCAAGAAATCTCATTCTGGAACTCCACAATCGCGGAGGAGTGAGACTTCACAGATTTTGTATACTGATTGAAGCAAAATTTGCATACTACTTTTGTTGAAAATGTCAATTGTAAGTATATGATAGACCATACCGATTTTCGGCCTTTCCAAAATTAAAGTTAAAAGCTTGGGCTTGAACGTCATGACAAGGAAACAAAATCTTCATTTCTTAATTTGCCTAAACTACGGCCAATGCAAAGCTCCTTTCCAAATCAGATCTTCACTGTATTCGTCCTAGTCGATGTTTTTCAAAAACACAGTATATTCTTCAATATATTGGATTTTATGCCATTAATTTATAATATAGGTAAGAAATTAACATACCTGTGATCACCAAAGTTGCCCAGATCAATTGAGAAAGCACCGAACAGACCAGCAAGCTACAAAACGGATCAGGCCAGTTGAGAAAGCACATAACAGACCAACAAAGCAAGCTGCATGCACGTAAATTGGGGAAAAATGGAGTAACCAACCTCAACAAGCAAGCATCCAAGCATCCAGGATTAAGTAAACTGGGTAAAATGGAGTAACCAACACTTAACAAGGCAGCATTCAGAATTCAAGAGTAAATTGGGGAAAAATGCATAGCCCACATGTACGAGTAAATTGGGGGAAAATGCATAGCTTTGGAGGGAAAGGAAAATGCATTGCTTTGAAGGGAAATTTTTAGATTCACCCGCGCCCTGAGTGACTTTCCATTCGGCTCACGCCAACTGAAATCTTAAATGCGGTTCAATTTTTTAGGAGACACCTCCCACCTGACTGGCTGTTCATTCGGTTGTCCATCACGCCAACTCAATGCAATTTATTGAGCTATTGATAATAATAGTGGTTGTTGAGATTTGCAAATCACTTTGCATTTTGACCGTTAGTCGAAATAGATTTGTGTTCATCCAAGTGAGATATCCATAGTTTTTTTTTTCAAGAGAAGTTATATATCTATAGTTATATAGCACTAGCCTTTAAGTTTAAATATGAATTATAATGGCAATTGCAATGGTTATAATTCCTCGAATGTAATTTTTAATTTTATTTTTATGTAATTTTTAATATTCTTTTCATTGTAATTTTTCTAATAATAATTTGTTTTTAAATAATGAAAAAATTAGAATTATTATATCATTTCTAAAATTAATATAAATTTTTTAATTTTATACTTTAAAGTTAAATTTTAATTAACTTTTATATAAAATTTATGAATTTTTAAATGTACCTTGTCTTTAAAAAATGATAGAATATTCATTTTTTTTTGAGTGAAAAATAAAACTATTGTATCATTTTAAAATTATATGATTCTTTAAATTTTGTAATATTAAGTTAAATTTTAAATAAGATCAAATTTGATTTCTAGAATTGATATGATTTTTTAAATTTTGTAATATTATTAAGTTGAATTTTAAATAAGATAAAATTTGAGCTCATATTTTTTGTCTATAAAAAAACTTCTAAATATTTTTATTTGAAAAAAAATATAATATATATATGAAAAATTGAATGAAAATATTATATCATTTCTAAAGTTAAACTATTTTTTAAATTTTGTAATATCAAGTTAAATTTTAAATAACTTATATAAGGTTAGAATATGAAGGTAAAAGTTGAGCTTGTAATTTTTTGGTGTAAATTTTTTTCTTAAATATAATTGTTTGAAAAAAATTATATATATAGAAAATTTGAGAACTATTATGTAATTTTTGAAAGATAATAAATAAATTTAAGAAAAAAAACATAAAATATTAAAGTCGAAATTGTTAGATCTACTTCTCATAAATGAATAATTTTTCACCCTTACCACAATTTAATTTTTAAAGTTGTTTTGGGATTAGAATTTTTCACCCATTACCATAATTTAAATCTTAAAGTTGTTATGGATTATTCATACATAGTGGTTAATTGTGCAGGGCTTGCATTACATTCCCCTTGCACACATAAGTGCATTACACTAAAGTTATGGCCATAATTTGGGGTGGTAAGAGACTAAGTGACAAAAAGAAAATGAATAAAAATAAAAAGCATATCATTACATTCCCCCTGCACACATAGGTGGATCACACTAAAGTCATGGCCATAATTTGGAGTAGTAAGAGATAAAGTGAAAAAATAAAATGAATAAAAGAAAAAGCATATATCATTTTGTTGTGTAAGTTTGCACATGTGATTTCCATGGTTTCCATCTCAAAGTTGTTGGGCTTTAATAGAGTGTTTCTCGATTAAAATATTTTCAAGCTTATTTATTTTTTGGTGTTTTTGGACCCTCTATGCTAAGTGTTTTTCTTTATGGATGACCATACTATCAAGTGTTGAGTGTATTGTCTCTTCCCTGGGTATTGTAAAAGGGCCATACACATTCTATGGGAGAAACATTTTCACATTAAGGCCCAAGTTTCCCACTCCAACCATGTCAAGGTACTCAAGATCAATACCCATAGCTCAACAAGTGCTAATGGAATCCATATCACCACTCAAATGCAATTGAATCCATCAAGAGGTCAGTTATGGTATTTAAGGTCATTGTTCTTGGACATAGATGACTAGAGCCTTCATTTATGGAATGAGGCTTTGGTTTCTTAGGGGGGGTTTGTTGGTGGATGAAAGCTTCTTAGTGTAACATCCCTCAAATTTGACCCCTATTACTATTATTACTAGTTTGGTAAATGTAATTGTAACTGTTTAAATGGACCTGATGAGGAGCTTAAGGCCAAGGCCCCATCACTCGATCTTGAAAGAATTATTTTTTCTTTTCCTAAGTTGTAAATATTGTTTTTGGATATCGAGTTTTACTTTATATGTTGTCAGATATATAAATATTGCCGAAGTTGGCTATCACATTATAGGTTGTCGAGTATCTTTACATATGATTCTGCCGGGTTCTAATTATGTGCGACCTCATGTATCGTTGAGATCCAGGTATAGGATCTTTGTGGTTATTATTGTAATCCTCTATTTTGAGTAATAAAATAAGATACGCCGGTTTTGTGGACGTAGCCCAAGGAGTGGGTGAACCATGTATATGTGTCTCTCTGATGTTTTACTGTTCATTATGCTATGGTCAAGCGATTAAGATGGTTTTAATTACTATGGACTTCACGCAGATCAAACATTACCAAAGTTTTCAATTTTATTCATCGAAAATATAACTCAAAGAAACATGTATTATTTCACCCCACTTTCCCAAGGGAAACCTTGAGGTATGTTACACTTAGCCCTAGATGGCTATAATATTCCTTTATATTCAAAGTTCATGTCTCCTCCATTGACCATGTACAAAGCCCCAAGACCACAAGAACTATAAACATAACACTATGGACACCCATGCGAAGTAATGTATAATGCTTTGAGGCATTTCCCATGGATTTGGAAGCCTATATGGTTTCTTTCGGGCCAAATTTATGATCTTCTTCCCAAAAATGTCATTCCCAAGGCCCCAGGGAATCTACATAATGCTCAAAACCACCTAATGGCACCAACATCCTCAATCATAGGCCAATGACACCCTCAGTAGGCCATGTGTTGTTCCAGGAGGAAACCTACTTAGCCCTAGATGACTAGAAGATTCCTTTAGATCCCGAGGCTTAGGTTTCCTCCACTAACCATGTCCAAGGCCCTAAGGCCACACGATCAAGATATATAGTGCTATAGATACCCCTACAAAGTCATGCATGGTGCTTTGAGGTAGTGTTCTTGGATTTGGATGCCTCAATGATTTATTTAGGGATAAAGGCATGGTATTGTTCCTTGGAACACAATTCACAACACTATAAGACACCTACTTCCTGGTCAAAACAACCTAATGGAACCAACATCCCAAATAATAGGCCAGTGATACACTTAGGAGATCATGTGTGGTTGGTGGAGGCAACCTACTTAGCCTTGGATGGATAGAAGATTCCTTTAGGGCCCAAGGATTATGTTTCCTCCACTGACCACATCTAAGGCCCCATGACTAGAAACCTAGATACATAGTTCCATGGGAACCCCTATGAAGCTATGCATGTATCCTTGAGTTATTTTTCATAGCTATGGATACCACACCAATTTATTCAGTTCAAAAAAATGGTCTTATTCTTTATAGCATTATTCTCAAGACCCCTAGACACATAAATACTACTCAAAACCACCTAATGACACTATCAACCTCACTGAAAAGCCAATGATACCCTCAAGAAACCATGTGTGGATGGTGGAGGGAATGTTCTTAGCCCTAGATTGATATAAGATTCCTTTAGGATCCAAGGTTCAAGTCTCCTCCCTTGACCATAGCCAAGGCCCTAAGTCCCAAATACTTCGATACATAGTGCCATGGATACGTTACGAAGTGATGTGTGGTGCTTTGTGGAATTATTAATGGATTTGGATTCCTAAATGGTTTCTTAAGGATTAAAGGCATGGTATTCTTCCATATAATTGTATTCCCAAGGCCTTGAGACATGTGCATATTTCTCAAAACCACCTAATGTCAATGTCATCCACAATCATAGGTCAATGATACCCTTAGGAGGCCATGTGTTGTTGGTAGGGGCAACCTTAATAACCATGGATAGATAGAAGCTTCCTTTATGGACCTAGGTTTAGATATCCTCCATTATTCATGTTGAAGGAATCAAGGAAATAAGACCTAGATGCATAGCACCATGGATACCCTTTGAAGCCATATGTGGCACTTCAAGGAATTGTTGATGGCTTTGGATACCTCAACAATTTATTGATGGCTAAAGGCATGGTCTGATTCCCTATAATATCATTCTCAAGGCCTAGAGACATGTATATAATACTAAAAAATACCTAATAGCACGAGCATTCTCAATCATAAGCTAATGGTAATCTCAAGATTCCATGTGTGGTTAGTGAAGGAAACCTTCTTATCCCTTGATGGCTAGAAGATTCCTTTAGTTCCAAAGTTGTAGATCTCCTCCCACGATCATTTCCAAGCCCCCAAATCCCCAAGACATGGATACCCCTATGAAGTCGTGCATGGTGCATTAAGCCATTGTTCATGGCTCTGGATGATTCAATGGTTTCTTTAGGGATAAAGACATGGTTTTTCCCCTAGAATTCCATTCCCAAGGCCATGTGTGGTTGGTGGAGACCATCTCCTTAACCTTAGATGGCTAAAATATTCATTTAGGGATTGAGGATCAAGTGTCCTCTACTGACCATGTCCAATGCCCAAAGGAAAAAAAACCTAGATACATAGTGCCATGGATACCCCTACGAAGTTATGCATGATTCCTTGACACATTGTTCATGGCTCTAAATTCCATAAGAATTAATTTAGGGCCAAACACATAGTCTTCTTCCTTAGAATATCATTCCCAAGTCCTTGAAACAAGTAGATATTACTCAAAATATATAATTGTACTAAGATCCCCAATCATAATCCAATGCTTCCTTTAAGAGGCTATGTGTGGTTGGTTGAGGTATCCTTCTTATCCTTCGATGGATAGAATATTTCTTTAGAGACTGAGGTTTAGGTCCCATCCCTTGACCATGTTCAATGCCCCAAGTCCTAATGACCTGGATGCATAGTGCCATGGATACCTATTGAAGCCATGTGTGGTGATTTCTGGCATTATTTATGGCTTTGTATGCCTAAATGGTTTCTTTAGGGCCAAAGGCATGGTCCTCTTCTATAGAGTGTCATTCCCAAGGCCCCGAGACATGTGTCTAACGCTAAAAACCAACTATTGGTGTTAAAATAACTAATCATAGATCAATGATACCCTCAAGAGACCCTTTGTGGTTGGTGCAGGCATCCTTCTTTGACACAGATGGCTGGAAGATTCCTTTAGGGCCCTATTTTTAAGTCTCTTTCATTGACCACGTTGAATTCCCTAATGCCACAATACCTAGATACATAATACCATGGATATCCCTACAAAGTCATGTGTGGTTCTTTGAGGCATTGTTCATGGCTGTGGAATCCTCAATTATTTCGTTAGGGATAAAAGTATGTTATTCCTCCCTTGAAATCCATTCCCAACACCCTGAGACATGTACATATTCCTAAAAACACCCTAATGTCACTAACATCCTCAATCATAGGCCAATGACCCTTGAAAGGCGATGTGTTGTTGGTGGATAGAACCTTCTTATCTCTAGATGGCTAGAAGATTCCATTAGAGCTTGAGCTTCATGCCTCCTCCCATGACCATTTCCAATCCCCCAAGTCCCCAAGACTTGGATACATAGTGCCATGGATACCCTTGCAAAGTCACACATGGTGCTTTAAGGCGTTGTTCATGGTTTGGGATGCCTTAATGGTCTTTAAGGATAAATGAATGGTATTTCCCCTAGAATGTCATTCCCAAGGAATTGAGACACATACATATTTTCAAACCCGCCTACTGGAATTGTCATCCTTAATCATAGGCCAATGATACCTTTAGGAGGCCATGTTTGGCTGGTGGAGGAAACCTTCTTATCCTTGGATGGATAAAATATTTCTATAAGGCCCAAGGTTCAAATTTCTTCCACTGACCATGCCCAAGACCTCAAGAACATAACACCTAGATACAAAGCTTAATGGATACCTTTGCAAAGGCATGCATGGTGCTTTGAGGCATTGTTTAGGGCTCTAGATTCCTTAGTTGTCTATTTAGCGCCAAAGGCATGGTATTATTCTCTATAGCATCATTCCTGAGGTTCTAAGACACCTACATACTTCTCAAAATCACATAATGGTGTTAATATCCTCAATCATATGACAATGATACCCTCAAGAGGTCATGTGTGGTTGGTTGAGGAGATCTTATTAGACTTGGATGGCTATAAGATTCCTTTATGGATATAGATTCAAGTCTCCTCCCTTGACCATGTCCAAGTCTTCAAGGCTACAAGAAATGGATACATAGTGGCATGGATATCCATGCAAGGTCATGCATGGTGCTCTAGGCATTGTTCATCACTCTAGATTCCCCAATTGTTTCTTTAAGGAAAAAGGCATGGTTGTTTTCCCTATAACATCATTCCCAAGGCCCCGAGACATGTAGATACTACTCAAAACCACCTAATGGCAATTACATAATCAATCATAGGAGAATGATACCCTCAGAGGCCATGTGTCTTTAGTAGAGGAAATCTTCTTACCCTTAGATGGATGGAAGAATCATTTAGAGCTCAAGATTTATTAATATTTTATAATAGTAATAAATCAAAAATGTTTGTATTTAATTATTTGTCAAATTTAAGAATCATGGGTATTTGTTTGCTTGAATAATATTAAAAAATGAATACTCGACTTGAGCTATTTAGAAAATAATTATTTGTGAACTTGTTGTGTTTGTGGTGCAACACCTCATAAATGAATCATGTGAGCTTGTTGGTTTAAATAGTGATAAAAGCAAATAATTGAATTTGTTGTGATTGTGGTTTAAAACCTCATACATTAATCATGGGCATTTATTTGAAAGAAAAAAATTGAATTAAGTTATTAAAAAATAATTATTTGTGATATTGTTGTGTTTATGGTGCAAATCATCATAATTAAATCATTTTTGTACATGTCCATGTGACAAATATGAGCTTAGCCCCACTATATGATACTTGACAACATGACATTTCTTTATGCTTAGGATTCCTTTAGGCTAAGGCCTATGATTGTTCGTTCAACAATGTTGAGGGCCATTGGACCTATCCCTAGTGATTAAAAAATTATAATAGTGTGAATGCCCACACTTAGAGGCTAAGAATAATCTTAGGAATATGTGTGGAGACCTTTGTGGTGTCTTTCTTGGTCCTAGATTCCTAAAAGCTTCTTTTAGGACCTTAGCTAGGGGTTTTCTCCATTGATCATATAGATGGATCTAAGACCCATGTCTTGTATTAACACCTAATAACAATACTAATTTCCATCAAAAAAATTTAAGATAAAAATATCTCAAAGGAATAATCAAATTTAATTTCAAATAATTTTATTACTAATTTATAATAGTAATAAATTAAAAATAGTTGTTTTTATTTATTTGTTAATTGTATTTATATGTTTAAATAATATAAAAAATGAATAAATGAATTGAGCTATTTTCCAAATATGTTTTTTGAACTTGTTGTACTTGTGGTGTAAACTTCATAAATGAATCACTTGAATTTATTTGCTTAATATTTGAACTTTTTGTAAGTATGGTGCAAAAACTCAAAAATTAATTTTTGATCATTTATTTTAATTGATATGAGTAAATAAATAAATATTGAATTGAGTTATTTTCAAAATAATTATTTGTGAATTTGTTTTGGTGCAAATCCACATAATTAAATCCTACGTGTACATGTCCATGTGGAAAATAATAGCTTAGCACCACTTTATGGTACTTGCCAACATGACATTTCTCATAAAGGTAAAACTAATATAACACCATATTAACACCACAAGATATAAGTGGTGCTAAAACCACCACTTTAACACCACAAAATATAAATGGTGCTAATAACACCACTTTAACACCACATAAATGTAAGTGGTGCCAATACCACCACATTAGCACCACAAACTATAAGTGGTGCTAACTTGTGGTGCTAAAAGATGGCTTTTCTTGTTGTGTTTTGATGGTTTTCATTTACTATGGTGACTAGATTGTTGATGGAGTAGAAGAATTAGTTTTGTTGATTAAACTCAAAACATACATTATTTTTGGTATAGTGGTAATGGGATACATAAGACTCCCCTGGTTCGTTTTCCATAATCCTGAATTGGGTTCTCACTTAGGCATGTAGTTATACTTCTTAGTTTAGGCCCTACAAATTAAGTGCGTACCTTTTTTTTCAATAAAAATTCGACTAACTTCTATACCAATAATATAAATAATTAGACACAAATATGCCACCTCAAACTCACATTTCATTGCATTTCTAAATATTTAGCTCACTTTAATTTTGATTAAAACCATTTTTAGTGACGTATTGATATATTCGTGCATACAAGGTTCTTGGATTTTCCCTCATCCTATATACATATTTCTTCAACTTGTAAACCTTATGTTTTTAACTAGCAATTTCACTCAACAAATATCTTTTCATGTAAGCCACTATTAGAAGATGTTTATTTGACATCTAATTGAAGAATTTTACATTTAGTTTTAACTACATGTATTAGCTACTAGTTATCCTCTGAATTATGAGGATATTTAATAGTTGATATATGTCTTCAATCGACGAAGACACACACACACACATATATATATTACAAATTTTGAACTACCATCAAATCAATCTCAAACATTACACCCTAAATTCTAAGATATAAACAACTATCTATTATCTATGCATAACAAGATACGACAACCATAAAATTAATCCAAATGTACACTTGTCACTTGTTACGGGTTAATCTTGTCTTTAAATGCTTATTATTATTAATATAACCTCTGCTCTACAACCCAGTATGGGGGAGATGTTGTAACGTGATATAATGTTTGTAACAAAATAACGTTTGTAACAAAATAACGTTTCTAACAAAATAATTAAAAAAATTCATGTCGGCTCATAAAATAAAAAATTATCCCTCTCAGTGCTTGATAGATACGAGTTGGTTTAAGATGGATCTATGCTCGTTATAACCACATACAATTGTTTTTTTATATTCTTTTTATATTCTTTATATTCTTTTTATATTTTTTATAACCACATACTTATAGCTTTGCTAGTTATATTTTGTATATTTTTTTTATTTTTATAAATATTTATTGTAAATTTTGAAAAAGTATTATAAAATCAATTTGAAGATTACACTTGTATTATCCTAAACAATATAAGAAAACATAAATACTAATTCACAAACATATACTAATTCATGCAAATTCTAAGATATAAATACCTATCTAATATACATCTATTAAAAAAATACTTTCCACTATTATTTTTCACCATACATCCATTAAAAAAAATACTTTCCACTATTATTTTTCAACAGTATTTTCATTTAAAACTTATTATTATTATAACCTCTACGTATTGTAACACCATACAATTTTTTATTTCTTATGATATAAACATCTATAAAATTCTGTACGTTTTTTTTCGTTTTAGCATGAAATTATAGTTATTGTCAACTTACAAGGATAATAGCCCTTCGAAATGAAATAGTTCAAGCTGGAGATCGTATAGCAGTAGCATTAGCAGATGTGGTCGTCCTCTTTTCAACTACAACGGGGAAACCATTCTCCATTTGCGCAGTCAATCTGTGAACGAGCAACGGAGCTCTGGCAGGCGAATCAAGAGGCCGCCGCAATCTGAAGCTGGAAATTAAGGTCGACGCAACGTACTTCATTTGGATAAACGCCATGTCTTTGCCGAGACAGAGGCGCATACCGCCTTGAAAAACTGCAAACTTGAATGGACTCTGTGGAACAAAACCGCCATCCTCGTTCAGCCACCTCTCGGGTTTGTATTGAAGGCAATCGGTGCCCCAGATGGTGTCCATCCGACCCATGGCGTACGGGTGGTAAGTCACACGGGTGCCTTTTCCTACAAAAGTCCCGTCTGGCAGGACGTCGTTCTGCAGGGCGTGCTTCGAGTCCAAGGGCACAGGCGGATAAAGCCTCATCGATTCGCTGATTGCAGCATGCAGATAATTCATGCTCTGCAGCTCCTCGTAGGAAAATACAAGCACGGCAGATGAATTCATATTTCCTGCATCTTCTGATTTTCTTGCAGCGATGAGATCGGTTATTTCTTTGTATATTGCTTTCTCTACGCGGGGATGAGAGGACAAGAGCCAGAAGAACCACGTTAATGCAGCCGAGGTCGTGTCTCTGCCCGCCAAGATAAAACTGATGATCATATCTCGAAGAAATTCGTCTGCGCAAGAGCCCGCCTCGACGGCGGCGCCGTCAAGATCGCTGGTGTCGGTGAGCGCCATGAATCTTGAAAGGAGATCCTTCTGCGCCGTTGATTCACACACCATATCGCCGGTGCCGCTAATCTCAACTCTGCGACGCCTGATGACATCCATGGCGAATTCGTGCACCACCCGAATGGCCTTCGAGAGCCGCTTCTCAGACCCGATGTTGAGCATCTTCTTGGCCTTCCAGACAAGCTGGATCGGCTCGGAGGACCTCTCAGAGCTCAACTTCGCCGCCTCGTCGAACGCCAGCGCCAACTCCGACGCCGGAAGAGACGATTCAAGGCACGCCGGATCGACCCCGAAAGCAACCCGGCAGATAGTATCGAATGCAAATCGCTGCAGAATGTCCTGCAAATCCAAGATGCTACCTTTCTCACTGGCATGGTTCAGAATCGGAAGAAGTCTATCTGTTGCCTCTTCCACGACTTTCACAACAAAATTGCGCAGAGAGCGGGAATTAAAGTGGTAGCTGGCAGCCTTCCGCTGCATCCTCCATACATCGCCGTCGGCATTGAAGATCCCCTTGCCCAGCAGATCTTGCAGAATGGCTGTGAATGGCTGACCCTTGGGATAATTATCAAACCGCGTCTTGAGAATATGCTCAACATTCGCAGGATTGGCAGTTACCACCGTCCTAATACCGCCAAGACGTTCCACCACAATGGTCTGCGTTGGGGATTTTGCGAGCATCTGCGCGTACCATTCTGTGTGTCTCTTGCTATTCTTCCAGAAAGAAAACAGAGAACCCACAACCGGATATTGATGGGGTCCATAAACCTTAATCAGACCCCTTCCACTATTACCAAAACAGAAAATTTTAATTTCTCGCCCATATACAGAAAGCGCATAAAACAACACAACTACCGCCACTTCCAAGATTTGGATTTGTACAGTGACTGAAAACCAACTTTTCTCCTCCATTTCTCTGCTTGCCTTACAAAAACAGATTGCTATTGAACTCACAGGCCAAAAACAGATTGAAATTGATCACACAGGCCAAAAACAGATTGAAATTGAATACACAGGCCAAAAACAGATTGAAATTGATCACACAGGCCACGCTTATTAATATAAGCGATGATGGGCATGGGCCTCGTAAACGTGCGGGGCTGGACATCAAACACTCGTGCCCGCGCTGTTCATCACAGACTTCGATTAAACCACGGCAATCACGTGGGTTTTCCACGAGGCCAGCCAGGTATGGTAGATCAGATTCCTCCGAAATTGGTAATGGGAATACTTTTCGCTGCCGCAAACTTGTGCGCGCCATGCCCTCTACCGACATTACTCCCACCAAACTATCACTAGACACCAAACAATCTATTTGTCGCCGTCTACCATTGAGATTCCTTTCTAAATCTACAAATGCACGTGATCTTCTTGCCCAAATCTTGAGCGCCTTTCCTTTCCAGCTTTCCAATTGCAATTAAACATATAAATGTCTGCAAATCCAATATTTTACTATTGCACTAAGAAGATTTAGGTCTCCAAATCGAATATTTTTCTAGAAATGTTGACTTTAATGCCAATTATGTATTGTTATTACGATATCAAGGAACATGACTTTCTTGTACACAGTATCCAACCTTATTTTTAATTCGTTCGCATCATCTTCTCATGATTATGGGTTTTATTTTCAAACATTCAACTCACCTCACGATTAATTATATTGAAAATTGTATCATATACTACACTTCTGAATGTCTGGTGGAATCTTTAGAGTTATATTATATTTTTTAAAGTAGTGCTAGAACGTGCTATGCATGGAAAATAGAAAAGGGACGAAGTTCAAAATGTGTGGAATTCTGAGAATATGCTTTAGTAGATTGGGCTCACCATTTAAGACCAATTGGCATGATTTACACTTGTGATTAATACGTCCTACCTCACCTTTCCTTTCGACAAACGTGTTATGGCCTCCCTTTCCTTCATTGCACAAACCTGGTCTGTGCCAACGCCAAAGCCAAACTTGTACGTGAAAACTACCAGTGTCATGCTATTTAAGCCGAGGGTCTCAAGAACCATATTAGATGCAACCCTGGGTCAAATGACACGTACTTTTAATGAACTACTGGAAAGGTTTGAGAAGAAAAGTTTACTCGATTAAGTTTGGAGTTTGAAACAACATACCGCTTTCAGCGCTGCCATCAATGCGAATTTGGTGCCTGTAAAACACTTGTCCCATCCTTTATTCTTCGATTTGCTATGCCACTGAATATTTTATTTTACATTTGTATGTACAGTTATAAATGAATTTCGTTAAGGAATCTTTGTTGGTATTGTAATTTTAAATTTAATATGTTAATTTATTATTTATTTACAATGAGAAAAAGTAGAGTTATCTAAAAATGGGAGGATTTGAATTCATGGAAGTTTATTTTGTAAAATTTGAATTTCTCAAAATTTTAGAGTTTGATAGTTGTAACCAAAATTTTTAAAAATTTATGTAAGACTTTTTCAAAATCATGTAAAAAAATCAAAATTTTCGGTTCAAAATCATCGAATTTTTAAACTATGCTGAAAAAAATAATTTGTTATTATTTATTTAGTATTTACAATTAGAATTAAAGATAACAAGCTAATTTAGATCTTTTTTCTAATCTGTTTTTCATAAATTTAAATTTAGTTTAACTTCATTTATATAGAAATGTCTATTTTTACTTTTATTTTTTATAAAAATCTAAAAACTAATTAATAAATGATTATTGTTATATAAATATATTTAACTTAATTTAAATAACTATATTAATTAATTATATTTATAAAAACTATGTGAAAGGATTCATATAAAAATGACTAGGCAACAATTATAATTTAGGGTTCAAATTTGTCAATACTAAATCAAAGATAACATAAGATGTTCTCACTAAATCAAAGATAATATATAGGAAGTTCTCACTCCAGTAATGTTTTTGAGTGAAACAATATTTAATTATTACAAAATCCAAAAAGGAGTATCTCTATAACAATGCCAACTCAAATTACATCACTAACATATCATTATTAGGAAAATTCATAAGAGAGCATAACAATCAAATGTGGATAGAGTCTTTCACAACTAAGATATGGTTGTTAATTTTCGAGCATTAAATCAATATACTCTAGGATATTTACTGAGAGAATAACATGTACAGCATATCAATGCATATCAATCATAGAAAGCATATCAATCATCACAAGATGCAAACATAAGAGACAATAGACACACAGAGTTTCTGTGGGGAAAACCCTTAGGTGAAAAACCCCACAACTTCCTCAGAGATAGATCGTGCAATAATACAACCAAAGTACAACCCAAGTACACAGAGATAGTCTCCTCCTAGAAGATGATCCTCCTCCTCACATGTGCGCCACTTTCCGAGTGATGTAGAGTGAGATAATGAGATGATCAAAATAGAGATCTCCCGATCTCTATTTATACTTGTCCTGACTGCCCAATAAACTTATGGGGCCGACTTGTCTAGATTAGCATAATGACCCATGGTTAACTTAATCAGGGCTGACCCCACACATGGTGGTCTAATAACCCATCGGCAAGTTACGACACTTGCGACACTTGTCAATAGAAATGACGACACTTCCTTATAGAGGAATAACACCACTCTATAGGAGTACAATATACATAAATGAAATACATAGATGAAATACATTTCGAAGTTACATATACATCAACACTCCCTCTTAACTAGGAAGGTATTTCTCGACACAGATCTACTAGCACAAGTCTTCTTCTCTGATCATCATCAGCGAATCATCGTCCTCGAATCATCGTCATCATCACTACTGCTGCTATCTCAATCAATCTCTAAATCTACTCGTCATAGGAAGTTCTACAGAGCTAGTCCTTTTTCATACTAGATGTAGGCCCACCACCTACAGGTCTTCATCATCATTAGCCATACTGTGGAATCCTCATGACTTACTACGTGTGTCACAAAACCTCACAAGAGCATCCCAGGACTTATTACGGGAACACAACCCAACCTATCGGATCTCCAAGGGAGCTATTACATGTGACCCCACCACAAAACCTCGAAAGAGAATCCCAGGACTGATTACGAGCACACAACTCAACCTAT
This sequence comes from Larix kaempferi, assembly GCA_027924585.1. Lineage (NCBI taxonomy): Eukaryota > Viridiplantae > Streptophyta > Pinopsida > Pinales > Pinaceae > Larix > Larix kaempferi. The sequence continues at coordinate 4,846,561 of BSBM01000357.1, forward strand.
CGGATCTCCTAGGGAGCTATTATATGTGGTCACCGCAAAACCTGGAAAGAGCATCCCAGAACTTATTACGGGAACACATCCCAACCTATCAGATCTCCCAAGGCGATGTTACATGTGGTCATGGAAAAACCTCGAAAGAGCATCTGAGGACTTATTACGGGAACACATCCCAACCTATCGGATCTCCTAGGGTGCTATTATATGCCATAGGAAAAAACCTTGAAAGAGCGTTTACCATATATCCCAGGGAGCTATTATATGCCAGCGGAAAAACCTAGCAAGAGAATCTGCAAACCTCCCAGAGCGCTATTATATGTCCTCCCAAAGCAAAACCTCGAAATAGCATTTGCCAGATCTCCCAGAGAGTTATTATATGCCAGCAACAAAACCTAGCAAGAGAGTCTGCAAACCTCCCAGGGCACTATTGTATGCTTATCTACACAACCTGTCCACGGCCACAGAGTATCAACCTGATACTCACCATAAATCATCCTCATGTACACATGATCATCCTGATCATCATCATTGCATCGTCCTGACGCATGTGGAGAAACATCCTGAAGCTCATCATCCATGATAATCTTGATCATACAATGCATCCACCTGATGCATACATAGTATCTTCCTGATACATATCATCATACATGATCTACCTGATAATACAATGTATCCACCTGATACATATACAAAAACATGATCCACCTGATCATACCTGATACATATCAACATACATGATCTACCTGATCATATAATGTATCCACCTGATACATATACAAATACATACACATAATCCAAGTGATTATATCCAGCATCCAACATGATGCATACATACATATAAATGATCCAACTGATCATATCTAGCATCCAACATGATGTGTACATACATATAAATGATCCAACTGATCATATCCAACATCCAACATGATGCATATACCGAGCAGTAACTGGAGCATCGTCCTGATGCTCATCATCCGGTGCTTACATCCATAGCTATGGAAGGATCCTCCTCTCACCATGCTTGGAATGGCTTCAGCAAATGTGTCCATCACTTCTTCCTCGAAGTGTCGTCAATCTTAAGAACACCAAACCTTCCTCTAAAGTACTTGAACCTCACTCTGTCTAGTGGTTTCGTCAGTACATCTGCAATCTATTCATCCATCGCAACATATAGGAGCTTCACTACTCCTCTCTCCACCATATCCCTAATATAGTGATATTTGATCTCAATGTGTTTCGACCTGTCGTGGAACACCGGGTTCTCATATAGCTTCACACAACTCTAGTTGTCACAAAAGATACCAGTATCCTCTAGTGGGAAATCAAATAACTCAAACAGTAGCTTCCAGAGCCATATTGCCTCACAACTAGCCGAACAAGCTACAACATACTCTGCTTTGGCTGTACTCAGTGCTACGCAGGACTGATTCCTACTAAACCAAGAGATCATACCTGATCCCATACTGAAGCAGCACCCAAAAGTGCTCTTCCTATCTGCAACACTACCTGCCCAATCTGAATCAACATAACCCTGCAGATTAAACTTTTGATTCAAATCATACTTGAGCTCATAGTCAACCGTACCCTTTAGGTACCTCAGAATATGCTTTACAGCAACCAGGTGAACACCTCTGGGATCTGTCAGGAACCGGCTCAATGTGTTCATCGCAAAGCAGATATCTAGTCTTGTGTTTGTCAGGTACATCAAGGACCCAATCATCTGACGATACATAGTGACCTCAACAGGATCTGATGAACCATCACACAAAAGCTTCAGGTTCGATGCCATAGGTGTGGCCATGGCCTTGCATTCTATCATCCCAAACCTCTTCAGGATCTCTACTACATACTTCCCTTGTCCAAGGAATATCCCATCTGCACTTTGCCACACCTCCATGCCTAGAAAATAGTGCATCATCCCCAAGTCCTTCATCTCGAACTCGGCAGGAAGCTTCCTCTTGGTATTAGCAATCAAACTATCATTACCTATAACATTAGGTCATCCACATATAGGAGTAGTATCACATGATTTCCTTCCTCAACCTTGTAGTAAAGGTTGGAATCCGCTTTACTCTTGGTAAAGCCCAAACTAGATAGGAAACTGTCCATCCTACCATACCAAGTCCTAGGAGCTTGCTTCAAGCCATACAAGGCTTTCTTCAACCTACACACATATGACTTCCTGTCATGTGTCTCAAAACCAAGTGGCTGCTCCACATACACTTCCTCCTCGACTACACCATTCAAGAAAGCAGTCGTTACATCCATCTAGTGTATCTTCCATTTCATCACTGCAACCATAGCAAGTACTGATCTAATCAAAGTGTATATGGCTGCAGGAGAAAAAGTTTCTTCATAGTCGATTCCTTCTTTCTGTGAGAAGCCACGAGCTACAAATCTCGCTTTGTATTTCTCTATGCTACCATCTGCAGCATGCTTGATCTTGTAGATCCATTTGGAAGTCACAATAGACTTCCCTTTAGGTCTTGGGACTACATCCCAAACATCATTTTTCATTATTGACTGGTATTCTCGATCATGGCATTCTTCCCGAATCCTGGGGAACTTCAATATCTTCAATAGATAGCTTTGTTTGCTGAACAAATGTTGTAGTCCTTATTTTGTAGGTGACGGTATACAATATTTCCTACAAGATAAATTCAATTGCATGATTAGAAACTTCTCATATTTTTCAGAACGAAATCTTATACATAAAATATATGTCATACAGTTATGCAATTATCTTAGCCAATGCTTCAATACAACATTCATCCATATTCGTAACTTTCTGGATGCCTTCCATCTCTACTAGAACATTGTTAAGAGTTTGCACTACTCCCAACATGTCAGCAAAGAGGTTTCATTCTAGATAAGTAGCAATGGAATGTTGTATAGTGCCATAGGCCACTTACCCATCACATGCATATTAGTAGGATACTGTTCATTAATGCAATTATTATAATATGCATAATACACAACCTAAGTCTAGGAACATAAGCATATACATCATTGAACAACATTATTTAAACAAATAGAATATACAAGAAATTGAAATTCAAAAACTTATCTTTGTTTGTTTGTTGGGTGGAGTCCCTCTGAATCTTTGCTTTCTTGCAGGAGCTGCTGGAGTCGAACTTTGAAGTAGCTTCTTCTACTCCTTTCTGTTGTGAATTGTAAGGAGTGGTCAACTCCCTCTTAATCCCTGAATCACTGCATAGTTTCTTGAAATCACCTGAAGTGAATTCTTTGCCATTGTCGGATCTGAATGTCTTGATTTTCTTATCAGTTTGATTTTCCATCAAGACTTTGAATTCCTTGAACTTGTTGAATACTTCATCTTTGTTCTTCAAGAAATAAGTCCAAGTCTTCCTAAAGAAATCATCAATGAAAGAACCATAGCGCACATACCCACTCAGATAACTAGATGACACCGGACTGCATACATCGGAGTGGATAATTTCCAAAATTCCTTATGTCTTGCTTTTACTGCTTGGAAATTCCTTCTTTATCTTCTTTCCTTTTGCACATCCTTTGCAAACACCTTCATGCTTTCTCTTGATTTCAGGAAGACCTTCTACAGCTTTAGTTGCAATTGGTAGTGCTCTGTAGTGCACACGTGTAAGTCTTCTTTGCCAAAGTTCACTTGGCTCCATGGATTCATGTACCATGGCAAGTTCAGGTTGTCCCTTCAATTTGTACAATCCTCCCTCTTTCTCTCCAATCACAACTGCACCATCTATGGTCTCACCTTTTGACCACATGAGTACTTGGCCATCTACAAATGAAACCCTCATGCCTTTTGCATCCAATGCATATATGGAGAGTAGGTTCTTTTTGAGCCTAGGTACAAATAATACATCTTTCATCTTCAAGGACTTTCCAGAGTCTAGGTTGAAGGAGGTTTCACCACTTCCTTTTATAGGATATTGGTAGTCATCCCCAAGTTTCACCTTATGGGGTGACTCATGTTCAGATAGATTAGCAAAGGATTCTTGGAACCCAGTGATGTGCTTTGAATCCCCACTATTAATAAGCCAATCATTACAACCATGAGAGATAGTACCTATGAGAGCAGAGATTAGAATATATTCATCTTCACTTGATGAGTCATCCTCATCACTTTCTTCTCTAGCCTTCTTCTTAGGAGGTTCATCATCCTCAGCAACATGAGCATGATATCTTCTTTTGTTGTTCTTCTTCTTCCTCTTGAATTTGTAGTTGTTGTCTTTCTTTTTCTTGGGGCAATCTGTAGCAAAGTGTCCCTTCTCATTGCATGTGAAGCACTTGAGATCTTTCTTATCTTTATGGTAATGGTGGTGTGAAGATCTTTTGTTATGAGATGGCTCTCTCTTAGGCTTGCTTCTTTTGGTGTGAGCTGCAAGAGCATGGTCTTCATTTCCCATCTTTTCTTCTCGGGCTACAAGCCTAGCCTCTTCTTGTGAACACTCCTCCCATAGTCTACTGAAGGAGATCAATTTCTTTCTTGCATAGATTCCTTGAATAAAGGAATCCCATGACCTAGGTAGGCCATTCAGAGTGGTCATAACAACTTCACCATTGTCCACTAGTTCATCCACAGCTTCGAGTTGTTCCTTTATCCAAGAGTCCTTGGAGAAATAAGATTGAATGGTCCCTCCATTCAACAACTTGACCCCTTTCAATTGATTCCGCAGAGTCATCTTCCGATTTATGTTCTTCCCTTCAAATAGCTAGGTCAGGAAGTCAAACATCTCCTTGGGTGTCTTTAGAGATGACACATGTGGTATGAGATGGTCTTTAAAAGAATCAGCAATGATCCTCTTTGACTTGACCAAGTTCTTCTTATGCAATGCCTTAGCCTCTTCATCCTCTGGGATAGGGACCTCAGAGCTGATGTAGGTGTCCAATTCATTTTCTTCGAGGATCAACCCAATCCTATACTTCTAGGATCGGAAGTTATCAGCCCCTTCAAGATTATCCTCAAGCTTGGTGTGGTGAGACATCTTAAAGAGTACTTCAAATGGAAATAGAAAAGATTTAGGTCTTACCACTTGATTTGCTGAAAACTGGATCTAGTCCCGGATTAGGGTTTGTTACAGAAACCCTAAAAGTTCAAAATGTGAATTTCAACTTTCTGAAAGGATAGAAAGATGCGCCTTGATAAGTTGATCATCGTGGTATACTCAGAATTTGAAAAATTCAAAGTTTCACCCTTTAGAAATGCTTTTCAATCTCCCGGATTTTCTGAGGAGGACCCTGAATTAGGGTTTGAGTTTCCCTGAGATTTACCTAGCCAAAAATCTCGATCCAAATCTCTAAACTTTGATTTTTCCAAGGAGCTTCCAGCGATGTATTCAGATTTCATAAATTCCTATTTTGTGGAAACCCTAAATTGTAGGGCCAAAACTGAAATTGCTCAGAATTGAATTCTAATTGGACATAAAGATTCACCTTGTTAAGGAGAGTCAATCTATCATATTGCTTTTCCAAAATCTATGGAGAGAAACCCAAAAAACAAGAAGCCCTAGCTTCTGCAACTACAGAATGTCTTCTTTTTACGTTAGCTCTGATACCATGTTAATTTTCGAGCATTAATTCAATATACTCTAGGATCTTTACTGAGAGAATAACATGTACAATATATCAATGCATATCAATCATAGCAAGCATATCAATCATCACAAGATGCAAACATAAGAGACAATAGACACACAGAGTTTCCGTGGGGAAAACCCTAAGGTGAAAAACCCCACAACTTCCTCATAAATAGATAGAACAATAATACAGTCAAAGTACAACCCAAGTACACAGAGATAGTCTCCTCCTAGCAGTTCATCCTCCTCCTCACATGTGTGCCACTTTTCAATTGATGTAGAGTGAGATAATGAGATTATCAAAATAGAGATTTCCCGATCTCTATTTATACTTGTCCTGACTTCCCAATAAACTTATGGGGTCGACTTTTCTAGCATAGCATAATGACCCATGGTTAACTTAATCAGGGCCGAACCCACACATGGTGGTCTAATAATGCATCAGCAAGTTACGACACTTGCAACACTTGTCAATACAAATGACAACACTTCCTTATAGAGGAATACACATCTCTATAGGAGTACAATATACAAAAATGAAATACATAGGTGAAATAGATTCCGAAGTTACATATACATCAACAATGGTTACCCAAAATTTCTTTATAAAAAAGAATCCCTACCTCGTAACTAATAGCTTTTTTAGATAATCTATTAGCAAGAAGATCAAACTCTATAAAACCTTAATTAGTTGCTGATGTTTCAACAAAATTACTTGCAACCTTGTTTTTATAATATTTCTTTATTATAACTATGAGTCAATAACATGAACTTGATAACTTTTTAATAAAATATCACAATAACTTTGACCCACCCACGACCCACCGAAGGCTTCTATAGGAGCCTTTGGTGGACCAAAATTTGACTCTGTCTCTACTTTAACCAAGATGCTCATTGAAGAGAAGGCCAATATTGCTATGTTACATACAGAAATGGATTCTTTGCAAGACGCTTTCCTCAAGAATATTAAACAGTTGAAAGCTCAAAATCAACAGGAATTACACAATCTATAGGAATAGCTTCAACAAGTGTCATAGTAGAAAGTTATAGCAGAGAATAAAGTGATGGAACAACCTACCAATCTTGGAGATATCAAATTGAAAATGGAGCAATTTAAGAATCAATATGCCTCTTCCTTCTTCTTCAAGCTTACGATGTAGGAATTTAAGGATGAATCCATTGCTACTAATAAATGTTTAAGGAAAACACAAACTCTATTTTTCAAAGGTCTAAATGAAGTCCAAGATGATTTCAATTCTTATAAGTAGCTATCCAAACTTTTAGCAGATCATGTTGACAAAAGAAAGAAGGCACACTCAGCCTATGAGAAACTTTGTGAATGGCAAGCTCATTTAAAGAATGATCCTACAATTGTTCCTTGTATTAACCCGCTCAAGCTTATGACGACTTAGATATCTGTCAAATCACAGGAATTTGCATGCAATGAATTTTTTTCATATGATTCACAAAGGGAAAAAAATCTATGCTAGAAAATGGATGTTAACTGATGGATACATAGAAATCCTCGACATTCCCATGTTTACTGAATTGGAAGAGTCATTTCCAGCTAAGTTGAGAATCGTTGAAGCCGACAAGCAAAGTGATCAGTCAACCAATCTAATTCAAGACATTCCCCAAGTTAATATATTTTCTTTCACAACATTCATTTCGACCCCTACCCATGTCAAATCTACTTTGCAAGGTTTTTAGACAATTGGTCAAAAATTTGGAGCGAAGAGATTAGATCCTATTTATGTAAGGCTCAGCTCTAGCTGGAGCATGCTAATTACCCCAATGTCACAGAAATGTGGGAAGTGTATTCAAAATGGGAGGATTATCTCACTATTCCTAGTCATGATGATTAGTTGTCCCTATAATTCAGGAAAACTATGCACATTTTGTGGCTCTATCTTATTTGTTTACTTGTATTTATTTTCTAGCATGCAGAGGTAGAAAGGGGGAGGAAACTTAGCCAAACCTCTGGTGGAATGTCTTTGCACCAGACTTGGTTGAACTTTCTGTATCTTTTGGACAAGTGATGTAATGATTTGCAAGCCCGTAATGAAATATCAATACTATTCTTCTTTTTTGGACCTCGACATGATTTGGGTTTGAGTTTTCTCAACTTGTGATTGTTCTCCTGAGTTTTAATATTTTCATTCTAAATATATTTTAAATATTTTGTGACTTGTTATGATTATAGATGTTGAAATTAGGTTTAATGGATTTGTTCATTCATAAACTAATGCTATGAACATGGTGTTTTGAATATGTTCATTGTTTTTGTTGATGGCTAATACCTTTGTGATTTGTTGATTAATATATGACATCGATTACTTTGCTACATAGAATTTAATTAGTTTCTTATTATTTAATTTATTAATTCTCATTAGGTTTCATATACATAAATTAATGTCATCTTGATAACGTTTGTATCTGGGTTATGTTAGTGATGTTTGTCATGATTAATTAAGGATTTCTCTTTTAATTATTTCATTTCATCCTACCTGAATCAGAGATCAAGTCAAAGAATTTATGTTTTTCAAGTAGGTTTTTCTTAGATTCAGCTAACTAGTAGATTTTCCTAGATTCTTTTAAATTTTTTTCTTTAGTTTAACCCTTTAGGATTAGATTATCAACGATTCAAGCCTCCTTTTACAAGGAGAAAAAACTTATACTCAGCCAACGGAAGCCTTGTATATGTCAGGAACATTCATACCAAATGACTGAGGACTAGGGTAACTTTTGCGTAAGGTTGTCTGACACCTTCGGATTCAATTGTTTCCTTTGCATTGATGGCTTGGACAATTTCAGGAATCAACAGATCTGTACAGTACTGGTCAGGGTAATAGAAATGAGGACTAGGATAATGGTTTGGAAAATGGTCAAGGTAGGGGTTGACGAAATGGTTGAGACTATGGTTGTCAATGTGATGGATATGGAAGAAATCAAATCAGAATTCAATGGTATAGGTAATGATCCAATCGATGGAATGCATGTTTTGATTGTGGTATGCTTAGAAGCTATGTCCGGTGGGGGAAAAATTTGCAAAGGGGTTGTTATGATGGTCACGACAATGGTCAAGACAATGGGTGGGAGGGTTGATGTTAGAGGTGAAGTGACATATGGTAAAGTAATTGTATGAGATGGAGTTTTAAACTTGAGAAGGGATTCGATTGAAGGAATTTGAATTTTTTTCTTTGCGGACTTAGAAATATGCAGTGGAGATGAAGGAAAAATGGCCAACTAAATTGGTGAAGCTATACCTTCAAGGATTGGTAGAGTCATGGTTAACTATTTTCATTTTTGTAATACAACAAATAGCATACTAAGAAGTTCAGTAATTTCAAGAGTTATAGTTAAGGTTGTGGGGGTTGATGTTGCAAACTAGGGAATTTCATCTTCTAGATGAGTTGGGGAAGGAGGAAGTATCTCATATGATATGTTTATTCATTCATCCTCATGAGATATTTATGTTAATTTCATTCTTTTATTAGGGGGGTGTATGGGTAAAGTAGTTTCCTTTGTTGCTACCAATGGTGCTAGTCTTCTCTTTTCTGCAATTTCCTTTTTTATCTACAACTCAATGGTAACTTTATTATTTGATTCTTCAATCATGATAGACTTAGATTTCTCTCGGGGTCCTGCTAATTCCTCTGTATTCGCAGGGGTCAACAAAAATTCCTTTCCTTGGATTGTTTTCCTATGGCATTTCCTTTGACATTTTGTTGGAATGTAAGCATTTTATAGATGACTTAGTGATGCTTAAACTTTAGGCATGGTTCGTCGAAGTTGTTCTCAACTCGTTATTTCATTAGTGGTTTCTCTTTTTCTTCTCCTGTCGAATCTCCAATCAACTCATCAACTGGTTATTTCCTTTAATTTCTCAACGTAATAATTTCTAGTTGGTTCTCTTGAGGTTCATCATCTGGGCCAAATGTGGTGATGCAAAGAGTAGTTTCATACTTGTCTTCATCTTCACCATCCATGAGGGGTAGTATCAACTCCGACTAGGAGGACCAGGCCAAAGTTGAAATAGGGATTACAATATATTCATCTAGTAGATGAGTTCTTATGCATATCCTCCTGCATCCTGCAGGTACCATACTCTAGGGTGGTTGAGGTTGTGCTAAATGTGAGCCGACGAGGGTAAGATATGATGGATCTATTGGGGAAGCCTCCATCTATCACACTTTTTTTTTCCAATTAGAACCAAATTTTCAGAAGCAGTTTTCCTTTTCCAGACCAAGTGGTGATCCCTTAGGTGTGAAAATTCTAAAATTGTTCATTATCGGTGGTTTCAAGTTAGTGAATATTGTCTCACCAACTAGGGTTATCTTCATCATCATGATACATATCAGCATATGATGGAAACTAGATTTCCTAGCTAATTTATTGGCATTTTCACAATTGTTTTTTACTGTTGCAGCCAAGCGGTTGACCTAGTTGAAGATATTTATGTCATCTGCAATGGATTTCACTTCCTCTAACATTTCTAGTTTCAAGTCAGATTACCGACTAAAACTTGTTAGGCATAGTGAGATTATTACTGTTGTCCATTTTATCAATTGATATGTTACTTTACTAATTATCAACCCTTTGGATTTCTTTCCTGCCAATGTTCCTATAAATTATTTGACTAACTCTAGAGGCTTAGTCAATATGGGGATTGGCACTCTTTCCCTTGATAGACCAGTCATATAAGTGATTAGGGATTCATTTAACTCTATGGGTTTTTCCATCCATATTTTTTTGTCATGGTATCTATTCATGATAAACTTAGATATTAGGTCTATCATCTAGTTTCCATGGCTTGCCAACACTAGTAGAAAAATGGGTGATAAATGACCAGGTGACCAAAAACGTTGGTCACCAAGTGAAATAAATGACTAAACTACCAAAACATTTGGTCACCATAGTGTTTTTAAGTTAAATATGACCAAATTTGATCAATTTTAAGTGATCAAAACTAAAAATGACTAAAATAAATGACGAATTTAGTTATAGATAAAAAAATATGACTAAATTAGTCATGTGATAAAAAATATGACTAGAGAGTCTAAGTTAATAATTATATAAAATGTCCATTGACTTTAAAATTTACAAAATTGTAATATTTTTATTACAATTTCGCAAATTTTAACATTGCAAATGGATTCAAAGACCCCTTTTAGTCTATAAATCCAATTGCAACATTAAAATGTACGGAATTTTAAAATTTTATTGTCAAAATTGGAATTATCCCTTATTCAAAATGAAAGTTAGAGAGGTAAAAATAACAATTATTATATCCTTTAACGAGGGTTGGCCCAAGAGATATTGTTGATGCATGAGTCGGGTGAAACATAATTCAAATAGATAAGTTGGCTCAAGTAGAAATGATAATATGAATGAATAGGTCGACCTAGGCAAAAATGATTTTTCCACATACTAAGAGGAAGGATTATATTTGTTGCACCAAGTGAAACGAGGTGCTCTACAGCCCAGTATGGGAGAAATCCTCTACAGTGATATAACATTATAACGCTCTTAACAAAATAATTAAAAAAATTCATGTCGGCTCATAAAACAAAAAATTATGGAAAATATTTTTAAAAAAAATCCATGTTGGTTCATAAAATAAAATATTATGAAAAGTAATTAAAAAATAGATGTTCATTTATAAAATAAAAACTTAAAATTTAAACCCGGATCTATCAATCAAGAAAGATCAAATTTCTTGAGTTTAAATTTAAAAAAATAAATACACCTCAATAAATTGGATCCCTCTCGGTGCTTGATAGATATGAGTTTAAGATGGATCTATGCTTGTGGGATCTTTTTTCAAGCATTCTCTTACATCCTATAGACTCATGAAGAAGCTCATCCAAGGCCCATTCTTACACCTTGTTATACTCTTTCTCTCTAACTTTTCAATTCCTTGTTTTCAACAATTTCCCTATTCTTCAACAGGATTTGCTTCATATATTGTTTTTCTGTCTATTTTTAATCCCCAATTACAATTAGTCTGAGGAGCATGTTAATTACTAGTATGAAAATGGGTAGCCAAAGGAGAACCTATTAAAATTTGTCGCAAGGCCATTCCTTCTGTACTATCATATATTCCAGGGCGATGTGCTTGTTGTGTCCATACCTTGTTTTGTTATTTTTGCTTCTGTATGCCCCCTTCGACACACTTGTCAAGTTTCATCTTATGTGTCTTCATGTGTAATGTTGAGTCGTGCCATGGAGTTAGTCATTTCTAGCTATAAGAATAATCATGTCATGATTGTTATACTATTGGGTTGGAATTGTCATGTCGGTCATGTCCATGTTTCATTTGACGAAACCTGTCACTGTTTGACCTGTTTGGCAATCTATCAAAGTTTTAGCAAGTGCATGTATTTTGAGTCATGATAACCAAAAATTGTTAATTTATTGTCCTCCATTAATTCGCAAGTTGCAATCACCCATCATGATTGTCACAGTTTCGTAAAATCTCATAAAGTTGAAAAACCCCCTTGACCATATACATCCCTGCGACAGTGGCCTCTTTAAGCTATAATATTAATATAATATATTATATGTAATATATTCTTATTAGTATAATATAATATATTCTTATTAGTATAATATAATATATTCTTCTTAATATAATATAATATATTATATTTTTATTAATACAATATAATATATTCTTATACAAAGAGGGGGAAAATAAATAAAAAGAAGACAAAATAGATAAAATAGAATAAGCAAGAAAGTGAATAAATTTAAAAAAAGATTTAGAGAGGAAAAAGCATAAAATAAATGAAAAGAGGGTTTAAAAGGGAAACTCTAACTGAATTATAGCTCATTTTTTAATATACATGAATTGCATTAGTAAGAAGACTCCAAGAGAAGCACAACTCCATCCATGTGGCCATTTTTTCATCGAGGTATGTAGTGGAATCTTTGGTGGTCCGGTGTGGAATGATGGGCATGAGCTCGGGGGTATTGGAAAAGGGAGGCTATCTATTGGCAACTTGTAATCATGACCTCCTAGGTATGACTCTTGGATGACTAGAAGTGATTGTTTGGAAACGAGGGGCTATTGTCGAACTGAATGTCTGCCTCACTCGGTCCCGTACTTCTGTACTTCTTATTCCAAAATGAGCCAACACCAATCACACCGGTCACCTGGCTTTAAAGTGATGGCTCTCTCTCTGATGTCGTGTTTAAATGAAGACCAGCATTAACTATGAAAATGAACACATTCATAAGTAAGCTAAAACAATAATTCTGACCCAAAAATAAAAATAAAGGAAGTGTGGAGGCACAAATGAAAAGTGGGTGGCTTGGAAAAGGAGCAGATACTTCTACTGCGACAGTTTTGATTCACTGTGATTACCAAACACCAACTTCAACATACCAGAGACAATAGTTAGATCATAGACAATATGTGCCATAAGTTTTTTTGTTGTATTTTAACAATATCCTGGTCTCACTGTGTTAAATTTTAACAAGATTCTGGTCTCATTGTTATTCAAAACTTCATTTGCTGCATTATTTTATCATTTTAGTAATTATTTTTTGAAAAATGTTGGAAAATTTAGGGTTTCTGGGTATATCAGAGTTAAAATGAAAACGCTTATGAAATAAAAAGGGTGTCGGTTGCTTCAACTAAGGACTCAACCGCTCTCCCTGTTCCTTTGCTTACCGAATTGAATATGTGTTTTTTTCGGAGATAACCTTTGTTCCTTTGCTTACCGAATTGAATATGTGTTTTTTTCGGAGATAACCTTTGTTTTTCGGTGTCGGGTTAAACCCTTTGCACTTTCCTTCTGTCTTCTCATTGGGGTTCCCGCTTGCTTTCCATCTCTTTTTTCTTAAGAGATATTAGTCCTTCCTTCCTACCCAGATCTCAGTTGGCGGCCTTTGTTGGTGGATATAAAAGCTCACTCTGCTCGCTTGGCATCCGTTTTCCACCAGCATCATGTCTTCAAGCTTTAGCGCCCAAATTTTGGATTATTTTCCCTTGTCTATAACCGATCACCCACCCTGGGTTTTCCATACTTTCAATGGCGCTAATTTAATTTTCATTTTACTTTCTTCAACGTAACAGCTCTGCGTTTTTATTCTATGCTTCCCACAAAATTCGCTCAACTTGTTTCGTTCCTTAGAAATAGGTGACAACCAGCTATGAGGGTAACTATGTAACTGACTAACTAAATATGCAGTTATTAGTAACCGTGTAAGAAATGTATATGTTTCTTGTATTCTCGTAAGAGAAGATATTGGAGAGTTGTGAGTTGTTGTAAATCTTCAGATTCTAAATAATAAGATACCGATACTATTGCTCCATGGATGTTTCCCTAAGAGAGGGTTTTACCACGTAAATCTCTGTATATATCTCATGTGTGTGTATTTATTTTCTTTCTTGTTTTATTTGCTTCCGCTGCATATTGTGTTTTGTGGCTGTTAGATCCAACAAGTGGTATCAGAGCTTGGTAGAAAGCCACGGAGAACGAGAAAGCAGGCGCGGTAGTGTTGAGGTACACTTACAAGTTTTCTCTTTGAGATAAAACTTGAATAGTTATTTTTTTGTTTAAGATTTCACGTGAAAGAAAAATTGCTGTCGTGAAAATTGATGTTGGTTTAATATATGAAATGTATATGGCCGTGAAAAATTGATGCCGTGAAAATTGATGTTGGTTTAATATATGAAATGTATATGGCCGTGAAAAATTGATGCCGTGAAAATTGATGTTGGTTTAATATATGAAATGTATATGGCCGTGAAAAATTGATGCCGTCCCTGAAAAATTGATGTCGTCCGTGAAAAATTGCCGTGAATATTTGAAATGTTTTTGAGATATAAAGCATATGGTGGATGGGAGTTATAAGGGATGGTTTATTAAAAGGTTTTTTGTTATAAGGTTTAAAGGTGGGAGTTATAAGGTTTAATATATTATTTCTTGATTGTTAAAAAAAAATAAAAAAATAAAACCTTTATTCCATTGTGTTTTGGAATTTTTTTAAATTATAAAACCTTTATTCCATTATTTCAAAAAGGGTTTCCTTTATAAAGTTTTTTGACCTGGTGTTTTCTTGAGAAAAGGCAAAAACGCTGAGTGTTAAGTTTGAAATTGAGAAGTTCAATGGGAGCAATAATTTCGAGTTGTGGAAGGTCAAGATGCGGGATATGCTCGTGCAGCAAGGAGGGGCGAAGGCACTGGCAGGGAAAATAAAGAAACCCGCAGATATTTCAGATGGAGACTGGAGCGAGATGGATGAAAGAGCTCTCAGTGCTATTCGTGTGTGCTTGGCCGACGATGTTTTATTTAACATTGTGTCTGAAACTACAACAGCATGTCTCTGGACAAAGTTGGAAAGTTTGTACATGACTAAATCTTTGACGAATAAAATCCTCCTGAAGCGGCAGTTGTTTACCTTGCGTATGAAAGAAGGTACAAAGATTTATGAACACTTAAATGCGTTCAATACTCTTATTTGTCAGTTGACTAGTATGGAAGATATTATTAAATCTGAAGACAAGGCGATTTTATTGTTGTGCTCTCTGCCTGAGTCATGGGCACATTTTGTAACCTCTATCAGTTTTAGTTCTACTGAGTCTATTACCTTCGATGAAGTTGTGGGAGCCTTACTTTCTGAGGAAACTCGAAAGAAATCTAGTCTTGAAACCTCGACATCAGAAGTAATGGTGGCCAGAGGAAGAACCAGTGAAAGAGGACAACATTCAAAGGGTACATCAAGGTCAAAGTCGAAGGGCAAAAAGAGTAAATTGAAGTGTTGGTACTGCAATAAAGCAGGACATCTGAGGAAAGATTGCTGGAAACGCAAGCGAGCTTCTGAGGAGGAGGACTCTACAAAGGAGGTGAACATAGCCAAGAATGATTCAGGTATGATCAATGAGGTATTATCTACATCTACTGTTTCACAATACCATTCTGACTGGTTAATTGATTCTGGAGCATCTCACCAAATGCGTCTTCATAGAAATTGGTATTCGTCATACCAATCTATAGATGACGGGGTAGTTTATATGGGAAATAATGTTACATGTAAAACTGTTGGGGTAGGGAGTATCAAAATTAAAATGTATGATGGGACTGTTAGGACTCTAACAGATGTGAAACATGTACCTGAATTAAGGAAGAACTTGATATCAATGGGAGTTCTTGATGATGATGCTTACAAGTTTACAGTTCAAGGTGGAGTTATGAAGATATCGAAAGGTATCTTGGTTGTTATGAAAGCAAACAGAGTTGGGAACCTATATAGACTTGAAGGGAGGACGGAAGTTGATCACGCAACAGTAGCATCGGTTGGTGCAGCAACAGACATCACTCGTCTATGGCATCAACGGTTAGGTCATATCAGCGAAAGAGGTATGAAGGTACTTGCTGATCGAAAGTTGCTTCCTAGTTTAAAATCTGTAGATTTGAAGTTTTGTGAGCACTGTATTTATGGTCAACAGGCTAGACAAAAATTTAAATCTGGAAAACACACTAGTAAAGGTATCCTAGACTACATACATTCTGATCTTTGGGGTCCATCTCCAAAAATTTCTTACGGGGGATCGTCATATTTCGTCAGTTTTATAGATGATTACTCGAGGAAAGTTTGGATCAATTTTTTGAAGAGAAAAGCTGATGTTTTTGATATATTTAAGCAGTTTAGAGCTTTGGTTGAAAAAAGCACTGGCAGGTTCATTAAATGTCTTAGAACAGATAATGGAACCGAATTTACTTCGAAGGATTTTGATAATTATTGCAAGCAGGATGGGATTGAGAGACATAAGACCACTGTTTGCACTCCGCAGCACAACGGCGTTGCTAAACGCATGAACAGGACTCTTCTTGAAAGAGCAAGGAGTATGCTCAGTAATGCAAAGTTGCAGCAGGAATTGTGGGGAGAGGCATTGCTTACAGCTTGTTACCTAGTCAATCGATCACCATCAACAACAATTAACTGCAAAATTCTAGAAGAGGTATGGACAGGTCAATCATGTGATTATTCTAATCTTAGAGTATTTGGTTGTGAATCCTATGCACTTATTCCAAAAAATCAGCGTTCCAAACTAGATCCTAAGTCAAGAAAATTGATCTTTGTTGGATATGGTGATGGTGTTAAGGGATATAGGTTATGGAATCCTACTGTCCACAAAATCATCATAAATAGAGATGTAAAATTTGATGAACTTTCTTTGACAAATTTAGATGTAAGTAATGATTTGAAATAGGCTAATGTACCACAGTTTCAGCAAATTCAGTTTGATACACAGTCATCTGCGAGGGGGACTCATGAGGATGTCCAGGAAGAGGATATTCATGAGGACACTCCTCAGGAAGAGGATGAGCAGACAGAAATAGAGGAAATACCACAGCAAACTCTACGGAGATCTACGCGGAACAGAACTTTTCCAAAGAGGTATGATGATTTTGTTTTGATTTCTAATGAAGGAGAACCTGACAGTTATAAGGAAGCATTAGAAGTGTCTGACAGTGACAAATGGAAACATGCAATGAAAGAAGAAATGGATTCTTTGGCAAAGAACAAAACGTGGGATATTGTGGATATTCCAGAGAGTAGGAAAGTGGTTGGCTGCAAATGGGTGTACAAACTAAAGAAAGGAGCTGATGAAACTGTTCCGAAGTACAAAGCGAGATTGGTTGCAAAAGGATTTTCTCAGAAAGCGAGTATTGACTTTCATGAGATTTTTTCACCAGTTGTAAAACTTGTTTCTATCAGAATTTTGTTAGCACTAGTTGCTTTATATGATTTGGAGTTAGAGCAGCTAGATGTCAAAACAACTTTCTTACATGGAGATTTAGATGAGGAAATTTTCATGGAACAACCAGAAGAGTTCGTTCAAAATCGCAACAAGAGGTTTGTTTGCAAGCTCAAAAAATCATTGTATGGCCTGAGGCAGTCTCCCAGGCAATGGTACAAGAAGTTTGATTCTTTCATGGTGAGTTAGAATTTTACCAGGAGTGAGTATGATCATTGTGTGTACTTTAAAAAGTTGGAAAATGACATGTTCATTATTTTGGTATTGTATGTTGATGATATGCTTGTCGCAAGCAAGAGAATGTTTGAAATCAGCAGGTTAAAGGCTCAGTTGGCTAGGACGTTTGATATGAAGGACCTAGGAGCAACAAATCAGATCTCGGGCATGCAGATACATAGAGACAGGAAAAATGGCAAGCTGTGGTTATCACAAAAGAAGTATGTGGAGAAAATACTTCAGAAATTCGGTATGGATAAGGTGAAACCTTCTAGTATCCCTTTAGCTTCTCATTTTAAGCTTTCTTCAGGTTTGAGTCCTAAAAATGATGAAGAAAAGTAGTATATGTCTTGTGTACCATATGCTAATGCAGTAGGAAGTTTGATGTATGCGATGATAAGTACAAGACTAGATATTTCACATGCAGTTGGTGTTGTCAGTAGATACATGGCAAATCCAGGAAAAGAGCATTGGGCAGTAGTGAAATGGGTGCTTCGGTATCTTAGAGGCACAAGTGACTATTGTATCACTTTTGATGGTTGCAGTGATAAAGTCTGTGGTTATGTTGATTCTGATTTTGCAAGTGATTTGGACAAGAGAAGGTCCACTTTAGGTTATGTTTTTACTCTTGCAGGTGGAGCTATTAGTTGGATGTCAAAGCTTCAGAATATTGTTTCTTTATCTACTACAGAGGCAGAATATATAGCTGCTTCACATGCTTGCAAAGAGGCAGTCTGGTTAAAAGGTTTGCTGGGTGAGTTAGGAAAGGTTCAGAACTCTATAAAGATTTTATGTGATAGTCAAAGTGCTATTCATTTGGCTAAAAATCCATCTTATCACAGTAAGACAAAACATATTCCTGTAAAATATCATTTTGTAAGACATGTTATTGATGAAGGTGGAGTGGTTCTTGAAAAGGTCCACACTCAAAAGAATAGTGCAGACATGTTCACGAAGCCAGTTACTTCAGAGAAGCTACGGTGGTGCTTAGCTTCTCTAGGATTGCAGAAAAGGTGATCAATAGAGCAATGAGCAATGGTATCAGGTAAATTGTTGTCAAGGTGGAGATTGTTAGAAATAGATGATAACCGGCTATGATGGTAACTATGTAACTGACTAACTAAATATGCAGTTATTAGTAACCGTGTAATAAATGTATATGTTTCTTGTATTCTCGTAAGAGAAGATATTGGAGAGTTGTGAGTTGTTGTAAATCTTCAGATTCTGAATAATAAGATACCGATACTATTGCTCCGTGGATGTTTCCCTAAGAGAGGGTTTTACCACGTAAATCGCTGCGTATATCTCATGTGTGTGTATTTATTTTCTTTCTTGTTTTATTTGCTTCCGCTGCATATTGTGTTTTGTGGCTGTTAGATCCAACATTTGTTCCCAAGCCCTTTCTTTTCACTGTAAAATCCATGGTCTTAAAAAGCATTTTATCTAAAATAGAATGAAAATCGATCAAGTAGATTTAATATTAGGACTTATTTTTAATTTGCAGCTGCTGATTGGTGCGGGAAGTATTTTTATTGCCACTACTGATTTTCATTGATGGCATATTAAATTCCAAGTTTTAATTCATATTAGATTTCAACACTATGGCTTTAACTCCAAGGATAACTATTGAATTTGGACATATTGATTTCTCATTTCACTTAGTGGATGTATAGATTCCATGCCTTGAATTTCAAGCTTAATTAGGGTGGAAGAATGTGGCTACATGACACAACCAAGTGAGCATGGAGGAGACTCCAGCTTGAACACTCTATAGAATTTGAATGGACACTAGTTGGACTCAATCTTGCTTAAAGAAAGAAGGTTATCTCTTTTTATGGCCACTAATGGGACTCAAAAGCTACTATACTTATTGCTTATTGATTTCACTTAGTGGATGTAGATATTTCAAATGGATTTCTCACATTGGAATAATGGAAAGGACGTTTCCAATGTTCCATGAGGTTCAACTTGGAGGTGACTAGGGAGTACTACATAGGCCTGCTAATGCTTGTATATAAAGGCTATAACATGGACAAGGTCAACGTCTCGATGCACGTATCATATTGTATATTTAACATCGAAAACAAATTTGTTAGTTCCAAAATCCATCAATTTTGCAATAGCTTCATCCACTGACAAGCTACATTGAAAGGGATTCTTCATGCAACACCGAAAAGAGAAGAGTTGAGTTTTGATTTCACTATATTTATTCTCATTTTGTTTTATAGATACTATATTTGTTCTTCTTATTTTTTTTGTTGGATGGAATTGGAGAAACCTGGCATTTACATTGGACATGGATGGATGGACACAACCTATAGCTTATTCGCTGGTTCGCTTTATAGATTTGTGCTAGAGCTTGAAGTAAGGCTTCTTTCTTATTCTATTTTTCAAGAATGGAGACAAACTAGATTTTTTACTCTTTTCTTCTGGATGGACTAGTACCAACCAGTTTGTTGTCCCCCTTGATTGACTTGTATGTCATCCCATATTCTCACTTGGGTTATAAATAACGGTCCTGGAAACATTTATGTAATCTTTGTGTTTAAAACCTGATCCTGGTTTTTGCAGAAATCTGAAAAACCTATGTTATTATGAAAAACCTATGTTATTATGTGAAATTTTGTATGAAACTCACATTATAGTGAAGCAAGAATAAATTGATTTTGTTGGTCTTATCTTGTTTTTTCTTTTCATTTGAGGTCATTAACTCTTTTTTATGTTACAATATTTTTCACTTACACGCTTTTGACAATCCATTCATTTAGGATTTAACCATATATATCCATGGAATCAATTACCATGCCTCCATTCTTGTTTCAATGCTCCTTGTTTATTATTAATATATTGTAGTTTTAGTTTAGAGTGTGTGTCTTTTCTTTGTTTATTGATTCAAATTTTGTAAGTAAATTGCATTGTAAATAATAAATATATATAATAATACATAGGGGTTTGATACCATTAATAAAATGTATAAGACATACATTCAACCTTTGTATGTAGTAGAAAAATATACCTTATAATAAGCTTGTTTAAATTTTGTATATAAATTTTATGTACCTTTGTATAGTTTGTAGTTTTGATTTAATTTTTATTTTATAATATTAATTAAAAAAATAGATATTAGAATTTGGGGTGGACTAGGGTCTACACGTTCCTAGATTTTATGAGGATGTACGAAAATGAGACAAGTGTACTACTTAAATTGTGCAGAAAAAATTATTTACATACATTTCCTTTCATAAATATCTATTTTTATGTTATATTAAATTGATATTTTTGGCATCACTTAATATCAATGGTATCATATTTGATGCAGATCGAAATATTGATGATGAGTCCAAAGTGGTAAGAAGTAGAGGTAATAATTTCTAATTTATTTAGCGTTGACCATGATATCATTACTTATAGTCTATCTTAGTTATATATATTTATATATAGATTGAAAATATTAGTAGTTTGAATCTATGTCGCCTCTTAGTTATTTGGAAGTTACATGTGATTGTATTTGAATCAAAATTTTCATGAATATTTATTTTTATGAATGCATTTTTTGTTACACATTTTTGTTGCAGTTTTGGTTATATGTTTTTATCTATATACTTTGACAAAATTTTCTTATATAGGAATTTTGTTGGCTCTCTTCCTTATCATTATTTTTCCAGTTTCCTGGAATTATTTATCCAAATTTTAGTTTCAATAAAATGTGGGATATCAGATCATCCATAATGCTTTGATTTTAAATTTAGCAAGCATACAACGTTTTCAAATCCAAATCGACCAAGCTTCTAAAGTATGACAAAATGAAACATCAAAACCATTGACTTCTATAAACCACACTTATATATCATAAAGATACTCTTTGTGATTGTGCCATTAAGGTTTTTAAAAGTTTGTGATATGTTTCATGTTACAGTTGGAATCATAGTGTGTTAATGTTTGTAAGATTTCGTGAAATATTTTTAGTGTGAATTTTGATTTGGTGTGAAATTTGATTCTATTTAAGGGTGCTAGCTCAATGGAAGAGCACCTTCCTTGTAGGAAGGAGGTTGATGGTTCGTTTCCTTCGTGCCCTATCTATATAAATCAATGACTAATAAAATGACCAGTTAACAAAAATCAATGACTAAATAAATGACCACTTAAAAACAATCAATGACTAAATAAATGGTCACTTAACAACAATCAATAACTAAATAAATGACAAGTTAACAACAATTAATGACTAGATAAATAACCACTTAAAAACAATCAAAGACTAAATAAATGACCACTTAACAACAATTAATGACTAAATAAATTACTAAATGTACTACCAAATAAATGACCAAATCACATCAATTAATGGCCAAATAAATGACCAAATAGAGACAATTAATGACTAAATATATGACCAACACATGAAGCAATTCAAGCAATTTATGACCAAGTGATAAATGGCCAATTTGGTTGGGTGATAAGTGACTTCTAATTTATGACCAATAGTCACATGACCAAATTTAGTCATTTATCAACCATTTTTAGTCATTTTTTAGTCACTTATCACCAATTTTGTACTAGTGCAATGTAACGACATGTTCAGGTAGTGGCATATGTTTTTCACAGATAATATGTTACCGTCCTCAATCCATTTCTTATCCCTTATTTCCCATTCCTTTATTTATGCATACTATTTTTCCCAATTGTGCTCTTTTGTCTTGACTTGATTTTGTTTACCTGAGCTTGTAGGGGATTCAATGTTGCATCCTCCTATTGTGATTTTATCTTGTCATCAAATTCCTTTGTTTTTGTTGATGATGCTACTTTATTGGATGCCATTTCTTAGCATTGGTTATCTATGGTCGAGACATCTTCTTGAAAATCGTTGGCTTTCATAATAGATTGTTCTCTCTCCAATTCACAACAAAAAAATTTCCAAAAGTCTTCCAGTATTGGAGTATTTATAGACATAGAAATTGATGAGTATTTATTGCTCATAGGTGAGTGTAGTTATTCTAGTCTTTGTGCAAGACATCTACTTTGTATGGTTGATGAAACTTGTGCTAGAATTTTGGTTCACTATCCTGTTGGTTGACTCAATGGTCGACAATGTCTAAGATGATGTTGTCCATGATTAACTTATCGTCTCATCTCCTCATTCCTTGGTTGAAGGGGGGTTTTCTTCAATAGTCTTATTTCATATTTTCTTGTGGATGGATCAGTCATCTCATCTTTGAATTCTCTTTTCTTTTGGTTGATATTAGGTGAAGGCTTGCTACTTCTTGGATGTTGCATACTTGCAGTCTTCCATTATGCTCTCTCTCCCTAGTTGAATGTCATTTTGTTGAAGCACTTTTCTCTTCCCAAGGTCTATATCTTAGTTCCTTTTTTATATTTGATCTATGATAAGTTAGTTAAATAATAGTTTTAAACAAATTCATTATGCATTCTAATTAACAAGTCATAAACCTGGAGGCCATAAATTCAATGGGGTGCCTATTTATATACTATATCTTTTCAATCGAGCTCCATTAATTATTTTGGTGAAGACATGACCCTAGAGTTTTTTAAGTATGATAGATCCATTATTGTTCAATTACTTGACTATATAGGAGGCCATAAATCCAATTTATTACTTTCATCGTTTTCCTTTTATCCTGCTATCATACAAGAGCACTAGATCTTTGACTGAAATATCCTCATTCATTATGTTTACTTCATTCCAAAAATTTTGTTGTTTGTTGTTTACTTTTTGATGATGAATAGGTAATAATATTTGTTCTTCAAGTTTTTGTATCTCAAATACCCTATCGTCAATAGCCTCACCTACCCCTACTCCCTTTCCCCCCCCCCTCTCTCTCTCTCTCTCTCGGAACTCCCTCTTCCCCAAACCTCCAATCCCTTAATCCCTCTTTCTCTATTTTGAACAACACTCCTCCTCCCCAAACCCACAACCCCATTTCTCTATCTCTCTCTTCCAAAACTCCTACCCACCCCCTACCCCTACCCCTTATGACTCCCCACCAACACCTCTCTCTCTCTCTCTCTCTCTATATATATATATACCTCCAATCCCTCACCCCCTACACCTACCTCCGATGTCTATCTCTCCTAATCCCCTTCCCCATACTACTAAACTTGCGCCATCTCTCTCTCTACAATTAACGATAGGGTTGGTTTTGTGAAGAATAATTAAGAAAAGATCATTAGATTTCTAAATGGTCTTAATTTGTCCATTCGATAGGAATTTTGTATAGTGGAGGGTTCCACACCCCCCTCTCTCTCTATGCTACTAATCCAGTTATACCTAAACCCCACCCCTCTCTCTCTCTCTCTCTCTCTCTCACTCTCTGAATCCCCCTTTCCCTACCACTAACCACTTGCATCCATTTATCTCTCTCTTTCTCCCTCTCCCCTCTACTTCCCCCCCTACCCTTAATGACCCACCACTCTCTCTATCTCCTAGTCTCTCTCCTACTCCCTCATATAACCAACCCCCCTCTATCTCTCTCCCCTACTTTCCCTACCCCTAACCCCACCTCTCTCTCATAATCCCCCTCCCCCTACCACTAACAACTCCCCCAGTCTCTCTCTCTCTCTCTC
This sequence comes from Larix kaempferi, assembly GCA_027924585.1. Lineage (NCBI taxonomy): Eukaryota > Viridiplantae > Streptophyta > Pinopsida > Pinales > Pinaceae > Larix > Larix kaempferi. The sequence goes on from BSBM01000357.1 coordinate 4,870,702, forward strand.
TCTCTCTCTCTCTCTCTAACCAACTCCCCATCTCTTTCTCTCCCTTTATACCTCTCCTCCCTAATTCCCCCTACCCTTAAACACCCCCCACTCTATCCATCTCCATGTCTCTTAGCTACTCCTACCACTATCCACCACCCCCAATCTCTCTCTCTCTCTCTCTCTCTCTCTCTCTCTCTCTCTCTCTCCTAATCCTACAACTAACCCCCCTCATTCTCTCTGTCTCTAAACCCCTAACCTCCAATATCTCTCTCTCTAAACCCCTAAACACCAATCTCTCTATAGACCCCCAACCTATTTCTCTCTCTCTCAACCCTAACCCCCAATGTCTATCTCTCTCTAAACTTATAACCCCTAATATCTCTCACTCTATACCCCTAAAATCTCTCTCTCTCTCTCCTACTCCCCCTACCCATAACCCCCTACCACTAACCACTAACACTACACCCCCAATGTCTCTCTCCTATTGCACCTACCCCTAATCCTACCTCCTTGTATCTCCTCATCGCCTCCTGCTACAACTAATCACGTCACCAAATCTCTCTCTTTCTCTCTCTCTCTCTCTCTCTCTCTCTCTCTACTCCTAACCCATCCTCTCCCTATATCTCCTAATATCCTTTCCCCTTCCCATTAAGAGCCCCTGCTCATCTATCTTCATATCTTTGTGTTTTCCCTACTCATCCCACTACCAATAACCCACCCTCATCTTCATAACCCTTACTAATTACCCCCTCTATTTTTCTCTCTCTCCACTCTAATCATCCTCATACCCCTAAACCCCACCCCTCGCTCTCTTAGTCCACCCTCCAACACCTCCCTCTCTCCCTTCTAATTCCCCACCCTCGTATTACTAACCAACAACATCTCTCTCTCTCTCTCTCTCTCTCTCTCTCTCACACACACACACACACACACCTACTTCCTTCCCCTATATATATTTCCTAATTTCCTTCCTACTCCTAGAACAAACCACCCCCCCTCCCACACCCGCTACTCCCCATACACCTAACCCCCCTATCTCTTCTAATCTCCCTATATATATATAAACCATCCATCCCTCTATATATTTCCTAATTTACTTCCTACTCCTAGAACAAACCACCCCCTACTCCCCATACACCTAACCCTCCTATATCTTCTAATCTCCCTTCCCCTTACATTCTTTGTTATGAGGCCCATTTTTTATCTCAAAATTCCCCTATTGCTCTCTCAACCTTACCGTGGTTCATTTCTCTCTCTCTAAAACACTAACCCCTCGATCTCTCTATCTCTAAACCCATAACCCTTGATCTCTCTCTCTCTCTCTCTAAACCCCTAACCTGCCTAATATTTTTCTCTCTAAACCCTTAACCCCCCATGCTTCATCCTCCTACCCCTACAACCCCACTCTATCTCTTTATCTCTCATACTTCCCATACCACTAACCCCCCCTTCTCTCTTACCAACCCCCCTCCTACACACCCAACCCTAACCAACCCCCTCTCTTTCACTTTCCTCCTCCCTCTATCTTTTACTAACCCCCTCTCCCCTATATTTCTCTTCCAACACCTTAAACCTCCTTTCTCTCAATCCTCGTCCCTTGTAAACTATTGTTAACCCCCACTATAATAATATATAATAACCCGCACACATTAATAATGTGGGTGTGTTACTAACACACGTGCATTAATAATGTGCACACATTATTAACGCATGCACGTTTTTTCCTGCAAAAGACAGAAATAAAACTTTTGCATTGCAACATTGTCTCCTCAAAACATATAGGTTGTTTTGTACGTGAATTTGGATTGCACATGAGGAGTATATTTTAAATTGAACATCTAGAAGGAATCCCCTAAAATCCAATGGAGGCCATTCATATTCCCTCAACAATCAATGATCTATTTGATGAAGAAGATATTCTATCTTTGGTAGATTGCAGGTATTCACCTAGGGATATTGGACAAGATACTCCTCATGTGCAATCCAAATTTGAACAACTAGATGTTCAACATATAAAGCACACACATGTACAATTCCCTCCCAATCTTGATTCTCATGTAAATGAAGTGCTACAATCTACTGAATATGTGATTCACACATCTTTTACACCCTTCTTATATCGACTATTTGGTGCATTCCCAAGAAATACTAGATGTATTCAAGCAAATGAAAGTCCTATAGAATCCATTGAAGGTAAGCTACTGAAAAAAGTATTGATTGGAAGTATAGAAAAATTTATTAAAGAATTTTTTGAATCAATAAATGATGCATCCAAATGTCAATTATTGTTGGCTTTGTTAAATTCACATTGTTTAGCCGTTGTTAGGATAATTTTAGGAATAAAGAGAGTTAAAGGCTCATATGATAGTAATCATGATGTTATAAATCTTCAAGCAGCTTTTAATACAATTGGAAAGTCTACTCATTGAAAATATCATAATGTTTCCCATCGTGTGCTATCATAATCGATTGTAAACAAGTACACAAGGAATTGTCGATTGTTGTCATGCACATCTAACATTTTTAAAGTAAATAGCAAAACTCTTCGAAAGTACTCTATTATAAGAGATAACCTTGACAACCCAAATCAAGTAGATTGTTGGGCCTTGATTGTAAGGTTGCCTCATTTAGGAAAGAAACTAATTGATGTTGTCAAGGAATTAGTACAAAATTTTTGGCATGACAATACCAGGCCTTCAAGGCTTCATCATCGAGCCAAAGAGATGTGCTAAAATTGAATAAAGGGACTAAATATTGTGAGCCCCACATTAAGCACTTCCTTGACATGACACAAACAAAGCTCTATGAGAGATTTAATATTGAACACGTGGAATTGAACCTAGGCCAAAGATCATTTGAAAAATGTAAACCTTTGTATGTTATTGTATGTTATAATATGCATAGACTGAAACACATGTTGTTGTAGATACCATGTAGAATATGTTTTTTTTTATGACATATATGTACACATTTGTCATGTTTTGCACACTAACATTGTGCCGGAGTTCTCATCCATACTACCATCCCTTTCGTCGAGGAAATTTATCCATGTGTCTAGGGCTAGATCGAAAAAAGTATTATGGGAAATATTGTATATATGGAACATGATGAAAATTAAAAAATACTTATGGTTATGTATTCATGGATTACAAAATAGGTGAAGTGGCCTATCACTTCACAAACATGTTCATTGGTACAAACATCGAATTGCAAACAATTTCTAGAAAGACCTCGCACAAGGTACGCTACTTCTTACCTCATTTAGGGAACGAGAGATTGATGGGGACCATTAGAAACATAGATTATCCATATGGTTTACATGAATGAAACCAGGTTTGTATGATAATAGATATGTTGGCATGATGTGGTATGTTATTTTTTATGGTTCCTTTCATTGATTAATTTCTATTTCAAATTCAATTTTTTCATGTATGCAATGTCCTAGTTTGAATATAATCTGTGAGGACACTAACTGTACCATCCTTTTGCAGTACAAGGTTCTAAAAAGAATCTAGAGATAGCACATGAAGGAGAGAACAAGAAAATGGTGTCTTTAGACACCACCATGACATGCTCTTTAATTTGTATATCCTTATCGGATTCTATATGTATTTGCAATCGTTAGTATTGGGTGTGAATCTAATGTATATGCAATATTTTTATAATCTCCCAATCATCTTTTTCGATAAAAATCTTCACAACCTCCTTATTATTGATATAGCCTCAACACTTACCCCAAGGTTCCCTCTCTAGTGGAATAGGTCCACCCTTTTATTGTATTACCCATGTATCTTAGATGTGAAACAAAGTTATACATACTGGAGAACACTTTATTGATTTCATCATTAGGTATATTTTGCATACAGGTGTTAGTTGTGTTTTTCATGTAGGTAGTAAGTGTCCTTTGCATGTAGATATTAGGTGTCCTTTTCATGTAGGTATGAGGTCAAAATTAAATAAGCTAAATTAATGTTTAATAACATAAAGGAATTATTTCAAATAATAAATATTAATTACCAAGAGGGGTTCATGTTTAGTTTTATTGAGGAAAAGTGGCACCTCTTTTATATACTCTTTGTTCCTTTGCATTGTGTCAATCCATGGCCCCTCTTTGTGTTATTAATTTGTAAATTGTCACAGATATCCCATTGAAATTTTTTTCAAGCCATATCTTAAATGATATTGCAAATTCCACGAGGTAAGTGATTTATTAATTGCAAGGTCTTCTTCTTACTCTACTATACTTTTATTTCCCATTCCTTTTATTTTCTCATTGATTGAACAATATTTAATTGCAATGGATCTGGAACCCCTATCTTTCCTTGTGGCTAATTTTTTAGCATGTTTTGATTGTCATGGATAGGTAGGGTTAGGGTTTTTAAATTCCCCATCTCTCAACTAGCATAGGATTTTGGAGTCTCTAAAAGATTCTACAAATTCTGTAACACTCAATTAGCTCACATTCCTACCTAATATTCCAATGCTAAGTCCTTTATGACAATACTTTACCAACATTTGAATCATCATTTGTGGATGGATCATAAGGTTTCAAATTCTTCGCATTGAATATTGAGTAAATGCACATTCATATATGTATTTTCCTCAACATTCATATAGCCATTCTATACAAATATTATTTGTTTTACTTGTTAGTAGCTACTATTAGTTTGAAATTGACCTATATAGTTATTATATGATAGCAACTATCCCTAAGGATATCAACCAAATCCAATGGTTATAACCCTAGTTCATAAAAAATAGATCTAGATAAGAACATGTTGAGATTTTTAGCGAGAAGCTTGAAATGATAATGCATGCATTGCCATATAAAGGAATTTGCAACACAAATTTTATGTTTGACCTTTTCATCAAAACATGGAATTGAGGAATGGATCAATTGTAGTGGTCCAGTGAATTTATTAGTTGAAAGAGGATAAACACATTGAGACACCTTAGTGCAAGAATATTATACTCTACCATTTTAGTCTTGAAGCATAGTAGAACAATACATTATTCATCTTGTAACGAGTGTGATGGTATACATTTATAATCATATGGAGGAATATAAATGTTCAATGACATGTAATTACCACTCCCCCCCATATTTGTCTAATAGGTTCTTTTATGGTCAAGGTTTTCAAATCACTTCCATGCTTTTGCTAATTTTGTTGCATCAAGTGCAACAACAACGCATTAGTTCTTGAGTTCATTGAGATGATGTACTTGTAACGTTTTCCTCCGAACAGACCAATAGGAAAATGATTTATAGATATGATTTTTCACTAAAATTTGCAAAACTCTCAATAAAAATAGAATCATAGTGGGAAATCTTCCATAAATTCAAGAACATGATGTTTCTCAAGTCCTTCTTACCCTAATTTATTCTCGTACTCGAGTGGGTATAATCATACTAATACTCTTATAACATGATATTAGAAAAAGGACATAAACAACCTACAACAAATTATGACATGTGCACAATGGTTTTTTGAAGCATGATTTATGGTATCCCATCCTTGAAATCTTCTGACAACTCGCTAAGAGGCTATGCACTTTTTGCATGATTAGGTCATGTATTGAAACCCATCAACTTTGGGAACATAGGTGGTGTTCCATGTCGAAAATTCCCAAACACACATGCAAGATTTACGGAACTCAATTCCAATGTCCTTTTTGGTTGTTATACCCTAATGACAGATTCACCAAGTGTCCCTAAAAGGATTTAGGAGGAAACCCACAAATCTCCCTAAAATGACGACCGTGATTTGGATTAATGAACCATCGACTCCACTGATCTCATGAAAATTCATTCCATATAGGAGCACCTCTCTCCCATGGATCCATCACTCGGTGCTTGTCTTGTTCATTAATATCAAGAACTAGGATGTTGCTCTGTAAAAGACTATGCACTTTCTGCATGATTAGGTAAAGCACTAAAACTCCTGCAGAATAATTCTATAACAGTAACAACTTCATAATATAAGGAACAAGAAGGATTGGTAATTTGGTCCACAATAGTCAACTAAAACATCTACCTGATATTTCCATACTATTTGGTCAGAATGCATGATTAAAAGGCAAAATCAATTGGTTAAAAACATAGCGTAGTTGGTGCAAGCGACCCCCTTCAAGTTTTTATCCTTTTCACTACTTGGTTGTCTTGGGCATCACTCTTTTGAGCTACTTTTTCTTTCCTCAATAACATGTCCTTAATGTACCTTATCATTAGAAAATGAAAAAAAAAATTGAAAACTGCTATAATTGAGGATCATAATAAAAATATGTTCTCTCTTTCAAGGAGGAAAGTTCCAATGTTTAAACATATCTTCTAAATTTAACAGTTTGAAAATTATATTAAACAAAATAAACTCTCCACCAAATAGTTCATACAGAAACAAGTTACCTTGTTTTATCTTGCTTGGTATTCTTAACTTCGTTTCTCCCACATATACTTGAATCAAGCCTCTTTTCCAAGTGGCTTGTTGTAGGTTTTGTTAAAATTGATTTGCTTGAGAAAGGTGGAATTCTTTTAATACACTGTTTTGTTACATTTACATTAACTTTCCCTTTAGGAGTACAAAGCTCCATGTCTAAGCTCCATAGTACAGAAATACAAGAATCAACATCACAAATATCAACAATATTATAGGACATAAAATCAACAAAGGGAACAAATGATAAATGAAAACAAGTAGCAAAAGTATATGTTTGTGATTAGTGTTTCCAGAAGACCCGTGTTTTTCTTTCTATACCAATGATGAATCTAACTTGAATTGCACATAGATATCCAACTTCCTTTTGTTAATAAAGTTAGGTAAAGTAAGATGGGAATAAATATTGTTGGGAATGAAGTATCATATACCATAAAAAGTGGTAAATTTCCAAAACATTATTTTCCTGAATCAGTTACATGGTCACAATTGCAAACGATAATTTTTCCATAGAAAACAATATAGGAAGAGTTTGAGCAATTTTTTCGAGATTAACGGATAAAATATCTAAAATGTGGATCAACACATTAATTAATGACATTTATCTTATAGACAAAATTATCAAGATAAGCAACTATGATTACGAGGTTACAGTCAACAAAGTATAACAAGTTAAATGTTACCTTCAGCCATGTCTCCTCCTTTATTGAAGCTAGGAACATCATTATTCATTGCATTGTCAACCAAGTTTTTGATAGGACAACACATTTCAACATGTTGGTCTTCGTGAAGACTGCATTTTATTTCATAATGAGATGATTCTCTTTCCTCTATTTTTTTCCACATATACTGCATATAAAAGGATAAGGGAATAAATTTAAAATATAATGCCATCTGAATTTCAATCACTCAGACACAAGAAAAAGGTGACACCCAAATACATATGCTCAAACGTTATCCATAAATAATATTCTTCCTACAACTTTTTATTTAACCAAAGTTTAGTACATTATATCTATGGGGGGCAAAAGAGTGTCTAGGATTCTAAAGTTTTAAGAAGCTATTCATATCAGCCAAATCAATCCATCTAGACAATGTGAGATCCTTCCCCAAACAAGAGTATCCATTTTAATTGGATCCAAAGTTACCCTTCTACAGAGAAGCATATGATACTCTCAGAGCAATGAAAAAAACATAATTGCTCTAAATTATCGTTTACTCTTTATCATCATCATTTCAACCTTATTTGTCTATTGGACCTGTTTAAACTTTAAAGTAGTTTTTTAAATTTTAAAAATGTTTCTCTATGATATAGTATTTTTATTATAAGACATCTAACATAAATAATATTTTGAATTTTATATTCATTTTAGTATATTTCATTCCTCCAACATGTTGACTAATTTAATCTTTTCTTAGCAGCATTTCTAGTTTCATGCAAGACTATTTCATGTTTTAAGCTTCAATTAACGGACACTTTCACCTGTAGATGTCTACAATACATATAGAGTAGAAAGTGAGTTTATGTGTCTTATGCCCTATTGCCAACATTCTGCATGAAAGAATAGAACATGCATATTCCAGTGGGATGAGACACCCATGCAAACAAGGAAAACTCCAAGGCAAAAGGAATTAACTTTAACAGACAAAACCATAAAAGCATGTTAATGTTGGAGAGAAGAATAATGCAAAGACGTCAATTTGGAACTTGCAATTTATTGCATGCTTTAGGATTGGAAAATATTTTAGACATATATTGAGCCTTATGAAGCATATTTACTATGTAAAGAGTTTTAATTTTGGGTGAACATCCAAGCGCACACACAAAATAGCCTATGGCAGTTTGCAATAACAATTTTCTGTGAAGTCACAACCATTGACATTAACTCTGAACCTCAACACTTCAACCAACATTTTAATTTAATCCTAATCTAAACATCATAAATACAAAAAAGATAGATTTGATTAGTATATGGAGATTTTGAGTTTGAGATGATGTCAAACACACCATATGATACAGTGTTTGAATGGAAATTTTTTCCACTGAATGCGGGAAAAAAAAGTTTTTCAAGCCATGTCTTTTTATATTGGAGATATAGGCCTTGTCACAAGTTTGGGAAATCTTATTCCCGAAAAACTTACCTTTGATGGGCATAATCTAACAAAAATGGGAAACATTAGAACTAGCTATGAAAATAGAACAATCAGAGATTCTGGATTTTGAATATTTGATAAAGAAGTTCAGACTATTGATGTGAAACATAATCCTGAGATATGTCACAATAGAAAGATAGCTTGCAACATCAAATAAATAACAACCACAAGCCAAAGAGGGCCCACAAGGAATAACACCAAAACCGTTGATAATGTGAGTACCATTGTGAGGGAGGATGCTATCACATCAATGTAGGGACTTGCATCCCAAATCCACCTTCTGGATTGAAAAAACTTTTGGTGTAGGTAGTCCCTGATAGGTGAATATTATTGGCCAGAGATAGAAATTTCATTATTGGCTAGTAGCACGCATTGCCCAAAACTATGAAGAGTAGGGGTGGAACAATAAAATTTTCATGTTGTTCAAGTTTCCATCCCTTACCATCATGGTTCCGGGAAATATACGGAAGACCCTGATGACATTTCAGTCCAATCCTCAAGGTTCGACAGGCCTTATAAACCATCTTTGTTTCATAATTATTATGCATTTAGGAGTAATCATCAAGGGAAAAGCACACCGCGCAGTCAAAAGATTGAACTGTGTAGTAAATAAATATTTTTCTTTTCCTCGCCTTTATAACTTCGCTTCTCCTAGCATATACTTGGCGAAATAAACTTCTAATTTTTCCGAACACTTTACTTCACAGATTAACTGCGCGGAGATTAACTGCGCATTTCAAATTTTTACTGCCCAATTTTAAACAAGATTTATCTTAAAACATTTCTTATTAGGACATAAGAACCAAAACATTTACGTGAAACTTATGTCGAAGTTACTTCGCATTAAAATAGAACTTTTACAACTGTGAAATATGTGGAAATCTTGATTTGATTTACAGACTGTAAATGTAGACAACATTTACACAGGTAAATATAAAGAAGATGTGCGGCATGCAAAAAACAACATTCTTGAGAATGAATACATAAAACTAAAGACTTACATATTACCATAGTAAAACATAGCAACTTTGCCGCACTACAGAGAGATGATATTTTACTTGATCTTTCACTTCTTATAGAGCTTGGGCTCGTAATGCATTTTACAACCAATTTCTTCTTCTCCTTTCACTCCTTACATATCTATCTAATATTCTGTGGGTGATTTTCATTTATACAAAAACACTTGGTTTTGCTTCACCTAGAAGTTACTAGGTTACATTAAACATTGCAATTAAATTCTACCTAAGAAGTTATTTACTTGTGGAATACAAACACATTTAAATAAATACAAGAAGACGTGAGCTGGATTGGTTGTAGACCGACTGACTCACTGACATAACAGACTAACAAATAAACTGACAAAGTGACTGACAGAGCCAGCGCAGATTAGATACACAATCAATTCTTAATTACGATTTTCCAACACTCCCCCTTAATTATGAGCGGATGGGGATCATTAAACAAAAACAAAATTTTACAAAATATTTTAGAGATGAAACATGCTCTATGCATGACGAAGTTCACTGTGTAGAACTTGTCACTCCCAAACAACTTCATGGATATTGGAATGTGTCCCTTGCCAATGGTTTTGTAAATATGTCTGCTACCTGATCTTCAGACCTGCAAAATTCTAAACAGATTTCTTTGTTGTTTATCAATTCTTTGATAAAATGATACCTTGTGTCGATGTGCTTGGTTCTCTTGTGGTGCACATGATTCTTTGACAATGTGATAACTAAATTGTTGTCGCAGTAAATGACTATGGGTTCTTGCAGGTTTTGTGACAGATCACTTAACGTCCTCCACATCCAAACAACTTGATATGCAACGCTTTTAGTTGCAACATACTCTGTTTCTGCTGAAGAAAGAGTTACTATGGGTTGTTTCTTTGAAGCCCATGATCCAACACATGTTCCTACATGAAATGTATTCCCAGACGTGCTTTTTCTGTCATATATGCTGCCTCCATTGTCACTGTTAGTGTATCGAATCAGTTTGAAATTTTCTGAGGTTGAATACAAAATACCAAATTCTTTTGTTCAAATTACATACCTCAGAATTATTTTACATGCTTGCCAATGAGATTATTTTGGTGACTCCATGACTCTTGAGATTATGCTGACTCCATACATGATGTCTGGTCTTGTCACTGTAAGATACATAAGGCTTCCAACAAGCCTTTTAAACAACGTAGGATCTACATTGGATCCATCATCTTCCTTGCTCAATTTCAAACCTGTTATCATTGGTGTTGGATCTGTCTTACAGTTTAACATCTTAAATATGTTCAAGAAATCACTTGCATACTTCGACTAAGATATAAATATACCATTTTTAGACTGTTGGACTTCAATGCCCAGAAAATACTTCATAAGCCCCAAATTAGTCATTTCGAATTCACTTTCCATGACTGATCTAAATTCTTCTATGCCAAAATCACCAGTAAATATTAAATCATCTACATACAGGCACACAATTAGCTTATTACCTTGCTTGTTGATTTTTGTGTACAACGTTGGCTCACATTCACTTCTGTGAAATCCATTCTGAATGAGGTAAGTGTCAATGCGACTATACCAAGCTCTAGGATCTTTCTTCAAACCACAAAGTGCCTTTTTCAGTCTGTATACAATGTGTCCTTGTCTTGGGACTTCGTACTTGTAATACCCCATTTTGACCCTTATGATATATTGGCTTTTAATGTAAATAATGTATACATGCGATGTATGTTTCCCTAGCGTGGAGCTCAAGGCCAAGGCCCCGCTAGTGTATGTCCGTATTTTTTAAAAATGGACAAGCATTTGACATTTTGTTATCCATGCGCTATTAAGCCATGGGATATTGTAAATTGATGTAAATATTAATATTTCAATAAAATACTAAAATTGACTATGGAAGAAACTAATGAGAAGGGGCCATGTGTATTCCACTAGGGAGTGGTGAGGGGGTTGTGGGGATGAACCATAGGCTCCCAAATGTCATTTTGAGAACCCATTTGACTTTCCTTACTGACATTTAATTTAGCTGTAAGAAAGTTGTTGAGAAATCAATCCATGGCTTCAATGGAGCATGGGCAGCCTAGAAATTCGTATAATAGGTATGGGATCTATTTTTCTTGTACCACAAGTCGCTCTACATCATGGGAATTGGTTCTTCCTCACTCCCATTCCATGGTTGAACATCCCAATGTTAGGATATTTAGACACTTAGGAGTTAGTTAAGATCAACTTGTGTAATATATCCGTTAGGGATAGTGTGTTTCTTTAGTATGCATTAGTATGCATTTGTAAATACTTAATCCGATGGTCACGATATGTTTCCGACATAGAGTGATCCGACGGCTCAACTTCTCTTAGATCAAACCTAACCTTGATCCGTGGCTTAACACCCGATTGGTCCATGATCTCTATTTAAAGAGCATGGAGGGTCATTCTTTAGTTGATCGATTATGAGAAGCTCATTTGTAACATTCTTTCTTTGCATAATAAATTGTCCCGTAGAAGTTATTTGGCCGGGGCCGTGGAGTGTTTCCCTCAAGAGGGTTTAAACCACGTCAAAACATCGGTGTGTTGATCTGTGATCTGTTTGAGTGAAGTGGTTGCTCTTGGTGTTCGGTCCTTTGGTAGTACCCTGTGTACCCGAACATGGTATCAGAGCTTTTATGAAGTGCCGCTTCCGGTTATGATCTAGATCTTGAACTGCTGTTGCCGAAACTCGAAAAGGTTTCTATTTATGGCATTTCTATGCATTTCTGGGCTGTGGGAGGTGTCCCATTGCGTCTGGAGCATCATTTCCATTAGGAAATAGTTTTCGTTTGATCGAAAACGGTTCCCGGTTGCTCCAGAAACGTGTATTTCATCAGATCTGAAGGTATAATGTTACAGTGACACATTTTTTTTATTTCGTTTTTAATAAGAAAATAAAATCTCATATTTCATTTTTTTTACTGTTAGATTTTTTTTGGGTTCGGATTGTTGCTTTCCCGTCTGCGTATGCTCTTTGCCGTGCACCTTGAGCGATCTCGGCAAATCAGAAATAGAAAGGGAAAGGGTTTTTCTCGGCTGCGTATGCTCTTTGCCGTGCACCTTGCACGATCTCGGCAAATCAGAAACAGAGAGAAAACGTAGACTTTCCGGGAAAGCTAACAAGATCTAACTCCACAAGTGTGGAAATTTTTTTTTTGTTTTGTTTTGTGGTCTGTTTTGCAGGAAAAAGGGCAAGCACGCAAACCGAGCAAGAAGAGTAAAAAAAAAAGCTCCCTTCCTCATTCCCATATTTTACATACATTTTAATCTAGCTCACTTGGTTCAAAGTTGCTTTATTCCTTAATAGGTCTTGAGTTCAAGTCTTAGGAAATTACTTTTAAAAAGAAAAGTGCATGCAATTTCTATTTTCAAGTTACTTTATTGTAAAAGTGCATCTCACTTAAATAATAAAAAATAAAAATACAAATGAGTCACTTAAGCTTTTTATTTATTGTTGCACTATTTAAAAGTAATATCATTGTAAAAGTGAAATCACTTATTTTACAAAAGTGATTCACTTAAAAGCAACTTTTTTGTGAAGTGATTGTCAAAAGGTTCATCTTGGGAAGAGGGGGGTTCTTTTTTTTGCTGGACATTCTCTAGCTGTCACGTCACTATTGGGGACATCTTCAACAGTTTCTTTGTTCAAGCATAACTTCATCATACAGAGTCAGTTTTCAGTGCTGTTTTTTTTTAAACCGCCTATTTTTTCGAGCTCTTCACATCCAGACTATTGGTTTCTACTTTTACAGCCATTAATTTACAAATATGGCCGCCCATTGTGATATTCTACTTAACAGTTCCAACTATTTCTCATGGAAATCTCGTATGGAGGATGTTCTACAAAGTAGGGGACTTTTCAGAATTACCATAGGGAAACAAAAAGAACCCACTGATGATGATAAGAAAATAAAATGGGCAAATAGATGTGATGAAGCTTGTGGATTGATTGGGATGTCAATCTCTACTGATTTACGATTCCACATATCTGGAATTGATGAACCTAATACTGCTTGGGACAAGTTGGAAACTGTGTTTGATAAACACAATGAAATTCAAGGTCACCAACTCGAAAATGAGTTGATTGCTTTAAATCCAAGTGACTTTTCATGCATTCAAGATTATTTATCTAAGTAAAAAACTCTTAAACTCTTATGTGCAGAATGTAAGATTGAGAGGGAAGACAAACAGTGCATTTATCATATTCTTTCCAAACTTGGACCTGCATATTCTGTTTTTGTATCTATATTTTACTCCATGAAAGCATCCTTGAATGCAGCTAGCTATCAAGAGCCTAGTCTTGAATCCTTTTGTGATTACCTGATTAGAGAACAAGATAAACTCATTCATCTTGGAATAATCAACAATGCAGATACATCTGGGAAATCCTTATTGTCCCAACAGAAAGAAAAGTCCAAGCCTCCCAAGAAACAAAATTTTCGCAATAATAAGTCAAACAAGGGTCCCAAACCCTCTCAGTCAGCTCCTTCTTTAAAAAATGACAAAGGATCAAAGCAAAAAGGTAAGAAGACTGAGCGTCATTGCAACTATTGCGGGAAAGATAATCATGATGAATCTAAGTGTTTCAAGAAGATGGCAGCCTTGGAAGAAGCACCACATCAGCCTAGATTCGTCTTCAGAATCTACCTCTCATGGACATGCACTTTGTGCTTCTGGTTATTCTTATAATGCATCTTCTTCTTCTACTTCAAATGAATGGCTCATTGATTCTGGAGAATCTTATCATATGGCTAAGGATCAAGCCATCTTTTCTACTATGCATGAATGTAACACCAAACAAATATTTGTTGGTGATGATAGATCTCTAAGTGTTGTAGGAGCTGGAACAGTTCTAGTAGATAATGGTCATTTTAGTGATGTACTATGTGTTCCAAGAATTTTCTGCAATTTGTTATCAGTCTATCAGATCACTCATTCTGGTGAAGGTAAAACTTTGACCTTTACACCTCACCAAGTTGTAATCAAGGATTTTAAAGATCCTCAACAGGTCCTAGCTACCGGAATTGTTGATGATATTACCTGGTTGTACAAGTTTAACAACTTTGGGTCATCACCTTTCTCTTCAGTTTTTGTTGCTCATAGTGATAACTTGAGCAAACTTTGGCATGAGCGATTTGGTCACTTAAATTATCGCTCATTGCAACAACTATGTAAAGAAAATATGGTCACAGGTCTTCCGATGGTATCTTGCAGGGATGGTGTTTGCTCCGGTTGTGTACTCGAAAAACATCATCGGGACAGTTTTGACAAACGTGCCTCTTGGCACGCCTCGGTTCCCTTAGAGCTTGTGCATAGTGACTTGTGTGGTCCTCTTCCATCTGCTTCCTTTTCTAGTTTCAAGTATTTCTTAACTTTCATTGATGACTACACCAGACGCACTTGGGTTTATTTCCTAAAACTTAAGAGCGAAGTATTTAACATGTTCTTGGCCTACAAGGCCCTTGTTGAAAAACAATCTGGTCATCAAATTATTAAGTTAAGATCTTACAATGGAGGAGAATATGTTAACAAACAGTTCACTACTTTCTGCACTGAACAAGGCATCCAACAACAGCACACTGTTCCATATACACCACAACAAAATGGTGTAGCTGAGCGGAAGAACCACACTTTAAAAGAAATGGCTAATTGTATGATCCAATCTAAGGGACTAAGTCTTCAATTTTGGGCTGAAGCCATAAATTGTGCAAATTACATAGTTAATCGCACCCCCACAAAAGCATTACAAGGTATAACACCGAAAGAAGCATGGAGTAAAATTAAACCTAATGTAAGTCACTTTCTTGTGTTTGGTAGTGAAGCATGGGCTCACATTCCGGATGAAAAACGGAAAGCATTGCAGCCTAAAAGTGAAAAGTGCATATTTGTTGGATATTCTAAAGATGTAAAAGGTTATAGACTTCTTCAACCACATTCTCATGCTATAATCATTAGAAGAGATGTTAAATTTGATGAAAATATCTTGGCCTGCGAGCCTAACTCGGTGATTGTGCCATCTTTGGCCTGCGACCGATTCGGCGTATGTGCCTTCTTCTTCTTCTTCCAACTTCCTTGACAGGTTTCCAACTCCAGTTTCTGATGATGACAGTGAGGATGAAAATCCACCTCCGCCTGCTCATGTTCCTCCAGTTGCACCAGCACAAGTGCTTCCTCGATGGGTCCGTTCAACATGTGAAGCAGTTGGTGATCTTGCCGGTGATCCTAGAGATCAACGTCGAACACGTTCTCAGTTTCAGCGAGCCTCTTCTCTTTTGGCTCAAGTTTCCGAGAATCATGATCCAGAAACTTTTGCAGAAGCTTCAGGGAATCCAGATTGGAATGCAGCCATGGATGAAGAATATCGTTCCTTAATGGCGAACGATACTTGGGATCTTGTACCTATTCCAAAAGGAAGAAAACTGGTCAGATGTAAATGGGTCTACAGAACTAAGTATGCATCAGATGGAAGTGTTGAAAGACTTAAGGCAAGGTTAGTTGCCAAAGTTTTTTCTCAAGTTGAAGGGATTGACTACAATGAAACCTTTGCTCCTATCGCAAAAATGAACTCCATCCGCCTTGTTCTTTCCCTTGTAGCCTTACACAACTGGGAAGTCCATCAAATGGATGTCAAGTCTGCCTTCTTACATGGTGATTTACAGGAGGAAATTTACATGGAACAACCTCCTGGCTATGTTCAGAATAACTCTAGCCTTGTCTGCCGCCTTATGAAATCCTTATATGGTCTTAAGCAAGCTCCTAGAGCTTGGTATGCCAAAATGGATAACTTTCTCCTTGACACTGGTTTTTCTAGATGCCATTCTGACCCCAATGTCTATACCAAGAAAGTAGGGAACCATCTCATCATACTTGTTCTATATGTTGATTACCTTATTCTTACTGGTACTGACCCTAAGCTTATAACCCATGTGAAATCCAGTCTTAAACAAACTTTTGAAATGTCAGACTTAGGACATTTGCATTATTTTCTTGGTCTCCAAGTTCTGCAAACCAAAGAAGGAATCTTTCTTTCTCAGTCTAAGTATGCTTGTGACCTTCTTCGTCGCTTTCACATGGAAGATTGTACACCAGCCCCTTCTCCCTTCCAGTCTGGAGTCAAACTTTCTGCCATTTGTACTTCACCTGAAGTAGATGCCACCTTGTATCGTCAGCTTGTTGGTAGTCTTTTATACTTGACTCATTCCCGTCCTGACGTTTCCTTTGCCGCTGGTCGAGTTGCTCGTTATATGCAGACACCTCATGAAAGTCACTGGAAAGCAGCTAAAAGAATACTTCGATATATTCGAGGTACAATTCAGTTTGGGATTCATTATAGTACAGGGGGGGAACCTTTGTTGGTTGGTTTCACTAATTCAGATTGGGCCGGTGATCCTGATGATCGAAAGTCTACTGCAGGTTATGTTTTCAGTCTGGGATCTGGACCTATTACTTGGGCTTGTAAGAAACAACAAGCTCTTGCTCTTTCCTCAGGAGAGGCAGAATATCGAGCATCAGTTAATGCTAGTCAGGAAGCTTTATGGCTTCGACAGATCCTTTCAGAGTTTGTATTCGAGCAGCAGCAGCCTACTCCACTTTGGTGCGACAATCAAAGTGCCATCAAGCTTGCCAAAGATCCAGTTCTACATCAACGCATCAAACACATTGAGCTACATATGCACTTCATCCGAAATCTTGTTCATGATCGTGTTCTTGAAGTGCTCTTTTGCCCTACAGATGATCAAGTTGCAGACATCTTCACCAAGTCTCTTACAGAAGCAAAGTTTTTTAAACTTCGAACTATGTTAGGAGTTCAGGAACTTGTCATTAAGGGGGGATAGGCTCTAATGCCTCCTTCCTTCTCCTAATAGTGTCACTTTTGTAAATCCTTCAATCCTATCCCAAGTTGTTCTTAAGGGGGGATGTTAGGATATTTAGACACTTAGGAGTTAGTTAAGATCAACTTGTGTAATATATCCGTTAGGGATAGTGTGTTTCTTTAGTATGCATTAGTATGCATTTGTAAATACTTAATCGGACGGTCACGATATGTTTCCGACATAGAGTGATCCGACGGCTCAACTTCTCTTAGATCAAACCTAACCTTGATCCATGGCTTAACACCCGATTGGTCCATGATCTCTATTTAAAGAGCATGGAGGGTCATTGTTTAGTTGATCGATTATGAGAAGCTCATTTGTAACATTCTTTCTTTGCATAATAAATTGTCCCGTAGAAGCTATTTGGCCGGGGCCGTGGAGTGTTTCCCTCAAGAGGGTTTAAACCACGTCAAAACATCGGTGTGTTGATCTGTGATCTGTTTGAGTGAAGTGGTTGCTCTTGGTGTTCAGTCCTTTGGTAGTACCCTGTGTACCCGAACACCCAACATCAGTTTTCATCCATTACACATGCCCAGCAGTGAGAAAAACCAGCAATCGCAACTATGAAAGAACCCATGTTTTGAAGTGCCATAAACACCCATAATTTGGTATTGACAGTGAAATCCAATGGAGAATCCATAGGTATGAACCTTGGGGCAAAATTGAGAGTATTAGATACCCCGAAATCCATTGGAAAATCGAGTTTTTATAGCCGGAAAAATTCAGTGACGGGATTGAGTTATTTGGTAACAGAATTGTGAGAAATCCAAGTGTGAATGATTGAACAGAGGTTGGGTTTGCTTGATAAACCCAATGAAGGCTGGAATCTCAAGAAGTTAGCAGCTGGACCTTTCTATCCCACCCTGAATAACACTGGAGGGAAGGGACGCCTAAGGGACTGTGCAGCAAAGAAGGGGACCTTCCTTGTGTTGGGTGAGGTAGGTATTGTGGGTGCCATGATTATTGAATTCATTTGAGATGTCTGTAGCTCTGTGGTTGAGCTCACTGGATTAGCATCCTCCTCCCTGGCTTATTGAATGCTTGATAAACCCAACTAGGTGTTGGCTTAGCAAGACTGTTTGAGTGAAACCATGGCTGTGAGTGAGGTTGTTTAGTTCCTCCTTAGTGGATACACAACCCATCTCGGGGGTGATCTCTCAGCTGAAAGAATATAGGCTGGACATAAATCTATGTCTGGGTGGAATGTTGCTCTCACATAGCTAGTTGTTTGGACAACTTCATCTCAAAGATAAGTGTTCTCTGTGGTTTAAATTATATGCATTATGTGTTCTGCAATGTATTAATTCCGAAAGATAATTGGTCATGTTGATGGAATGAAAGGCACCCTATTTTATGCAATGTGATAATTGATGACTGTTATATGCATGATGAAACTGTGTGTATATATAGTGTTTAATTTCGCTGTGTTTGTTGAGTATGAATATGTATACAGAAGTTTTTATTTATCCATGAATTTCTTAGTAATGTATGGGGCTGAGATTGTTAAATAAGCTTAGTATGTTTGGTCATGTTTCCTCCCTTGCGTAGGATTGATGGGAGGGGACGTGACAGTAGCCTTGTGGCTGCTCCACATATACTTCCTCCTCCAAATAACCATTTAAAAATGCAGACTTAACATCCATTTCGTAAACAGGCCATGTCTTATGTTTGCGATGGCCAAAACTGTTCTGATAGTGTCCATTTGTGCTACAGGTGCAAAAGTTTCATTGAAGTCTCTACCAATTTGATGTGTGAACCCTCTTGCTACCAATATTGCCTTGTGCTTCTGCACATTTCCATCAACATCTTGATTTGTCTTATAAATCCATTTCACGCTTATCACATCCTTGTCCTTAGGAACATCGACTAGTTCCCATGTTTGATTCTTCTCAATGCATTCTATTTCTTCATCCATGGCTTGTGCCCAAACTTTATCTTCAACAACTTATTCAAATGTTAGAGGATCATTAACTTGAGAAAATAATGCAAAAACTGAGAATGAATTGGTTGTACCAGACTCATATATTTCACGCAGACTTGTTGTCTTTATCGGAGTTGTTGGTGTCGAACTACGCGATCTGCTTGATGGAGTTTGCTGCACACTTGATGTGCTTGTCGGAGTAGCTTGAATTGCGACTTGTGTTGGAGTTACTTGTGATGAAACATGTTGCGCTATCCTGGGAGTAGATGGTGCTGTGACATTCTGATTCACATGCGGAGTCTCAACCACATCCTCTGCAAGGTCATCATGTTCGACATGTGACACAATTTTAACATTTTTCTCTACGGTTCCATCCCATGCTTCATTTTCTACAAACTGGACATCTCCACTGATGATAACTTTTCTTGCAACAGGATCATACATCTTGTATGCTTTTGTGTCTTTAGAATACCCAATAAAAATACATTTCTGTCATTTATTTTCTAATTTCCTTCTTAGCTGATCTGGAACATGTGTGTATGCTACACAACCAAAAACTTTTAAATGCGAAACACTATGTTTCATACATTTCCATGCTTTCTGTGGAACTTTGTTCTTCACACTCTTTGTCGGACATTGATTCATGATGTATACAGCAGTTTCCACTGCTTCAGCCTAGTATTCATTTGACAAATGCATGGCTGCCAACATACTGGACGCCATCTCCATAATGGTTATGTTCTTCCTCTCTACGATACCATTCTACTGTGGTGTATATCGCGCAGTGAATTGCCTGTGTATGCCATGAATTTTACAAAAAAATGAGAAATTATTTGAAACATACTCACCACCTCTATCTATTCTTAAGATTTTGATGTTGTAACCACTCTGCTTCTCCACAAGTGCCTTGAACTGTTGAAAACAACCAAATGCATCAGATTTGTGTTTTAGAAAATATGGCCAGGTTTTTCTTGTGAAATCATCAATAAATGTGAGAAGGTAAGTGCATCCTCCCATGGATAGTGTTTGCATTGGTCCACAAATATTAGAGTGCACAATTTCAAGTGGTGTGCGAACTCTATATGACTTTTCGACTGGAAAAGTCTCTCCGTTTTGTTTTCCAAAAATACAGCATTCACAAATTCTCTCTGTCTTTTCAATCAATGGAAATCCTTTCACCATGTCCTTCATGTGCAGTAGCTTCATCCCACCAAAATTCAGATGTCCAAATCTGAAGTGCCATTACCAGGATTCATCCTTTATTTTGGTTTCAAACGCAGCTTGCATTCCATTGCCGTCTTTTTCTTCCTTGTTGCAGTGAACTTCTGCTTCCTTACTTTCTACTTTGAATGCAGCTCCAGAATTTTCATTCTTACTTCCATGAACAACTTGAGTTGATTTTCCTTTTATGATTGGTATTATCCTCAAAGGAAACAAGCGATTGCTTATCATCTACACTTCAACAATTAATTGATTGCTTGGATATATGTCCTTGATCAGACAATGCTTTCCTATCATATGAACTCTATAATCTTTTTTCATATGTTGTCCAATACTCATCAAATTATACTTCAAACCTTGAACATATTAAACATCAAGCATAAATTTCTGCTCCCCCTATTTGGTTAGAATATCAATAGTACCCTTACCCAAAACAGTGACTTGAATATTATTTCCAAGTGTGACATCAGTTTGAACTGATTTATCTAGACTAGAAAATAGATTTAAATTGCCAGTCATATGATTGCTACATCCTGAGTCTAAATACCATATGTCTTTTGGACTTTCTTGGGCAACATTGCATTCAAGTGGAGATGCACGTGCTAAGAACAGTGAGCTGCTCAGAGTACTGTTGTTGCTTGACTGTGTTTGGCCTTGATTTCCTTGGTTATACTACTTATTCTTGCATTCATATGCGAAGTGTCCAAACTTCTTACAGTAATGACATTGAATTTTTGATTTATCATACCTTTGTCCACTTGGTTGACTAAGGATCTGATTCTGACCTCTACCAGCGAAATGTGTAGGGCTGTTGCTGTGACCTCCTCTGAAAGAACTTCTTCCTCTGCCTCTAGAGTTTGATCTCCCCCTGCCTCTTCCACGACTTATGGATGACTATGCTGCAAATGCACCTTCCAATGATGTATCTGAACTGTTTATTCTATGTTCATGATTGAGGAGTGAGGCTTGCAACTCATCAATAGTAAATTGGGACAGATCTTTGTTTTCTTCCAGGGTCACAACTAAAGATTCAAATTTATTTGGAAAAACTCTAAGAACTTTTTCAACAACTCTTTGGTCACTTAGATTTTCAACATGAGAATTTATTTGATTAACCAAACCAATAACACGAGTATAGAATGAGTCTACTGACTTTGTATCTTTCATTGATAGGTATTCAAAATCTCTTCTAAGAATTTGTAGTTTGGTAGTCTTTACCTTGTTCAAACCTTGATAGGAAGTTTCCAATGTGTCCCATGCTTCCTTAGTTGACGTCGTTGTTTCAACTCTTGGGAGTATGGATTCATGTGTCGCTTGATGTATTTGGAACAACACCTTTCCATATTTCTTCATTTGTTCCCTCAAGACATTCTTCTCAACTTGTGTGAGATTGTTGTATGTTGTTAGGTCTGTTGATTCTACATAGCCATTCTGGACTATTTCCCATACATCTTGACCTATGAACAAAGCTTTCATAGTTAGAGACCAATATTCATAATTTTTTCCTAAAAAGATTGGAGTTTGCAAATGACCAGAAGTGGAAGCCATTCTTAGCTTTAATTGCTTTTCCCCTTTTTGTAAATACAATTTCTACTTTCCCTAAACCAGGCTCTGATACCAGATCAAGGGAAAAACACACCGCGCAGTCAAAAGATTGAATTGTGTAGTAAATAAATATTTTTCTTTTCCTTGGCTTTAGAACATCGCTTATCCTAGTATATACTTAGCGAAGTAAAATTTTAATTTTTCCGAACACTTTACTTCACAGATTAACTGCGCGGATAGCATTTCAACTTTTTACTGTGCACATGAACTTTGCATAAGAGCACAGTTAACTTCGCGGACTTCTGAATTACTTCATGAAGATTAACTTTGCACAAGTTAACTGCATAACCCAATTTTAAACAAGCTTTATCTTAAAACATTTCTTGTTAGGAGATAAGAACCAAAAAATTTATGTGAAACTTATGTCGCATTAAAATAGAACTTTTACCACTGTGAAATATGTGGAAATCTTGATTTGATTTACAGACCGTAAATGTGGACAACATTTACACATGTAAATATGAAGAAGATGTGGCATGCAAAAACCAACATTCTTGAGAATGAGTACATAAAACTAAAGACTTATATATTACCGCAGTAAAACAAAGCAACTTTGCTGCACTATATAGAGATGAGATTTTACTTGATCTTTCACTTCTTACAGAGCTTGGGCTCGTAATGCATTTCACAACCCATTTCTTCTTCTCCTTTCACTCCCTACATCTCTATCTAATCTTCTATGAGTGATTTTCATTTATACAAAAAAATTGGTTTTGCTTCACCAGGAAGTTACTGGGTTACATTAAACACTGCAATTAAATTCTACCTAAGAAGTTTATGACTTGTGGAATACAGACATGTTTAAATAAATACAAGAAGATGTGAGCCGAATTGGTTGTAGACTAACTGAATCAGTGACATAACAGACTCACAAATAAACTGACAGAGTAAGTGACAGAGCCGACACAGATTAGATACGCAATCAACTCTTAATTACGATTTTCCAACAAATCACACTAAAGTACATATTAGAAGATGATTGTTAATGTAGAACGAAATCATAACATACATATATGGCCATGGTAATAAAACAACTTACAACATAACATACATAGAAACCACATGCCAAAGGGCATGACACTTTTAAATTGCCAACGATGTTATTGTCTGTATAAGGGAGGATGATGTTCCATCTATCGAGGGATCCATAAATTTAGATTTTTATTTCAAGGATTGGGTTTGTGATTTGCATTCATTTTTATGACCTGGTCAGATTCTTCGTTATAAGTGATGTTGAGATTCCCAAGTAAGACATTGTTTTGAATTAAAATATGCAATAGATATTAAGAAAAAAACTATGAAAGTAGATTGCTACTCACGTGATGCTGCATAGGTTCTTGCAGTTTCAAACCATCCTTCATCTTGTTGGGATTCCTCCTTTGTCTCACCTTGAATACAATTGGAAAAATGAGGAGCAGAGAATTCATAGTCCAGGTCGATTTGGAAATCCGAAAACCACCTTTCCAACATCCTCTACATCTGACACCTCCATTCCAATCATCACCGTAAAAACCTAGAAAGAAAGCTTAAACCTTTGTGGTCTAAAACCCTGACGAACATGACCACGAAGAGGTCAATTTTAACACAACAATGCCAAGTCTCTCTCAGGCATTTTATCAAACATATGGCATGCAAAATTAATCCTCCCACGTTTAGGATACATGGCTACGAGGGCAGTAATCACATGAGCATTTGATTCAAACCCACTTCTAATAACATACCCATTAATCTCCTGACCTTATTGTAGAGCTGCCAATATTCCGCAAGTTGGGATATGGATTCATACCCGTAGACCCCATTGTTGGAATAATGCAGAAATAGGATTTTAGATATTGTGAATCTTCTAGATTTGATGAGTTGTTTAAGATCCAAGTTTATAGGATCTAGATCTAGGTTTGTTTGAGATAGCATAAGCTATTTAATGTAATCATCTCTTCATTAATAATTGAATTGGTTTGATACCATTCCTGTGTGTGTGTGAGCCTTTGGCTCTGCATTCCTCCTCTCCAATTTTTAATTTGGTATCAGAGCCCATTGTGGCCTTTGGATTGAAGAGCCCATTGTGGCCTGTGGTGAAGAGCCAAAAGTGGCGTAGATTGAGTGCCTGATTGGCCTGTTATGAGGATCCCATTGTGGCCTGATTGTGAGAGCCCTTAGTGGCTTGCTAAGCCTGTTTGGCCTGTTGTGAGAGAGCCTGTTGGCCTGCTTGTGTGTGGAGTAGAGTTGAGGGTATCTCCTCCTCCTATCTGTCTTCTGGAGTTGCCTGCGTGAAGAGGAGGAGCCCATGCGAGTGAGATCATTGATGGAAGATATCACTGAAATGAGCTGGTCTGTGCTAGTGTGATCGTTGTTGGGCTGTGAAAGCTGTGAGGACTGCGTGAAAAGGAGAACGCTACCCTATCATCCGCATGAAGGAGGCTCGTGCGAGCGTGTGACCAATGGAGAAGTGCTGGGCATTGATCTCCATTTGCAGCGTGTGAAGGAGCCACTAAAGTGGCTGCTGAGACTACATATCACTGGAAGAAGAAAGAGCCAGCTGTCTAATCGCTGAAGGAATGCTTGCTGCCGAAATTGCAGTCTATATTTACTGCATCCACCACTGATCTATTGATCATTGCTTGTATTAGAAGGAGAAGGGATCACCCGTGCATTGAGAAATTGTTGCGCTTGCAAGGAAATCGCAGCTGGACAAAATCGTGTTGTGACTCACCATTGGATTGTTGGAGCTCAATGCTGAAAAGATAGATCACTACCCTTCTTGCCCAGCCACCATGAAGATCACTTCCATCGTAGATCGCTGCTTGTGAAGTGGGCCACACCATGAAGCTGCCAAGAGGAGAGAACGCTGCCCAATATCACTGTTACCAAGAGGAAACCATGCCACCCCATATTGTATCATTGGTGTGACTGCTTGATACATAAAGATTGTGGTGTGGATGACACCATTGGATCGCTGTTACTAGCTGCCTGTGTGGAGCGTGAAGAAGAATTGGCGTGGCTGCTGGCTTGCCAGCTGCCTGAGTAAAAAGAAAACGTTGTTGAAGAAAATATGAACATGGATTTTGAGCCTCTATATGATGAGGAATGTATTTCTGATGAAGACAAAATTTTAATTAAGATGGAAGTGATGTTGATAAACAATTTCTTAGCTGGAGTTGCAGCAGCTGAAGCAAATCAAATTGATTTTGATGCAGAACTGAAATACATTGCATCTTGGCTTGAAAAGCCAAAGGACGGTGAAAATGATGACTGTGTTTTCGATAGAGAACCTATCATGTTTGCAGGTGCTGTTGAAATAGACACATTGACACTGCTGACCCATGAGCCAATATTGCAGAATTCGACTGCGCAGAATACAGCTGATTGTAGACAAGCTTGGATGTCAATTACTAATTTTGTAGAATTTGTTGAACCTGAAGGAAGATCCAGGATAGCAGAAGTCCAATCAAATAATAGAATGCACTATACATCAATGTGTGAAGACTTCAAGCTCTCAAACTGGAAGAGCAGGAAACGGGAAAACATAAACAAATATTATCTTATAGCAACTAAGGTCAAAATGAAGAAGATGAAGGATTGTAGAGTTCAAAGGTTGGAGTCCCAGAAGATTAAATTGTTAAATTAATTTGATGGTTTGTAAGCCTGGAATTACAGGCATATTTTGATCCATTTCTTCATTAAGGGAGGATGTTGGAATAATGTAGAAATAGGATTTTAGATATTGTGAATCTTCTAGATTTGATGAGTTGTTTAAGATCCAAGTTTATAGGATCTAGATCTAGGTTTGTTTGAGATAGCATAAGCTATTTAATGTAATCATCTCTTCATTAATAATTGAATTGGTTTGATACCATTCCTGTGTGTGTGCGAGCCTTTGGCTCTGCACTTCCTCCTCTCCAATTTTTAATTCCCATTTCATGAAAGACTTCCAAGGCCTCGACAGAAAGACAATTGTGAGCATAGCCTGCAATCATGGTGTTCCATGAAACAACATCCTTCTGAGATATTTTGTCAAACTTAAATCACGTGCATCCTTTACATGCCCACATTTCCCAAATCATTGAGGCGGTTTTGGACTCTTTGGTTTATCTATACATCGAAATCCCTTCTCCCTTTAGGCATTGGCACCAAAATCCAAAATAGAATTTGTTATATTTTTATTTATTTTTTGTTTTTATAGATGTGGAGAATATATTGGCAATGAAATACCATATAATGTAATCAGAAATAATTAATTGGCATTGTTTTAATTAACCCTTAAAATACATATTAAGTTGTCCAATAATGGTTCATCACACTAGCAACAACAAACATTATTAAAATACATATTATATTGTCAAATATTGGTACATCACACTAGCCATACGTCCCATGCTTAAATAATATATAATTCAAATAAAATTCATTACAATCAATGTTAATTTCACTAAAAAATAAATGATATAGACTCAGAGAATAAGAGGAGGCCATCCATTTAAAGCAATGAATTGTTCAAATTTCAAATTATTGATAGAAATTTGTAATCCCAATATGACTTAAATTAGGATAAAACTACTTAATAAAATGGAACATGTTATGAAAATATAAGGATAATATGAGGTCGAACATTGTGAGAGATATAAGAGGAACTAGTGGAAAGAGATGTAGATAAGGATTGAATAGTTTCATTTTATAGATTGACCAAGGTTTCATTGAATGGGGTTAGAGAGAGTAGATTCTTACATCTAGTGTTGGAGTATTATTGAAATGGTTGCTCTAGTTATAGTCTCAATTTTTCCAAGGTAGCACTCAAATAAGTGTTGCCATTGGAAAAAAATAATTTCAGTAACATTTAATTAATATTTTTGCAAATTTGGGACCACATAGATCTAAAAATAGTGGTGCGTTAGATAGTTCTAAGAAGCATTCATTCTTAATGCTCTTGCTAATGCACATGCTTTACTCTCTAGCATCAACTGCATGCATACTAACTCATGTGAAGGAAGGCTTATATACTTTTTTCACGGTCAAATATTTATATTCCAAAAACATAAATTATACTTTTCAATTGAAATATACATAAGGACTCATGAATATCGACATATACTACCTAATTTGTGGAAAATCCTATACTAAAAATAGAAATTAA
Organism: Larix kaempferi; assembly: GCA_027924585.1. Lineage (NCBI taxonomy): Eukaryota > Viridiplantae > Streptophyta > Pinopsida > Pinales > Pinaceae > Larix > Larix kaempferi. The sequence goes on from BSBM01000357.1 coordinate 4,898,043, forward strand.
TGACCAAACCCGATGCTTATAGAAAAAATGAGGACCACTTGTGGGTTCCCATGAACTATCTTTCTTTGCCTCAGGTGGCTGCGTGTCCCTTATGGATGACAATCAATCCATTCTTCTTTTGATAGAGGCTGGAATGGTTCAGTCAGGCCTTGCGTGCAAAAGGTCTATGGAGATGTTTATTTGACGTTGGACTGTGGAGTAATACTATTAAGGATAAATATTTGAAAGGCATGAGGGTTCTGCATTGGGTCTGACAGACGAGGCTAATAGCATCAAATTCGTCTATTGTTCGGAGAGGGCTTCTTAAAGCCTTCCCTCTACTTGGAAAGTGGCTTAGCTGGTGCGTGGGAAATGGGATTCAAATTTTTATTGGCATCGACCCTGTGGTAGGGTTTCAGAGGAGTATAAACTATCCATCTCCCTACTTTCACAGCTCTATAATAAAAATATCTATGTATTGGCACATAACGGAAGGATAGGTAGTGGCGGTACCTCTTCTAACTGCTGGTATCAGGCATATGAACTGGGGTTGTTCGAGGATCAAGCGGGCATTGTGATGTCAGAGAAAGGCGACTCCCTAGCTTGGACTTGGGGTGACGCAAATGGGAAGCTCACAGCTATGAAATATTATGAGGCCATCGTGGCACAGGAAGGGCCTTACTCTGTAAATCGATGGTATGTGAAACTGGAGAAGAGAAAGATCACGCTTAAGATAAAATGCTTCATTTGGTTCTCTTTGAGAAAAAATACCTACATGGGACAACTTACTAAAACGTGCATTTGTGGGACCGGGTGTCTATGTACTTTGCTACTTGGGGGCAGAGAGTGTTACTCATTTGTTCTATCATTGCAGTTTCTATAAGGAAATCTGGTTGGATCTGAAGCTGAAACTTTTGCACGGGGATGATTGGGATAAACAAAATTTACAGGGCTGTTTTTTTAACTGGTTCCACTCTAAGGTGAAATTTAAAAACTTACCTATGATCATGATCATCGTCTGGGGGTTTGGAAAACCATAAATCATTGTATGTTTGAGAACATCAAGCCCTCTGTCTTTCAGCTTGTAAGTATCAAAGTCCGTCGAAGCTCTTGATGCAGATGCGGATTCTAATCGGACTCCGAAACAGAGAATTATTATTCCCCCAGGTAACTCAATTGGTTTTTTTGACGGGGCCAAAACGAACGGACGATGTGGGGAACGGACTGTGTGGGGGTGGGGATGATCTTAAATATTAAGAAGGATGATCACCAGATCCGACTTAGGATGGCTGTAGGTGTGGGCAGTAATACCAACGCAAAGTTTTTGGCCTGCTCGGGTTTGTTATGGTTCTCTCGTAAAAGACGGGTGTTTAGAGCCAAAATATTTGCTGACTCTAAGGTTGCCATTGACTGGGCTAATGGGCTTGTAGAGATGCATATACTACACTTGGAACACGGTTAAGCAAGCTTCATCAATTGATCAATGATTTCCCTGAGATTTCTTTTATGCATATATATATGGAACTGAATGTGCAGCCGGATGCTCTATCTAAGGAGGCTATAGGTATAATGGATAGACAATTACTCTTTGAGAAATATATCTCCAAACAGCTAGTGGATTCAAGCTCTCTGTTTTTTAGTAGTTATGGACATTTTGGATTATATGTGCCTATGATCTTAGTACTATCTATGTAGTTGTGATGTACAAGGCCTTATGTGATTAGATACTAGATAAGGCCTTATGTGTCAAGGGAAAAGGAACACCCTGCGTCTAGTAAATAAATAATATCTTTCTTTTCTTTGCTTCCGATCAGCTGTGCTTCATATAGCAAATACTTTGCTCTAATTATTTTTCTGAACACTTTTCATACAAATTACTTTTGTATAAGCTTCTTTCAACTTTATGAAGGTTAAGTGCGCAAATGTTAACTTCGTATACCTATTTAACCGCAAAACATAAGAACCAAAACATATGTTGAAGTTACTATGCAGTTAAACTAGGGCCAAACTTTTGCATAAGCTTCTTTCAACTTTACTAACGTTAAGTGCGCAAATGTTAACTTCGCATACCTATTTAGCGGCGAAACATAAGAACCAAAACGCAGTTAAACTAGGGCTTTTACTACCATGAAATACTTGGAAATCTTGATTTGATTTGGTTTTCACTTCTTCTCTTCTTCTCTTCGCTCCTACATCTCTTATCTCTATCTCTGTGAGTGATTTTTATTTATAGAGTTTCATTATCACCGACTCAAGATGGCTTCGCTTGGAAGCTACAGGGTTTCATTAAAGACTGTAATAAATTCTACCTAAAAAGTTATGAGCCACCCAAATACAAACGCGGCTACATAAATTTTGTCTAACATTGCAGACTAGCAAAATGAGTGACTCAAAACGCATATGAAATACACTATCAACTCATAAATACAATATTTCCAAAATGAAAGTTAGTTAGAAAAGTTATAAAAGAATGACTATACTATCTATGACTATAGAAAAGTTAGTTAAAAAAGTTATGGAAGAATGACTATAGTGATTTTGATTAAAAGGAAAATCTCGGACCTGAACTTATGTAACTTTAATTTCAAAAGGAATAATAAGTTACAATTTTTTTTCAAATGATTATATTGTAATTGGAAATTGTAAGTAGACACTTTGTTTTTAGAAATTAAACAATTAATAAAATATTATTTCACCAAAATTAGACTCCAAAATAGGATATAAGGGCAGAAGATAAACTATCTTGACCTTTAATGGTCTGAATTACTGAGAATATTAAATTTTCCACTAATGCTTTCGTACCAGGTTCATCTGTGTGCTCTCAATCAAGTAGCTTGTAAAAGATGAACGGAGCCAAACGAAACCAAACTTCCACTAAAACCAGCTTTTCCTCTTTTCCCACTTACAAATTACAACTGGTTAATTCTCACTGCATCACATCCTTATTATGCTCCCCCGATGTTTCAAGCAATTCCACTTGTGTATTTCTTTGAAGGAATGCTTTGTACCAGAGAGCTGACTTCTTTGGATACCTCTTGAGATTGTCATTGAAATCGACATAAAACAAACCAGTTCCCCACGAATAGCCTGTCAAGAGTTCGAAGTCATCGAGTAGAGTCCATATGAAATATCCTCTCGTGTCTGATCCATTCCTTATAGCTGCACTCAAGTATTTCAGGTATTCAGTGAGGAAGTCCACTCGAAACCAATCTGCCAAGGCCTCTTCTAGAGAAGAATAGTTCTTTTCACGAGCGAATCCTGTTCAGAGTAAAATATTGAACGGTTTTTAGGGTTAATCTAACAGCTCATATGCATCGTCCACTATAAATGTCGTAAAGATTGCAATTGGAAGAATTATACTGACCATTCTCTACTATTGAGACTGGAGGATTATGATAATGTATTTTCATATAATCCAGCAGCCGCTCTATACCCCATGGAACAACAGGCATTCCGTAAAAAGAAGTCTGCAGGGACAGCAATATAATATATGGACATCAGTATCCTCTTTGTTGTGATGCCACAATGCTATTTACTACAGAAAAATAATTATTCTACCTCATTGGAAATAGGAATTCCATCTCGCTCCACTGGTTCCTCCACCACAGTCACGCAGACAAGCAACGATGTAAGAAAACATTATAAAATTTCTTAAACATAGACTGCCCGAACACATGCAAACGCTGGTCAGAAGAGTTCATTACAGAAACGGCCTACTGATTTGTTAAGAATTGTAATATCTTTTATTGGTGCATTAATTAGTTAAGTCTGATTAGGACACTTTGTTTTTCCATAGTATTTATTGTCCCATAATATTCATCGGTGGTTTTTGGTATGATATAATGCTATATATATTTGTGGTTAATATTGAGAAGGCAAGCCATTACCCATTGTGCTTCTCCTCTTTTTGACTGTGTTCTATATTTTAGAATGATTATGGTTGCAGCAATGTCCAAACATTTGGCTACCTAAAGTTCCAATTAGAAACTATATTCAAATGGGCTAGTCTTAAGAACCATTTAGTTTGGAAAAAGAGTGCAGCTATGCATAAATATATTCCACTGAGAAGAAATCCAAAAAAATCAAATATTGAACAGTTATTCTACTCAGCTAATAACGGCCAGGCAGCATTTATTAAGAGAACAAAACGAAAAAACCAGGCAGAAGATTGACCAATTATCCTGCTCAGCCCATAACCAGGTAAGCATTTACTAAGAGTATTTACAATCCATAATAGTTTAGTTAGTTGCCATACATCATTCATTAATACATTGATGGATTTACTGCTCAATTTTATTCATCATATCATTTATTCACCAAGTTATTTCAAGTTGGAGATATGGAAGTGGCGGTTACCTGCAAAAGACACAGAAGGATCTGTCCAGTAACTTTTGATCTTGGGCTCATCCTTAGACACTGGAAGATCCGCAACGTAGTAGGTACTGTAATGATTGATGCCAATTAGATCAAAAGAGCCCTTTAATTTTTCAGACTGCTCCCTGGTGAATGAGGGCAAACGAGTGCCAACCCTCTCCTTCATGGAAGCAGGATAATCCCCAAAAACAAGTGGATCTACGAACCTGCATTCCAAATACAACGAGTAATTCTACAGATTTTTTGCCGTAAAATCAATACATCAGTGCCAAAAAGCCCATGAAATGTAAACACCAACGAATATATTAGGTTTATAGAATTAAGGTCGGCAGCCTACCATCCAATCTGGAAATCGCGCATCCTTTGAGCTGCGATTAGGTCTTCAGATTCGTTTGTTAGGGGATCGAGCCATTGAGAAACGATTGTTAAACCAATAGATCCACCTTGCTGTGCCTGTATCGGGAACGGCGTTTTGATATTTTTCTAGTAAATTTCTTCAAGATCATCAAATTCTGGCATAAGTTTAGGCAATATAGTTGCAGAAATAAACCTGGTATCTCTCTCGATATAGTTCAACAACTGCTGCGTGTGCTAGCAAAATGTTGTGGCCAACAATATATGGTTCCACCGATGAATTCCCAGCGCTACAGTTGCCCAACGGATAGGAACATCTTTGAGGGGCGAAAATGTCAGAACCATAACCGGCCATTGAAAAAAAGTTAGGTTCATTGAAAGTCATCCAATTCTTCACTCGATCGCCGAATTGCTCGAAGCAGACGTTTGAAAATGCTGTGAAATCGTCCCTGCAATAAGTCCAGTGTCACAGGATGCCGACCAAAAAAATCCACCATAATGATTGACTATTTGTTTTAAACTGATAATATGATAAACTTGGAAATGATAAAAACAACGAATGTGCAGGTTTGAGAAAGTATTCAAATGAAATTACACTATATGTTGACTTAGCCAACCGCCATAGACATCTTGCAAAGATTGGGGCAGATCAAAGTGGTAGAGAGTAACATATGGTTCAATTCCTGTGATTACCCGCGATTATGTATCATATCATTAAAATATTCATCGCCCATAAATTTGTACTACCATATGCACAATTTAACACATATTTTGAATTCCGTCAAGGAAGGAAAGATTATTACCATGGTACAGGAGCTGGTTGATGAGATTATTGTAATATTCCAGTCCTTTGGGGTTAATAGCTCCTTTGCCATCTGCACCATATTAGGATTAATAGCCTCGCGTGGAGGGGTGAAAAAAACCATTTAATATTTTAAAGCTTAATATTTTATAGTTTTACCATTGACATTGTCATTTTCATTGTTTAAACTAACTAAATTCACATAAAAACATATAAATTTTTATTCTATAATTTTATAATTGAAATCTGTGTCATTTCTATTGTTTAAACTAATTAAATTCATTAAAAAACATATAAATTTTTATTTGCAATTGATTTAATATTAATAAAATGTAGATTAATATATAGAGAGGGGGAGGGAGTAATATTCAAAGTATTTTAAGAAAAAATTAAAATTGTAAATAGGTATGGTATCTTGGCTTATGTCTCAGATTATACAGGCAGTGGAAATTGTTCTTTTAATCATGGATTAAAACCTAAAATTAGTCTTGAAAGTTAAGAGCTTAACTTCTTATTGCGATCAACGAAAATGTAACAAATCAAAACATAGTTCGCATTTGGCAAGACTAAAAATCTAACACTTGACCAGAGTGGAAATCTATCTTTGGATAACGAACAAAACATTGAATTTTCTTGCATAGCAATTGTAAGTCAATCACATTCATGACATGCCACCTTGTAATGAGTGTTATTATTACCACAGTAGCATAATTCAAGTACAAATACGGAAATACTGAAAAAATAAGTAATAAAAAGATTTAATATGAATAAAACAAGGAAATAAACTTCTTACATATAATACTTTTAATCAAATATATAAAATCCAAATTAATATAAATGTACATTAAAAACCATTAAAGTTTTTATAAGAAAGCAATAAATTGAATGTTATTTATATTTTATAGTTATTAAATCATTAAAATTTGGTTTTTTAAAATTGTTTTTTAAAATTTACTTTTCATATCTTATCATATCTATATTAAATATTTGAATTGTTCTGAATTTCAATACGGAAAATGCCAATATAACCGAATTATGCTAATATGATCACTACTAATTGATAACTAAATAGAAAGGATACTAGATATCTTGAGATAGAATAGATATTTTGAATAGACGTGATGCTAAGTATCTTCGGATATTGAGGTATTACAGGGAATTAAAATTCGATTAAAACTTAAAATTAGTTAAGAGCTTATCTTCTTCTTGGAACCCAAGGAAAAGGGTACAATTCATAAAATTCATATTTCTTTGATATTTCAAAATCATGTTCATCCATCTAGAATATATGAAATACCGAATTTCACATATATATAGGCAATAGTTTGGCCTAACCAACACTCGTTTGTTTGTACTGTGCAACACCTCACTGCTCTGGCTAAAAGTGCAAAATGATGATATGTAACAGTACAAATATGAGAAAACCATAAGCTTACCAGGGAGAAGGCGTGACCAGGATATAGACAAACGGTAGGCATCTACCCCAAGTTGATGCATGAGTTCTACATCTTCCTAATTCCAACAAACAAAAGTAATAGAGATATTTGAGTCACTGAATATACAATTGAAAACATTTATTTTGATTTAGAAGCAGCAATTGCTGCATTAAATGAAAATATGCACCTTGTAGCGGTGATATTGGTCGACAGTAATGTCTACAGTACTTCCATCCAATACAACACCTGATAAGCCACGTTATCCAACATTTAAAAACTATGGTTCTAAATATTTCTATGTCTGAAAATTTTCATAACGATCCGGCGCAACATAACCTGGCTTATGAGTGTAAGTGTCAATAATACTGGGTTTTCGCCCATCTTCTGCTACAGCTCCCTCATACTGTACAGCACATGATTTCATAAAAACGTGTTACGTTGAATTCAAGTAAATTCCAGACAACATAAATCCAAGCGAACGTGAATTAGCTTTAGATTGAATGAAGAGACGCACAGACCTGAAAAGCCGATGACCCCACTCCAAAAACAAAGCCCGGGGGAAAATCATTCCTGCTTAAGCTCAGATTCCATCTCTGTGCTAATGTTTTTCTTGAGAAACAGTAAACTACCATTAACACAAATACTGCAAATCTCTCCATGTTTGTTTCAAATGCGCTGCAAACGTGAAGTTGAAACAGAATAAATACTATTCCATCGCAGTAGAATATTGGAGCGGAAGCAAAATGCTTGTGGAGAGGAATGCCTGCAGCTTTTCCTTCTGTCTTGAGAACTGAAGGTAGGGCCCGCAAAATGAATTGACCTCGTGGTGTCTGTGGCTCTGTCGTGTTATTGCCACCCTCCCACCCACATGAGCAGATATACGCAATGATTTGATACAAGAGATGCCTAACGAGCGGTGAGAATTGGTGGATCTGCTAGCAATGGATCGAGACAAAAAGTGTAAAAAGAACGGGGGAAGGAATACAATATCGATGTCGTGCGAAGACATGAATGAAAAAACAAAGATTCCAAAACAAGCTGAATAATTACACAAGACATGCAATAATGTCTTCTGGCTTCTAATCTATGTAGTTTTTAGAAAGATTCTTGTGATGTGGAACATCCGTGGGTTTATGGCTAATTTGGACATAAAAAACGACAGTTGTTTTCAGTTTTCATTTTTTTTTTCTAAATTCTTGTTTTATTGTATAACCAGAGTTGTTTTCAGTTTTTAGTTTTCCGGGACTTTCTTGTTCTAGAATATGTGTTTTCTCACTGACGTGTGCATGCTTTTTAGATTGGATCAGACTTCAAATATTCGAGTTTGAATCGAAATATACTACCCACAGGGCCACAAGTTTTCATCAATGAGTTCAGCACAAATAACTGACCACAATCTCAATAATTCATTTTTACCCCTGGTTTTGACGATTCAAACATTGAGAGGATAAAATATAGAGAACCGATTCTTAAGTGAGTGGAAGTGGGAGTGCACAAAGAAGTTATTGGACTGAAACTACTCCGAATAGAACTCCAATTAGTTCCTACATGTGTAGAGGAAGAAATAATTTAACCTTGAGATTGTGAGGTTGTAAGGTTGTGCACTAATGTAATCTTAATCAGAATTTTTTGTGTATATTTTGTTATGTATTTTGACAAAACTTTATAAATGTTAAGAACATGTATTTATTTCTAGGAGGTAGGAATTAAGAGGGTGTAGGGTATGTACACTTACATAGAATTTAGTCCTTAAAAACAAATTATTATTATTATTATTATAGAATGTTATGTACTTCAGTGGTATGTACTTGCATTATTTGGTTTCATGGATTTGTAAAATGTTATGTACTTTCATAGTATGTAGTTGCATTATTTGGTTTCATAGCATAAGAATCTTTTAGTGTGGAGAGAGTACTCTAGTAAGGGAGATTTTTGGATCGATATTGTATATTTTTGCAAAGGGAAATTGTAAAAAGTTCTATAAAAGCATTATAGAGCAAGAGTAAATGAAGAAGAGAAGTGCATACAACTCTGATAAGAGTGAGGCTGTTGGGAATGCTTCCATAAAGATAGAAAGATCCATTGGTGATGATCGTGTAAATGTTTTAAGAGTTACATCTCTAATACAATCACCACTAGGTAAAGGAAGTGGAAATTGTGGTGTTGATGAGACTCTAGGAGGACCTATATCATGGATAACAGAGGTGTTTGAATGTGGAATGGTTGAAGAAGACTGGAAAGACAAGTGATTGAAGGAGGTTATAGCATTGCAAAGTTGTTAAGATCAAAATCACTAATATTGGACACCATTGAAGCATCCCAAATAGATGGTGTAAATAGGATTGACATTGAATGGGAACTTGATTTTCCTAAAGAAAAGCTAAAAGAAGATAGGATGATGAAAGAAGAGAATTAGATGTATGTGCCTACATCATATGAGAGTCCCTATTTAAATAATATGACGGATTATATTTGATAGGTACAACACTATTTTGAGTGTCAAGAAATTGAAGACTACAAGAAGGTAAAGATTTAATGTACAAAGCATAAGGGACATGCTTATACATGGTGAAGAAATTTGTAGTTAAATAGAAAAAGAAGGGGAAAGGAGGAGATGGTTGCTAAATTGAACTTAGGTAAGTATTTCTCTTTTCATTATGATTTAAATTGTTGAAGAGATTGGATAAGTTACAATAAAAAGGATAAATCTACAGAAGATGATGCAAGGGTAATATCTTCAGTTTTGGCTTGCAATGTATCTGATAAAAATCATGTAAATGATGTAAACATGCTAGTGTAGATTCCTAGTGTGGAGCTCAAGGTCAATTCCTAACTACGTGAATGGCTAGGAATTATGATGTAAATATTTTTAATTGGATTGTATGCTAGGCTTGCCATGCTAACTCGAAATCTATGTAAATATTATGTTGGAAAACTAATAAAATGGTCAACACGGTTGTGTAAAGAACACTAGAGAGACTATGATTCCACTGGAGGGGAAGAGGAAAGGGGGCCTATGGGAGATTAAGTCCTCTATTGATAAGTGTCAACCTTAGAACTCATCCAATTTTTTCCATGTGCTTTAAATGAGCCAATTACTCCCTTTTCTACTATTAAATCCAATCATTGAATGCCTGTGTGAAGTTGGTGGGAAAGGTCAACTCATGAAGTTATTGAAGCATGGGGGTGAATGCACTTTTATGATAGTTATGTTAGTTGTAAGAGAAGTTTCTTCTATGGTCAAAACTTATGTTAGTGGTCTTTTCACCATTCTCTCAAATCCTTTGATTCTACCATTCATTTATAATCAGTATTATCATGCATATTTATACTATGTAGAACTTCCTATTGTTGTTCATACCATTACCATACTGTGTATTACCCATACATTCAAAGTTAGAGACAAATCTATATATTTGAGGGAAAAAGAGATGGTTGTAAGTGAGCACAGAGGTTGGGAAAGCTAGGAACCTTTACCCATACAGTTTTTCTACCCGCGGATGTTTGGAATGCCATGTTTTAATGCTACTAAGAGGATGTTCTCTAACAACATACAACATATTGGACTCTTACTACACACATTGGTAATCACTACAAGGGTTGGATTTCTTGACTAGGGAACTATGGATCAATGAAAGAAATTCCTTCCCTGTGTTGTGTGGGGCAGTTGGAAGGAGTTCCATGGCTATGATGGGTGAGTGAGATTAATGTAGAGATCTGGATGGGAATTTAGTTAAGCATAGGGAGTAGAATGGGTTGTGGGATGAGAGAGAGATTCCTATAGGTTTTTTATTTTCCCTAGTGGCCTCATATCCCATCTTGGGGGGATCTCTCAACAAAATTAGTATATGATGGACAAAGTGCCTATGGTTGGGTGGAAAATCACTCTTACATAGCTACATGTTTGGATCTTGTATATGCATGTTATGTGTGGCAATAGAGTTTATTTTCGTTGTGTATTTTTATTTATGCATCTGCACACTCATTTTAAATGTTATGATTTCATAATATGGTCGTGGGGAAAAATTGAAAGCCTCTAATTCGTTCATGCCACCCTTTGTTGGTCTAATTGATGGATAGGGATGCAACATAATGGGTGCAATGTTTTATTTTATGCATGTGATAATTATGCTTGTATATGCATCCTATGTGTGTGGATATATGTTATTTCTACTGTGTATTTTTATTTAATCCTATCCACACACATTTTAAATGTTTTGAAATCCTAATATGGAAAAGAGGAAAATTTTTGAATCCCATAATTCATTCATGCCCCCCTCTATGTGTTGAATTGATGGATGGGGATGTGACACAAGGAGTTTTTTATAGTATCCATGAGGGTGTTGGAACAATAGGATTTGTTAGTTCATCATATATTTGGATCTTCTACATACAAGTAGTTGATAATTGAGAGTCAACTAGAAGATGCGACCGACTGGTTCACTAAATGGTCAACTAATGCACCAATTAGGCTCTCAACTAGTCAAGAAGTTAGAATATAACCATTGACTATGGTAGAAATAAGGCATAAATATAGGATACCATTATGTGGTATGATCTAAGAATTTTGACACATTGATCCCGACTTCAAGGGAGTTGGTTACTTCTTGGTTATATAAAAGATGACCCTCTAGGTCAAGTTATATGGTGAATTGTGGCTAATAAGAAATGTGTTTTGATGTATTTCCAATTGTGATATCTTGTTCTTTAGTGTTGAAGTGGTGGCTATCCACACCACCTCTTCTTAGAATAATTAGATCTCTAATATTTTTAATTTTTTTGTTTCTCCAACCTGTTATTAGAGTTGTTGGTTTAAATCATAGCTTTTTGTCTACATGTATTTTTAGGTATCAACTAGACACGCTCTATTAAGTTGTATTTATTTATGATTGAGTCTAGGTTTTGACTTGTAGATTGTATGAGGGTGTAGATTGACAAATTAACATTATGGATTCCAAATAAGGACCAATGATCTGGAATAGTCAGAACTATGGAATATAGGAACAACATATGGATACCTTGCTGAAAAGTAAGTCCCTCTAGCAGTTTATAAATACCATGATCCCAAATCCAAAGGATGATCAATATAAGTTCATTCTCGATGTAAATAAGGTTGGGTTTGTAGGATTGAATGCCACCTACATTTCAAGGGAGATTCACTTTTATACATGTGCTATCGACTGTCTTCATTAAGTCTAGAAGAACATAAATAATCTATTGGACAAATCAATGAATGTGAAGTTATGAAGATTGAGAAAGAGTTGATATCTTAGAATCCCCTCTTCTTTGAAAGGATTAAGGATTATCTCACTCATGGAAAGGAGTTACAATTGAAATTGAATGAATGTGGTGAGTAATTTTTGAAGAAACATGGCCATCCTATTGCATTGATTCTCGTGAATTTGAAGACACCCTATGATATATCATGTTTGACATTCCATGTTAGTTGGATATCCAAAGAAGAACACTCTAAGGACTATACCTTAATTTGTAAGGATATCCAAAGAAGAAAACTATAAGGATAGGATAAATTTTTTGGAGAAGGTAAATTAAATTTAAAGCAATAGGCTCCTCTATTGAAGGGAAAAGACCGATAGAACTATAGAGAAAGGGGTCATAAATGTAACTAGGAGAAATATTGGGAGTGTGTTAACGATCAAAATGAGAAGAATAATCTTCATATGTCAACTTCAACTAAGAAAGATAGGGAAAAGAATACATTTCACTATTTGGGGAAATTTCTACATAGGGAGAAGGTTTGTTGAAAGAATATCGACACTTTAGAAAAGAAGGTCAAGAAACTTAAAGAAAATATTTTGATTGGACAATAGACCAATTCCAGAACATATGGAATACAATTAATATTTTTTTAGCACTTCTCAATCCCTACATCCTGATACTACTCAAAGTGAGTGGATAGTTGATTCTAGTTGTACAAACCATATGGATAAAAAATTCTTTGTTTTCTTCCTTGGATTATGTTAGAAGAATGAAAAATGTTTGTAGTTCTATGATTATTCACTTACTATTTCTAGTTGTAGAAACATTGAATATCAATGTGGTGTGATGACCAATGTGTATCATGCACCCAAATTAAGTGCAAATTTATCATTGGTACCCCAACTGAACAAGATCCGCAAAAAGATTGAATTCTAGCCAAATGAGTTTGTTGTGAAAGATGTGAAAAATTGGGAAATTGTTGCTAAAGGGTTCCTTGATACGAAAGAGAGAGTGTATAAGTTATGTGATGTTTTAAAAAAATAAGTAGGACCAACTACACTCATAGCTCACACTGATGACCATAACAAAGTTTTGTATGGATGACCCAATCATTGAAATTTATGAAGCTTGAAACTGAAGGTGAAACATAGAAGGGTTGTTTGAATACATAAAACCATTCCCCCTGTTAAATTTTCAGAATTTACTTCAATCTGATCTAGGATATTAACTGAGAGAACAACATGTATAGCAAATCTACAGCATATCAATCATGGACACAATAATGCAAGCACACAAGAGACACAGAGTTTACTTGGGGAAAACCATAAAGGTGAAAAACCCCAATAACTTCCTCAGAGATAGATAGAGCAATGATACAACCAGAATACAAGAGATAGTCTTCTCCTAGCTGCAGAGCCTTCTCCTCCACAAGTGTGCCACTCTCCCAAGTGTGAGTGTGAGAATAGAATGTGTAAAATGAGAGAGACACACTCTCTATTTATACACTAACTTGACTTGACCTTTACTCAACTAGGTCGGCCTCAACTTAACCACTTAACATAATGCTGACTGGGCCGACCCCCACTAGGGTGGTCTAATAACCCTTTGACCCATATGGCCGACCCCCAATAGGGTGGTCTAATAACCCTTTGACCCACATGACTTATACAGGGCCGACCCCAACAAGGTGGTCTAATAACCCATCAAGTATAAGTTATGACACGTACAATATAAATGACGACACTTTCGTATAGAGGAATAATAACATCTCTATAGGAATACAACCACTTTCGTATAGAGGAATAATAACATCTCTATAGGAATACAATATACATATATGTGAAATCCATTCTAAAGTTACATATACATCAATACTCCCTCTTAACTAGGAAGGTATTTCTCAACACAGGTCTTCTAGCACAAGTCATCTTCTCTGGATCATCGTCACTGTTTTTTCTATCTCAATCAATCTCTGAATCTACTCGTCATAGGAAGTTCTACAGAGCCAGTCCTTTTTCATACTGGATGTAGGCCCACCACCTATAGGTCTTCGTCATCACTGGCCATACTGTGGAAATCTCAGGACTTATTATGTGCGTCACACAACCTTAAAAGAGTCTCTTGACTAGCAAGAACCCTAAAGAGCATCTGAGGCCTTTTTCATCCTGTCCAGATCTCTAGGACTTATTACATGTGACCCCACCACAAAACCTCGAAAGAGAATCCCAGGATTGATTACAAGCACAAGGCTCAACCTATCGGATCTCCCAGGGCACAAATTACATGTGGTCACCACAAAACCTCGAAAGAGCATCCCAAAACTGATTACGAACACAAGGCTCAACCTATCGGATCTCCCAGGGCACAAATTACATGTGGTCATGGAAAAACCTCGAAAGAGCATCCCAGGACTGATTACGAGCACACGGCTCAACCTATCGGATCTCCTAGGGCACAAATTACATGCCATAGGACAAAACCTCGAAAGAGCATCTGCCAGATATCCCATGGCACAAATTACATGCCATAGGAAAAACCTCAAAAGACTATCTGCAGATCTCCCACGGCATAAATTATATGTCCTCCCAATCAAAACCTCGAAAGAGCATTTGCCAGATATCCCAGGGTACAAATTACATGCCATAGGCAAAACCTCAAAAGACTATCTGCAAATCTCCCAGGGCACAAATTACATGCTTATCTGCACAACCTGTTCCACGGCCACAGAGTATCAACCTAATACTCACCATACATCATCCTGATGTACACATGATCATCCTGATCATCATCACTGCAACATCCTACTACATGTCATCTGGAGTAACATCCTGAAGCTCGTCATCCATGATCATCCTGATCATACAATGCATCTACCTAATGCATACCAAGTATCTACCTAATACATATCATCATACATGATCCACCTGATCATAAAGTGTATCCACCTGATACAAATACAAATACATAATACATATCACCATACATGATGTGATATCCCTCCTTAACTTCCCTTTATTATTATTTAAAGTATGCTTGGATGGTCATTGACACTTACACATAAACATTGTTGTGTCAATGGTTCACTCCGTATTGCCAAGGAAGTGGTACACGGGAGATGGAATTATTAAAGATTGATATAACATAGTAGTGCCTTCAAAAGTGTTATGAGATAACTAGCACTTAAATAATTGAACAATTTAAAATAGAAATTAAGTCCAGTTTATCTTGAGCTTCCCATGTCAAGGGACGTGGGCACTTGACGTTATTAATTAGTGGTTGTAACAAAGCAACAGTACTCCTTAAAAGGAGGAATCAAACTCCAGTGAAGGGGACATTTTTCCTTACCTACCTGGGCTCTCCTCGCATGTGTTCCTCGAGCATTTCTTCCACTTGGAAAAGAAATCGTGGTTCTTCCACCACTTGGCACTCAAGTGGAGTTGGAATTACCGATTTTCCTCTTGATATTTATCTTGGGGAAATCGTAGTGAGGGGGCGGAGAACAATGGGGGCTGCAATTCTAGGGATATGAAATTATATCTCTGCCTTGATTGCTGGAAATGAGGGGGCGCCGTTTCATAATGGAGGATGGAGATTTCATCCCGTCGATATAACAGAAGTTGAGGGAGGAAAAGGAGGTGCGATCTCTGCGAGGGAGGAAGGGAGTTCTATCGCTGCGAAAATGAGGTTTGTTTTATGGATAGGTAGCGGGAAGTATACTGGCATCCAGTTGATGGCAGATCGAGGAGCTACGAATGGAGAAGCTCCAAGCTGAACGGACTCTGCGATAAGCATAAGAGGAGTAAGTACTTTATTTCCCAAAATAGCGTCTTATCTCTTTGAATAAAGACTGGTAAGAGACTTATGTCACTATATGTTGTTTTCATTTTTGAAAGCTTACGAATTAGTAGATCTGCGGATTTAGATCTCTGTCTGTACACTTCTGGAACTCTACAGTTTTTCATTTGGTTTAGGATGTATCTCAAAACCTAGATTTCTGTAAGAAGAAAGCGCCCCGTTGAGGTGAAAATTTTTGAGAATATATGCTGCAGATCTGCGGAAATATCTCATGATCAAATGCATTGATCCCTGAAATCTAAATTTTATTCTATCCATTGCTGTGGAATTTGAGGGAAAGATCCTCTAGTGTACAGGGAGTATTTCGGTGACAATAGTAGGGAGAGGATGGCTCCCTAGGAAATCCCCTGTGGTGTATTCTGCGTTTTACATTTGGTGGAGGAATTTGTGTTCAGGAAGGGACGGTTCTCCAGAGGACCCGATCCCAAGTTAAGTTGAGTATTATTTTTCCTTCATGATAGACTGCATGATTTCGATCTCCTTCCAAATCAGAGCTTAAATGATCCTGCATTTTGGTGAATGCGTGCTATTCATTCTAGTATTTTGCTTAAACAAATCTCCGATAGGTATTTGTATGGTGAATTCTGGTACAAAGGTAGAATGGTATTACTCCAGTAGTTAATGATGTGATATGTTCTCAGATCAGTAGAATATTCTTATACGAGTTTATATTTTTCTCTCTCGAAGCCAGCGCAGAGTTCTATCTTACGCTTATACTTCGTATCAAGATTTCGATATAGTTCTGTTTTCTGTCCACTATACATTATCAAATAGATCTTCGGGCTCATTTGACCCAATGAAGACCTTGTTAGGTAGATCGAGATCTGAAGATCTTGGTTATATCTGAACTTTAGATTTTTTCCTTAAACGCATATGCAACATCATTTGTTTTTTTTTCTTGGGGTTTATACTCTGTCAATCTATATATTAAGAGTTTTTGGTAATTCAATGGATCCGTATGGCATTCATACCTGTCAAATATATTTATATATATATTTATTATGAAATCTAAGCAATACTTCTGTATGTGTGGAATTCTGTGAGGATTCTTTCATAATTGACTAGGGCGTAAGCTCAGGTTTATGACCTGCATTTTCTGCAATTTATAGGGAGATCCGTCGATCTTTCTTTTGGTTTTGCTCATTCATGAAAAACGGAAAATTCCTGTTGAATTCTGGATTGGTTATGCTTCTTAGAAAGGAATTTATGTTTCGTATTCATCGTGAAGATCCTCTGTGTGACCAGCGTTAATTCCAGGAAGAACGCCCTATCATATGTTTGTTTGAGATCCCTATGTAAGTTATGAATTCTAGCTACACTCTATTTTTATGTTGTTTGGAAATCCCGATGATAGCCCGGATGTCATATACACTCTATTTTATAGATTTACTATTGCTAATGGAAATCATGGCTAGAATCTCCGATCGACTTATTATTATTAGTATCTTATGAGATTTCTACTTGTCCCTATAATAAATGTTGTGTTTACCTTCAACCATGCCAACGGATAATTATATGGATAATAGTCCAACGAATTATGGATAATAGATTTGTTATCATAGAAATTTTAAAGGAGTATATTATAATATGTTATTAACATCATAATATACTTGAGTTATAACATTGGTATTCTTTAGGATGTGTTATATGGTATGTATAAAATGATGGTTGGATATAAAGGTTATAGAATAGAAGAGGGTCATCCCATAGGTTTTTGTATAAAAGTTTTCTTTTACAACCATCCTTGTATCCTTATATGAAGAACCTTATCTATTCAACGGGGAACATGATTATTTTGCAAAAAAGAAAATCATGTATGAAAGACTATTGAAAAGTATATATATATATATATATATATATTCTTATTGTACCTTTAGAGAAAGGGGAGATGTCCCTTAGTTCATATATCGAATTTATATATGCTTTCTCTTACTAGAACCTTGGTGGATATATACTTTCTTTTTGTATATGACCATGAAGAAGGGTGAAGCCCTAGTGGAATGAAGGAAACTTCAAGCTTGTGTATAAGACCATTTAAGGGTTGTCAAGTAAATGTAGAATAGTAATTGGACCATATGATTGCAGAAAGATAGCAACAATCATGTTGCAAGAATGTAATCCCTTTGGGAATTGATTTATAATACACACACAAACCTTTGTGGACTAGCCCGTGTACGGGTGAACCACGTTATATTTTGTCTCCTATGTTTCCTATGGTGTTTCTCAATGTGTCTTATGTATGAGTACTTGTTTCTTAAAAAATGTTTATGATTACTTTGATGTATACATTTCATATGTAAGGTTGGTTGTTTATGTGATGTATAATGCTAATATACTCGCCTTATGATCTTATTATGTTGACATCGCAAAGTTTTAATTTAAGAAAGTAAACCCACACTTTATTTTCTGCATATATTTAAGTGGCATTTTAGGCACTTAGAAAAGTTTAAATTTTACGAAAATTTGGGTTCGTGACACATGATCCACCTGATACATATACAGATACATGGTCCAAGCATCCAACATTATGCATATACAAAATACATACAAATGATCCAACCGATCATATCCAGCATCCAACATGATGCATACATACATATACATATAAATGATCCAGCTGATCATATCCAACATCCAACATGATGCGTACATATATAAATGATCCAACTGATCATATCCAGCATCCAACATGATGCGTATACAGAGCAGTAACTGGAGCATCGTCCTGATGCTCATCATCCAGCACTTACATCCATAGCCATGTGAAGGATCCTCCTTTGAACATGCTTGGAATGGCTTCTGCAAATGTGTCCATCACTTCTTCCTTGAAGTGTCATCAATCTAAAGAACACCAAGCCTCTCCATGAAGTACTCGAACTTCACCCTAGCTAGTGGCTTCATCAGCACATCTGCAATCTTCTCATCCGTCGCAATGTACAGGAGCTTCACAGCTCCTCTCTGCACCATATCCCTGATATAGTGATATTTGATCTCTATGTGTTTTGACATGTCATCAAGCACTGGGTTCTCGGACAACTTCACACATCTCTGGTTATCACAAAATATACTAGTAGCATCCAACGGGAGATCAAATAACTCAGACAGTAGCTTTCGTAGCCATACTGCCTCACAACTAGCTGAACAGGCTGCAACATACTCTTCCTTAGCTATACTTAGTGCTACAAAGGACTGCTTCCTACTAAACCAAGAGATCACACTTGATCCCATACTAAAGCAGCACCCAGAAGTGCTCTTCCTATCTGTAGCACTTCCTGCCCAATCTGAATCAACATAACCCTGCAGGTTAAACTTTTCATTCGCATCCTACTTGAGCCCATAGTCAACCGTACCCTTCAAGTACCTCAGAATATGATTTACAACAACCAAGTGAACACTCCTCAGATCTGTCAGGAACTGGCTCAATGTGTTCACCACAAAGCAAATATCTAGTCTCGTGTTCATCAGGTACATCAAGGACCCAATCATCTGATGATACATAGAGACATCAACCGGCTCAGATGAAGCATCACATAGAAGCTTCATATTCGATGCCATAGCCTCGTAGTCCATCATTCTGAACCTCTTCAGGATCTCTACTGCATACTTCCCTTGTCGAAGGAAGATTCCATCTACACTCTGCCACACCTCCATAGCTAGAAAGTGGTGCATCATACCCAAGTTCTGCACATATATGACTCCTTGTCATGTGTCTCAGAACCAAGTGGCTACTCCACATACACTTCTTCTTCAACTACACCATTCAAGAAAGTTGTCTTGAAATCCATCTGGTGTATCTTCTATTTCATCACTTTTATATTTCTCTATGCTGCCATCTGCAACATGCTTGATCTTGATAGATCCATATGGAAGTCATAACAAACTTCCCTTCAGGTCTTGGGACTACATCCCAAACATCATTCTTCATGATCGATGGATCATGGCATTCT
The DNA here is from genome assembly GCA_027924585.1 of Larix kaempferi. Lineage (NCBI taxonomy): Eukaryota > Viridiplantae > Streptophyta > Pinopsida > Pinales > Pinaceae > Larix > Larix kaempferi. The sequence continues at coordinate 4,918,010 of BSBM01000357.1, forward strand.
TCCCATATCCTGGGAACTTCAATATCTTCAATAAATAATTTTGTTGCCGAACAAATGTTGTAGTTCTTCTTTTGTAGGTGATGGCATACGATCTTTCCTACACAACAAGTTAAATTGCATGATTATAAAACATCTCATATTTTTCAAAACAAATTCTTACACATAAATAAATATGTCATACACTCATGCAATTATCTTAGACAATGCTTCAATACAACATTTATCCATATCCCGTAACTTTCTAGATGCCTTCCAATCTCTACCAGAACATTGTTAAGAGTGTGCACAACTCCCAACATGTCAGCAAAGAGGTTTCATTCTAGATAAGTAGCAATGGAATGTTGTACAGTGCCATAGGCCACTTACCCATGCATATTAGTAGTATACTGTTCATCAATGCAACTATTCTAATATGCATAATACACAACCTAATTCTAGGAACATCAGTATATACATTATTGAACAGTATTATTTAAACAATAAAATATGCAAGTAATGACAATTCAAATACTTATCTTTTTTTGTTTGTTGGGTTGACTCCCTCTCAGTCTTTGCTTCTTTTCTGCAACTCCATTCTTATATGGATTGTGAGAAGTGGTCAACTCCCTCTGAATATCTGCATCCTTACAGAAACTACTGAAGTGTGCTCCTTTGCTTTCTTGAAGGAACAACTAGAGTGTGCTCCCTCTTGATCTTTGCTTCCTGGATTACCTGTCCTTGAACTTACATCCATCCTTAATCACCATGCATGCTTATTAGTATCATCATTGTGTTATCCTTGAGGTCTCATACATAATCACACATTTATTAGTATAATCTTAATACTATCAAAACACAATAATCTTAAACATGTATATTCATGATCATTCACAGATAATAAACATTAGTATTAAAGGTTTCAGGGAAGTCTTCTTTTACTCATACATATTCTTATTTGATCATAGGACTCTTCTAGTTAGTTGAATCATCAATCAAGGTAAGAGATATAATATGCATAAAACCCGTGATTATTCAAACCTATACCTTCATGATTCTTCTGGTTAGTCATATCATCAATTATGGTAAGAAACATAATATGCATACAACCATGATTATTCAAACCTATGACTTCATGGATAATCATTATCAACAACACAACAGTATAAGATCCTAACACAAGGTAGGATTCTAGCTTGATATAGGAAAAACATACCTGGATTAGCCTGCTAGCTAGTTATGTCTAACATACCCGGATAATGTCTTCTGGTTCTCTTCAGTGACTTGTGCTTGTAACCTGCATGTCTCATAGGTTAACCATTGTAGGACCAAGTTATACATACCTCGAAATTATATCTTCTATGTGATCCATGACAATGGATGAATCTTTGTCTTCATGTCACCATGATCATATGTTCTTGAAGTAGAACATGATTTGTCTTTCTTGGTGTACCTTTTATGTTAGCGAACACCATAAGCCTCATACAACATCACAATACATTAGTACATTCATAAGTTTCAAAACCTTAATCAATGAATATCTTCTACTAAGGTGATACGACAAGTCTAGTAATTAATCAAGATTGTACTGTAATGATATGAAGACAAACATATGATAAAATTAACCATGAAACATACATGTAAGCCATACCTATCAAGATTCCTTGTAATCTTCTTATGTAAGGCCTTAGCCTCATCTCCCTCTGAAACAAGAACTTCTTCACTTATGCAGGTGACTAATCCATCTTCTTCTAGGATTAACCCAATCCACTTGATTTGCAAGAACTTGATGAGTTGATCAAGCTGGTATATTCATAATTTGAAAACTACAAAGTTTCACCCCTCGAAATTGCCTTTTAGATTTTTGGATTCACTGGGAGGACCCTGAATTAGGGTTTGAGTTTCTCGGAGCTTCACCCAACCAAAATATTTGATTCAAAGCTCTAAGCTTCTATTTTTCTGAGGAGCTTCCAGCCGTGGTCACAGATTTCCAAAATTCCAAGTTTTTGCAGAAGCCCTAATTTTCCATCTTTCTCATCAAAGTCCCAAACTGGGGTTTGATCAAGCTCGGCCTTCTACCCAACCAAAAAATCTGATATTGGTCTCTAAATTTTGATTTTGATGAGTAGCATCCAGCTGTGGTCTCCAATTACAAAAATTTCAACTTTCTTTGAAGCCCTAAATTCCGGAAGCCATGAATGAAGGTACTCAAAAATAATTTTGTTTTGACATAAATATGTACCTAATTGTTTATCATGTAACTCTAAACTTTTTGATCCACAGGGTCTGAATTTTTTTTTTGAGATAACCCGACCTATTATATTTCCATCCCGATAGGTCTAACCTCAATTGGATTCTCTGAGAGAGAGTTATGCCAAGTGTCGCAACATGACCTATTTATGGGATAATACAGGAGAGCGAAATTGTGCGGAGTTCCACGTGTCACTGTTTCAACTTCGGCCTCTAAACTTTTTTCCTGAGATAGCCCGACCTGTTAGCTTTCCATCCCGATAGGTCTGACCTCAATTGGATTCTTTGAGAGAGATTTATGCCAAGTGTTGCAACGTGACCTGTTTATGGGATAATACAGAAGAGCGAACTTGTACGGCATGCCACGTGTTACTAGTTCAACTTCGGCCTCTGAAAAACTTTCCTGAGATAGTAAAGTCTGTGTAATACCTGTCACTTTTTACGAAATTTCATTTGGAGCTTCCTAGCCCAAGTTATGACCTTTTTCCCAAGGTCACCTAATTTTGCCTCAGATTTGGAAGAGGCAGAAACCCTATATTGTACAGATCATAAATCACAAAGTACAACGAATTAGATGTTTTCCTTTGGACAAAAGGTACACGGGGATCTGATCTTCGACCTGTAAAAGTTTTAGATCCGAAAACATCGCCAAAACGGATTTATAGCGAAAGTGCTACGATGACTGGTTTTTGCTATATCAAGCCCTAGCATCATAAGTGAAACAAGTGTCATACATGCCATATCATCCCTTCTTTCAGGATAGCTCTGATACCATGTTAAATTTTCAGAATTTACTTCAATCTGATCTAGGATCTTAACTAAGAGAACAACATGTACACCAAATCTATAGCATATCAATCATGGACACAATAATGCAAGCACACAAGAGACACAGAGTTTACTTGGGGAAAACCATAAAGGTGAAAAACCCCAATAACTTCCTCAGAGATAGATAGAGCAATGATACAACCATAATACAAGAGATAGTCTTCTCCTAGCAGCAGAGCCTCCTCCTCCACAAGTGCGCCACTCTCCCAAGTGTGAGTGTGAGAATAGAATGTGTAAAATGAGAGAGACACACTCTCTATTTATACACTAACTTGACTTGACCTTTACTCAACTAGGTCGGCCTCAACTTAACCACTTAACATAATGCTGACTGGGCCGACCCCCACTAGGGTGGTCTAATAACCCATCAAGTATAAGTTATGACACTTACAATATAAATGACGACACTTCTGTATAGAGGAATAATAACATCTCTATAGGAATACAACCACTTCCGTATAGAGGAATAATAACATCTCTATAGGAATACAATATACATATATGTGAAATACATTCCGAAGTTACATATACATCAACACCCCCTAATGAAGTATGTTAAGAGTGTGTACTTGGAAAGAATCCCCAATCTCCATTTGATATAGGAAAGGCATGGAGATAAAATAAATAGTTGGAACTTGTCCATTGAAACCTATGTTACATGAAGAAACCATCACTAGCAAGTGTCAGTCATACTTTAACATTTATTCATTATTTTTTGAGGTTGACTTAGGTATGTTTCTTGAACAATAAAATTTATGTTTTGTAAAGTTCAAGGAATTTAGGGCATTGGCCAAAAATAAATGAGGTTAAAAATTGAAATGTTTAAGATCAAACAATGGTGGAGAATATGTGAGTATATTTTTTGAAAACTACTTGTCACAAAATGGGATCACTTGGTATAGATCTATACCTCACATGCTTCATCAAAATGTAGTTGTAAAGAGGAAAAACTAGACCTTGGTCAAAGAATGGTTTTTTCTTCATGCCAAAGGTTTCTTGATTAGCTTACAAATAGAAGTTGTCTATTATTCAAACTATTTGTTAAACCCTATTTTTGTTAAAAATAGGATAGCAGAGCAATAAAATAACAATGAATGTGGAAATAAAACACATAAGAGAATAGTATAAGAGCGGAATCAATATACTTGGTTCACCCGATATGGGCTACATCCATGGAGAAATAACCACTTCTTTATTTATTTCATCCATCAAAAGAAGGGATGTAACTTACAACACATATGCTCCAACCTCCTATTCACTCTCTTCTCAATATTTCTCACAAACACTACTCAATCATAACACAATTCTTTCTTTAAAAGAGGGTTTCCTTCAAGGGAAAAAAAAACTAACATAATCTCTATTATCATATTTGTAACCTAATGATGAATGGCCGAGATTGACTATGAAATTACAATATTTTATAAGGATTTTTTTCCAAAAAAGTATCTTCGAGGGTGCTTCCTCTGAACCCTTGCTAAGGGGGGCTCTTAAAGGTTGTCTCCACCCCCCGTTGACGCCTTGGAAAAAATAGCGGGGCCCAGGCCTTCCCCCTCCCTGTTAGATACTAGGATCCAAACACGACTGAAATGAGATCTCTAAATCAAGAAGATAGTTAGGATCCACAACCAACCATTTTGACTAACGTTGTATTCAATATGAATCCTATGCAGAAATGGAAGAAAGGAAACCATTAGTCAACCACCTAAGAATAGTTGCATGAATGCACATTCTAGATGACTACAGAAAGATATTGGATGCAAAGAGTCATGCTTGAATAATGTTGTGATACTCTAAAGAGTCGAAGGCTTGTAGATTGTTTGAGCCAGTTAAACAAGAAATCGTCATTCAAAGGGATGGTTACTTTGATGAAAAGAATTTAGATATTAAACTATTGAATTTCTCTTGTGGATTGATGAACAATGATCCTTTCCAAATTGTGAATCAAACATGATTGATTGATCCCTGTTTTGGATTTTTAAATCGACAATTGACTAAGCTACCTATCTTGACTTGTAGCTAACTAGTGCCTATGGGATCAAATACAAACTTTGCAATGTATCATATACATTTTATTGAACTGATCAAACGACTCCATTTGGAGGCCAAGACAAATGAAGCTACTATAGATGATATAGGAGATATGAATTATTCAAGCAAGAATAAAAGTCAAAAGCAATGTGGAATGTGTTCTCTAATGACACATGTACTAGAGGCATGTGATCCATATAGATATGTAGATGCGTATGGTTCACCTAAATGGGAGATCATTATTGTTGGATAATATTGTTCATTTATAAAGAATAAAACATGGGATTTAGTTCCCCAATTGCAAGGAAATAATATAGTCAAACATCGATCAGTCCGCAAGAATAGATCACATCCATGGTTTTATTGCAAATATGGACTCATTGTGATTGATCCTTTCACTTGTTTCTCGACTTGAATGGGAGGTACATCAGATGGATTTCAAGTAATATTCTTCATGGATATCTAAGTGAATAAATATATGTGGATAAACCCCCTAGTTTTGAGAAGGATTCTAGTCTTATAACTTGTTTGTGAATTGCAAAATTCCTTTTGTAGTTTTAAATAGTCCCCTAAGGCTTGGAATGAGAATATTGATAATTTATTTATCAATATTGGTTGCAAATGTTGTGAATCAAATCAAAACATCTACGGTTTACATGTAAATGGTGAAACCTTAACTATTGTATTGTATGTACATGATTTAGTCATTACTGGCAATAATATAAATTTTATATTCGGTTTGAAGAAATAATTAGTTGATAGATTTGAAATGTATGACCTTGGTATTTTACTTTTCTTTTTTGGAATTCAAATTCTAGAAATGAATGATGGTATTGTTATTTCTCAATCTAAGTACTGTAACCTTGTATACAAGGTAAAAGGGAGTAAAGTTGATGACGGACTATGACTTGTCACTATTGATGTCACTCTTTATTTAGAAGTGGTCAATAGATTGATTGATCTAACTCACATTCAACTTGATTTTCATTTATTCATTCTCGTAGTGTTATTCATTCCCGTAGTGTTTATTATAATCACCTTGATTGAATACCTTGAATAATGCTTTTGTATTGAATTGATCCCATGCTTTAATGTGTGATCAATTATGCATGGAAAAGTGGTGTTGCTGCTGCAACCTTATCCCCAAATTTTTCTTAAAATTGTAGGGCCCCTCCTTTTTTTTGGTTTGCTTAGAGTTTAGCTCAACCTAAAAGGTTTACCTTTTGTCACTTAGAATTTTTCTTGAAGAAATGAGTGAATGAAGCAAATTTTTCCATCGATGCATCTTGATTTTTTCCACCGAAACGGTCGAAGCAACTCACCTAGTTCCGCCAAAACGGTCGGAGCAAATTTGGCATCCTGGGAAATTTTTTATGGTTCAGAGCAACTCATCATTATTCGCCGAAATGGTCAAAAAATTTGTAAAATCGTGCCGAGACACTTAGATTTTTTCTGAAGATTCGTGGGTGAGAGAAACTCACTGATTTACGCCGACACATTTTGGTGTGAAATTAAGAGGGATGCCAAAACACATCGGCGTGAAACAGAAAAGACCCCAAAGATTCCTCGGCAAACTGAGAGTTGGTGCAAGATTGAGAGAAGCCCCGAACTATTTCGCTGCACTAAAAGAATTTACGTTAAAACGTGTCGTTGGAAACATGAGAGATCCTACGACCAAAGTATTCGATCAAGGTGAGAGATCTCTCCAAAATAGAAAAGACGCCATACATCAATTGAAAGATCATCGAGCGTGTACCATTCACGCCGAAACGCTTTGGTGAATAACGAAAAAAGCATCGATGCACTTCGGCGCAAAAAGATCAAAAGACGCTGAAAAGGGATTTGGATAAGGAATCGACATAAAATAAGAAGGGTCACCGACATGTTTCACAGTGAAAAGGCGAAGGAATGACGAAACATGTCGATGCAAAAAAAATTTGCTGCGATATGGAGGAAAAAAATGGTTTGGAAATTACACCGAAACAACTCGACCATTTAGTGGACTCCACCAGCATTTACCTCACGCATTAATTACTAGGTCTAAAAGGTTATATAAAGGGTAAAACGGTATTTTACAATCACTTTTTACACAATTTCAACTGGAGCCTCTACCAAACGTTAGACGACCAACGCCATTGAGCCTTGTTGTTCGACCACTGCAACTTCCAAGTAGGCCATTTGCACCCTTGTGCTTTATGTATGGAACGTCGTTATTCCATTGTAAATTTTCCCTTGTGTAAAACGTGCCTACCGTCGATTTGTTTATGGTTTGTGTTTTTCTATATATTTTGTAAAAAACCCTTAGGACAACCTTTACATCTTCGTCCAGTTGGGCATGGAGTGGTCGATAGTGCTCCGAGGACCCTATAAAGAACGGGCTCTCGGCCAAACATTGGTAAGGTTTTTTCCCATCCGAACGAATGCCTCGCGCCATGCTCGCCATCCAGTCCCTTGTCGAGGTTCACCTCCCATGTATGCGACGTTCTATCTATAATGCGAATAAGGGAGTGGGATGAGTCCGTTAGGTGGGAAATGGGAAAAACACACTAGGACATTGAGTGCGGTAGTGGGATTTTCCCATTTAGGTTAAACATATAGCCATAAAATTTACACCTGTTTTATCCCGAGTCGGGACCTACTACAGTTTTTACAAGCATTGCCGGAACACGGTTCAATCACCTTTACATACCAAAATTGTTATATTTTAGAACTTGTTTTCGATCATGGAATGGTCAGAAATCCATCAGAATAGTTTGTTTTTGGAAGAGAGGGTTGAGTTAGTTTCATCCTGTGAACTTTCTAATCTATAAAGAGCTAGAACCCCGGATCTTTTCAGCTTTTCATGCTAGAATGGGCTAAAGTGAAACGGTGGCTATAACTTTTCAAAACAAATTTGGGATTAGGGGGTGAAATTGTTAAAGGTAGTGGTAAACCTCTTTTAGATTGTTTTCATAGAAAATTTCAGTTACATATTGACTATTACACACCAGTGTACTTTCTTGGGACATAGCTAACATAACCAAGAGACATCCAACATCATGGAAGTAATGAGTTCTCAACTTTATTTTCCTATGGATAATATTGATAAGGGATGCTTTTGTTTCTTACTGTAATTTTCTTTGTCATTAAAACTTGCTTACACTTTGATTCAATGTCTCATTAGGATTCTAAAATGCAAAGAAAGACTAGCAAGCGAGAGACTAGGACAGTTGAATCAAATTCCGACATAGAAGTAGTTGTTGATGCTCTGGTAGAAACTATGTTCGAAGACACCAAAGCAGCAACAGGAATCACCCCACAATTCAAATGGGGTGAACTCTATCATCTCATCAGAAGTCAGAATGTACCTGATGCATCCATCGAAGAATTGATGGTGTACCAAAACATCAAGAAATTGGGCCTCCACAAAGCAACCACATGCCCAGAGCTATTTCCCTGCTCTGAAGTCATTAGATGGATCCTACCTTGAGTAGATGCTGACACAAGGATTATCTCAAACACATAAGAGGAAGTGTTTGATTTTTTCTAACCCGGTCACATAGTTGCTGCATATAAATTGCCATGACCCAAAGTCATGATGACAGAGGACTGGATCAAGAGTGTGAATATAGACCATTTTAAGTATGCCAAGAAAATGGTAATCCTAGGGAAGCAACTGAGGCTAAAAGCAAGTGGGGAATATGACACTCAAAACTTAAGAAACCCGTTTAGAATCATAGCTTTGATGCTGAGCAGAATTTTCGGTAGGGCGAATGGAAACATTTACAAGATCAAATGGTTTCCCATGATATATCATATAGCCTTACATGGCACTGTTTTTAATTGGGAAGATATCATCTCAGAGAGCTTGGCATCGACCATAGTTGCAGCTCAGGGAGGAATGACCTAGAAGAAAGTGGAATTGTTCATGTCCTCGTATCTCATGGATTGTATAACAGTCAAAAACCCATTCCATAAACTAGGACTTATCTAGAACCAGGTTGAGTCTCTCCTCTATGTGGACTATCAGATCACCTGGGCCCACAAATATGCAAGCTATCACAAGCTCGTCTGTGTAGAATTGATCATTCCCTTGAATTGGTTAATTTTTAATGAAGAACCAAACTTCCTATCTGACAATGCAATGGAAGTTATTAATGAGTATGGATATTATTACTTCTCTCCTGAAGGTACCTACATCAGAATGTTTTGCGGGTCTAAATCCCCATCCCTAATGCCTCAGTATGTGAATGAATTTGTAGTACACAAGGAAGCTGTGAGGCAGGTTTTTGTTAATGGGGTTGGCAGATTCTTGAATGAACATAAGAAGGCTTCTTACCCACCATTACCATTTACTATTGGAGCCTACAAATTCCCCAAGGTAAAGGGTGCACAATTTTTCATAAAAGACTTGGAAGCATTCCATTTTGGAGGAAATAATTTCGTGAGGAATGACAGTCGAAAAAAGGTCTCCCAACATTGTGCAGCATGCATAATCAATTTTGAATACATAGATCACTTCCTTAAGGAAGAGGAGGTGTATCTAAGAGAAATTAATATGACCGAGCTAAACAAACGTTTTGTTTGGAAAAGCGGCACCGACCCCAGTCATGCTACCAATACTGCAAAAGAGGAAGAGTTGCAAAAGCAAAAGGAAGAAGCTGAAAGGCTACAGGAAGAAGAAACAGAACGACAACAGAAGGAAGAAACAAAAAGAAAGTAGATGGCATGGAGGAAATATAATGAAGACTTCCCTGATCACCTTCCAAACAAGATAACCGCAGATCTAAAATTAGAGATGACATTCCTTGAGTTTTGCAGGAAATCCTCCAGGAGGTTGTATGTTGAAATACCTAAATCCATCGAGAAGCGTGTGGGATCCTACAAGGGAATTTATCAAATTCATGAAAAATCTCATTTTCCCATGGCACCTAATATGGACGAGTTTCTTACAAAAGATCAGTATTTAATGGGGCTGCAAACGGGTTGAAGGAAGAAATAGAGTATATCATAAAGTTGGATGCGTTGAATGAAGAAGACCTCCATCATTATATTGGGCAAGCATCCATAAATGCTTATTTTTTAGAAGACAACTACAAGGCCATTGCACAAGGGCTGACAAGTGTAGAAAAGGAGTTATCCTATCATGAAATATCTTTGAAAGTTTTAGAACCTACACAATGTAATATTATTTTTGAAGAGGCTGATGTTTGGGATAATTATCTTTCTAGTCTGGAGGGCCCAGCAGGAAATTAATTTTAATTGTAATTAATTGCATTTCTTGTGCAAACACTAGAGGACAAATTTGGGGTAGCCCAAAGGTTAGAGGCAGTTGAAACGAACAGTCATTTGAAGACAAAACTCTTTTTAATATAAATATAGAATATGTATACTGGCTAAAGGACTTTTGCTAGCATAATAGAAGCTGGACATTTTGTAAGAGAACTTTTTTTATGCTAATGAGAAGGGCATGTTTGCTAGCAAAAGCATGCACATAGATATTTTGCATGGAATGTGTGGAATGTCAAATGTGGAACTATTTCTTCTTTCATTCGTAACTCATACTGTGAGATTGTTCTAACTTTATTGAACTAATTCAAATGGTGATGAATGACTTCATTTTCTATGCAAATGTTTATGCATTATCCGAGTAATAAATTGTTTTAACTATGTCAAATTTATCTTTGGTATCTTTTCTCTGCTGTAATGTGAATACTTTGTCTAAACAACTATCTGTTGGGTTGGTTTGAACATTTCCAGCTTATTACTTGTACTTCAAATTTTCTCCATGTTGGAATAGGTTAGATTAATATAGAATAAGATTAGATAATTGATAAGGTAGGAGCGGTAAGACGGGAGGTAAGAACCTGCGCATCGCTAGTGTTTTTTCTACCTTCCAATTATATGTATTTAGTTAGAAAGCACTTGCATCTTCATACCTTTAAAACCAAAACTATATAAACGGTGGACCGGGCCGCAACCGGTAAAACACAAAACAAACACACCTATGGTAGCCAGACGGATTCCCTATACCAAACAATGAGTGATCTAATTGGTATCATTTATTGGGGAGAATCCCTACTATCGATGGTAATATTTTATGGGCATCAACAAGTGGATAAGTTCTGAGTGGATGAATAGGGGAATAAGATGAAGAGTATCATAAAGGAAAGTTTGTATTTCTCAAAGACATTGAAGCATTTGTGTAAAAGGATAATTGCTTATGTTCTGAAAATATATAAAAATGGGCAATTGCGTGAAGTAAAATATGATCTTGGTCGGAATGTATATAGGATGATGGGCATGTGCAAGCTAATGAGGGTCACTTTTGGTGCGTTAGATGCAATAGAAAACTAAAAATTCAGGAATCCCTCAACTTACTTTGTTTTTTGAGATACTTACAAAAGATATCTTGCATCGAGTAAAAAATATGAAATGTAGGAAACTGAGTCACGTTTCCAAATATATAAGTTTTAAGTATTGAAAATTTACATAACTATTTCATATTTCATATTTCTAACAGTCAATTTTTATTTTTTTGGCAAATGATAAGGTATATGTTTTTGTGGGTGTAGCCTTTGATTGCCTAAATGATGGTTTCGGTATACAAAACTTGGTAGACATGTAGAACCCATAGCAATAGTGCATCACTATTTTTCCAAAATTAAATGTTCAATTTGTAAAAAAAAAAATTAATTATGTAAGTGATCAAACCTCGAGAATGGTACGCCAAATGTGGGTTCAACCATTGAAGGTATTAATGTAGTTATTTCGACTGGAATTCTTCTAACTGCATTGTTTCAACAAATGCATGTGGGTCCACTAAAAGTGATACATGATCCCATGCATCAACCCAGTCCATTGATTGACACTCATCCCACTCATAACTGCTACAAAGCCCACAAAAGAAATCAAGTTTTCGGGTCCATATTTCAAATAAGGGGTTGTTTGAGCTTCGAACCGAATGAAATCCACAAGTGCCTTTTTGTCACAAACCCAATTTTCGGAATTTATAATTCAGGGATATTTTTCAAAAATTTAGTAAAACATCAAATATCTTTTCAATGAAATCTAAGGTCCTTCGTTCTTACACCAATCAATAAAAGGAAGTAATCAACATTTTAAATTCATCATTCTTACTTTTGCTTGCATATGAAAAAGGTTTTTAATCAAAAGCTCCCATTATTTCTACATGTCCTTTTATTGATTAATTTAAGTAATACATCTGAAAATCCTTGTATTTCTTTGAAGCATTTATATGCAAGGAACTAAAACATTTATGCATGTTTAAAGGATCAAGTTGGAGGATACATCTAACTTAAACAATTCAAACCCTCATACTATACATATAATAATTAACCCTAACATAACCATTGATATAAACAATTCACCTAATATTCGAGTTCTTACCGTCTTTACTTTGAACATTTTCATGAAATGCTTTACTCGTCAGTGGTAAATTTTAGTGCGCCTGTCAAACTTAAATATATGGTCATTATTCAAAACAACATGAATAATCATGAATTATCATCTAACATAAAAATCAATCAACATATGCATACACTTATACAAACCGTTGCATTCACACACATGTTAGAGAACACATCAAGGAGAGAACATTTTAACGTGGTTCACCCGTATCTTGCTACGCGCAACACGCTAATTTCCATTTTCTATATTCTTAATGCTTCTTTTATAGAAAACATTTTTTATACATTCAACCCTAACTTCCCAAAACTCTCTGATATACAAGAGATGATAAGAAATAGAAAGTTATACCAGTTCATGAGATCATCGAGTTTATCATATAGAATTAAAAACTGTAATCTAATACTTCTAAACAACCATACCCTACTGATTTACTTCATAAAGACTTTTATAATAACTTGAGCCAAAGTAATTCTTATATTAATGATTCGTGGATATTACTCAACAGTGACATACCACTGAGCTCTTATAATAAATACGATACCAACATTTAAAATATGTGAATATATATCATGTATAATCGCTAGTATGAAAAATAACACCAAAAATTATATACTGTTCGAGATCCACATAATACTTAATGGTGATCTCTTTATTATCTATAACTATCTATAGAGATCACAAGATTCACTGAAATCAAAACAAAGACAATCTTGTATCTATTTCGAATAAGATATATGGAATCAGCTGGTGTCGGCCTTCCTTACTTCTGTTACGTAGCCATGAAATTATTATATATTGCATGTAATTATATGTATAGCAGCAATGAACAATCTACTGCGTTTTTCTTTTCTCAAGATGTTAAGGATATGTAATATAATGCACAGGCATCATAAAAATATACAGAGTATATAATGTCTTGTGTTAAAGACAACCTAGTTTATACACGAGGTTATTGCGAGTTAGAGCTAGTAAAATTTATGTTAACTGTTCTCTGCGATTTAGATTCAACGCATAGCATACCAATAGAATATCACTGCGAAATTTGATCTAGTATAATTTTTATCTAACAGGTCTCTGCGATTTAGGTTCAACGCATAGCATACCAATAGCACTCTAAAAATAACTACGTAGAGAGTTTGAGTTTTAGAAAAACGCGTACGGGGATTGAGCTTTGCAGAAAGCCGTCCCTTTCTCCTCTACTACATAAATTTTTGGACGGAAACGTCTATCAAAAAATCTACAAAACCTTGTTGAACACAGTCAACCAGAATCAACAAAAAGGGAAACTACAACTTGGGGTCGAACAAGAGATCTCCCTTGGAAACCATAAACAAATTACTGGATCAGTCATCAAATGCTACAGAGTTTTACCTTCACACTACCAGCAACACAGAGTGTCAATGCATACTATGTATATATATAAACATATCCCTACCCACCACCCTCTCGCTAAGCTCAAACTCTATATTGAAAAGAAAAGAGGATCAATCTCCTAAAGGGAGTCTCCCATCCACACATTTGGATGAGGGAACACAAATCTCAAATAACAGTAAGAGAGCGTCTACTATCATAAAGAAGAAATAGGAAATAGGGGCGATAAGATTCAATCTGGTTTTATAAGGACATAACAAAAAAATATTGACAGAGTAATCATACCAACTGGAACTCGATCGGAGAGATCCATTCTCCACGTATATCCAAGAACCCAAATCAGAATCCTCACGTGTAACCTTACGAAAGGAACCTCTAGTTCAAACCAAGATCCCACCTCGACGCAGAGGTGTTAACAAAATGCTGTGACTCTGTAATCAACAGAAATACAATAGCTGGCCTGGGTGCTGTCTCTCAACATAGATCAAAAATAAAAATAAAACGCATTCTCCTTTTCTCATCAGGTCGAACCTCATGCTATATCAATCGCTTCCCTCCTATCTACAGATTGGCCCCTAAATAAAAACCAAAACATAGGTTTCCTCTCGCAGACCCCGTGGTGGCGCATTCTCAAATAGAGATCCCTCTCCGATCCCCCTCGTTCTGGTGTAAATAGCCTACAACTTAAAACAGTCCTCCCTCATGAAGAGCCCACCTTTCACCAAATGGAGGTCGAGAACATGACAACTGGCATCTCGTTGTTTCCAAGTGGTAATTTCGAATAATGACTCGATGCTATCACCAATGTAGAAGCCGACAACATCCCTCAAACGAGTTCGGTGTTGTTTTAGGTTTGTTTAATTATTAAAAATCTCGTTAACTCTTTCCCAAAGAGTATCCACAACAAATATTTTGAGGTTCGGTTTGTCTTCTAAAGAAAAAGGCCGACAAAACCCTTGAATAACACCCTTTCAACGATGTTCATCAAGACTATCTTAACCCTTATACTCAAGAGTTTCAAAATATCATTGGTAACCCAACCTCTTGGCTTACTACCATAAAAAAAAATGCATATTAAGACTCCATAATTCATAATGCCATATATTCCTTTATAAAGTCGATCCTTTTTAATGCATTATATATGTATACAAATTAGTTCCATAACTAATAATATTTTGTAAAAGAGATATCATATGTATATATATATTCTTTTCTTTTATCATCCCAAGAATACCAAGTGTATCTATATATATATATTCACATAAGGTAATATATATATTTCCATGCATCCTCTTAAATATATATATATATATATATTAGTTTTAAGTGTTACTATAAAGAGATCAAAATGTTTTAAATATTGAGTTAGGTAAATAATATATATATATATATACATACTATCCTTTGCCCATAGCTCATTGTATGATAGTTTAAGTGAGAAATATTAGTGAGTATTTTATTTCTAAATAGATCCTTCTCACCTTATATATATATATGTAAACATATATACATGTTGTTTTCTAGCATACTATTTTCGAAGCTAGGATTTAATAATAAAATGACCTTTTTTCAGTTTACTTAGGATCATCTAATCCTAGTTGTCTTCGTACTAGAAAGGTGGCTTTAAAATTTAAAGGGATTTTTGCGACGAGTAACTGTTCTCCCCAACCTAAGACGACGACACTTATAACTTTAATTTTTACACGTAAACTCATTCTTCCTCAAGTGCCCTTGGCATCAAGACGATACCCATCATCTATTGTTAGATTTTGGAAGGCTATCCTGAACTTCACTTTTTTCCCTTACTGGCTTCACTTGCTTGTTGCTTAGTTGCATCCGTTTATTAATTTAAAACTTAAGAATAAATCACAACAATTACTTTCAAAGTCCACTGGCGTGGCCTTGGCCTTGAGCTCCTCACTAGGGTCACATACATAGTTACATTTACAATTACCAAGATTAATAATAAGGATCAAAATAGCAGGGATGTTACACTTGTAGAGTACTAAAACTATAAGAATGTGATCGATCTATATCAACCACATGTCAGATATTTCTTACAACATGTCCTCTACCTGTTGGTCCGTGTTGCTCCGTGGTTCGATCTGACATTTTTGCAGAGCACCATTTTTGTTGCAAGGCCCACAAAATAAAGCATGTTTCCACGTACATATTTCAAATAAGGGGTTGTTTGAGCTTCGAACCGAATTAAATCCATGAGTGCCTTGTATAGTACTACGACTATAAGAATGTGATCAATCTATATCAACCACATGCTAGAAATTTCTTACAACATTTCCTCTACCTATTGGTCTGTGTTGCTCCGTGGTTCGAGCTGACATTTTTGCAGAGCACCATTGAACTATGGATTTTGCATCCCAAATATGAGGTTTTTTCATGCACCTCTGTAACATCCCGAAAATCACAAAAATTTAAAATTTTTCAAAGTAGCATTAATTGCTATAATTACTGTGTAGAAGTAAAATAAATGTTTGTTTGTTTAGTTACTCGTCACAATGTACTCAACATGTTAAATCAATTATGTGTGTGTAAAGTGATTTAGAATATGTGTCGTGTTTATATCTATAGTCTACCAATGTTGGATGTTGTTACTACAATACAAGCAACCTAGATCAGTCATACTTTCTTATATAGCTGACGATACTTTATAAACTTGATGATGAATTCGTTTTATGTGCTAACTGTTTCATTTTCTTGTTGATGATGAGCGGGTCCTGTGGGCACCCCAAGGATTACTTATCTATTTAGCTAAAGCATTTGAACGTTCTGTTGTAGATCACAGGTAAGAGAAATAGTGTTTCGAAAGTGAATACGAAGATCCTATTTAACATTAATTAGATTTCAAGTTTAAATAGAATACTTGAAAACCTTTCAGGGTGAGATCTATTTTGGTTGTTTCTTCATCTATACTTTGTAATAAGTTGTTTATATGACTTCATAGTCATTGCACTCTATTCTCAGCAGTTATGTTATTTATATTACGCACGTTGTTTATGTACTTTTCAATTATAGTTCGAATCTCGGCATTTGTAATTAGTATTAGTACAATTGTCTTGTATTATAAAATCGTGGAAAGTATTAGAACTTCACTCTCTTGATTAAGTATTAAATACGACACCTACGAAGTATGCTATGTAATTGATTCCATAAGTAAGGTCAACATAACCTATGCTTAGATACTAGCAATGTATTACTAACCTATCTTTTGGTTTCATACACTATATGTATCATATGATTTGTAATGTTATTATGGGACTTGGAAATAGTTTATAATTGTAACTATACTATATATCCATTTCTTCTATTAATTTATATCATGGATGTTTTAACTATTAGAGCCTTAGTTTATATCATGCGCTTTATGGTCTTTATATCCTAACAAGGGTTTGATAGAGTGATTTACAAAATAGATTAATTTCAAGGTTGGCAACAATGGTATGTTTTAAAAGGTCTTAGTGATAAAATGTAACCATAGTAACTTATGGTTGTAGGTCTCCCATGGCGATGGTCGAAACCTTAATCTTGGTCATCGTGTAATGGTGTAACACTTGGATAATGGTATATTGACTTGATAAATTGTAACCCAACTATAATGCAAATGGTAATGATTAACCTGATATAAGACCGAATGATATCCTTATTGCTTGGTTCGCTGGCAGGTCAATGTACTGGTGGTAGATATACATATTAAAGTGCATTAAAAGTGATGTCAGCGGAATTCCTGTTGGAATCCAATGCGGTGGTCTTCATGTGGTAATTCTCGATAGTGGTGTAACCCTAGCGATCCTTTGGATTACCTAGATGAAGGCGTGAACTTGGCATTCATTTGGAAAATAGTGGAGTGTTGGAGAGGTCGACAGGCCTGCGGTTCTTTAGAGTTTCAAAAACAGGTTTTGAAGGCTCCTTCCTCATGTTTGATACCACGACCTGTAGGGGAAAAATTGTCACTACCAGGGGTTTAAGAGCCAATCCAATACTATTGTGAGAATTGTTGCACTTGTTTTAGTGGTTTGAATGACTCTAGATCATCGCCGATCACAGGAGAAATCGATTTCGAGCCCAAGTTCTTTTAAATGCTATCATGTGAACATTGATAATGTATAACAGTATGAGTTTTTGTTTTTAAGCTTCATCTTCCAAATTTTAACCATGTTGTGTGCTATGTGGTAGGTGCTTCTCAACATAGTTGTTTAAAAGTTATAATGCAAAGGTTGGAAGATTACGAATCCTGGTAAGCCTCGGTGGTTTCCTGTAGGTGTCAACTTGGCAATTGTTGGCCCTTAATTGGTTTTTAGCCGAATCTTTGGTCTTCACAGTTTAGCTGTGGATTACCCTGCCGTTGTAAAGTTTGTAAGATATGAGGCATGCATAGGGAAGATTGAATCCTCGACCTACCTTTATGTTGGCTCTACAGTGTTTACTATGTATCAAAACGTTAATAAATGCAACAACTATACGAAAGGGTTCAACCCTCAACTATTTAAATGATGAATGAAAAAGGTTTCAGTACTTGTGATTTAATACTATTTATGCGAGTCGTGCCTGAGAGCAATGCTCTTCGCAGCCTATATTATTTTAATTCAATGTCTGTTTATACAATGTCGAGTTTTTTTAATGGCCGGGAGCCAAAGAAAATATGCCTAGTTTTGTAAATTCAAACCCTAAACTGGTTTTTGTTAAAGGATAACTTGGAAAGTTTTGAGTAGTTGATTCTCAAAGCCGAGACCTAGTCTCGTATGTCTATATTCGTTTCGTTTAATGATGGGTTACTAAAATAGATTCATTTTGTATACGTTCAGCTGTTTATTTAACAACAGCCTTGAGCCCGTTGTTCTGTGTGTGACTATGATGCTAGCCTATGTTATGAGAGGCCAAAGGCCTTGGTTCGAAACCCCGTCGAGAATTTTTTCTGTGATCTTAAGGTTAAAGGGTTTCAGTTAAAAAGGGTTGTGAAACCCTAACCAACACTAGTATGAATTTGTTCTACTTACTGTATAATTGTTTAAGGGATTTGAATCCAAGAAATATTTTGTACACTGCAATGGAAAGGTTTTCGTGAAAATTGAACTTCATTTGGAAAGTCTATTTGGTCAATGAAATGTTTAACCTAGTAATGTATGTTGTTTGAAACTTTGGGACAGTCGTCTGAAAATTAGAGTTGTTTTGTATTTATAAATTAATTAATAAAAAGATACAATTAGTTTATTTATGTTGTATGGTAGCTATTTAATTTGATACTGAAAGGTAGGAAACTGAAAGTCTTAAAAGGGTTCTTGTACTGAAAAAGTAATATTATAAGCTGTACTTTATTTGCTCTCTGAAATATAAAAGGTTACCCTAAATTGTACTTAGGGTTTTATGTAGAAAAACAAGGGACTGTTTGAGCTTTTCTATTTCTATTGCTATATTGTAAAGATGTTCTAAAGTTTGAATAATATGAAAGTTGTTATGTTTTCCTATGACTGAAAACATATAAGATATTTTAATTGCAAATGTAAAGAGATAAGGAAACTTGCAGGAAAAACATAACAGAGTTGGTTTATTTAATCATTCTACTTACTGCATATCATTTTTATATCTTTAAACACCCTTCCCTGTACTAGAGTACGGCACAAAGATAGTGCATGGAAAAATAGATAGAAGAAATTTATTCTATCATTTCATATAACTTATTTAACAATTTACAGAATCATAATCGGATCAGAAAATCAAACATTTACTTCTGCATGATGATAACTATAAACCTTTAACTAATAAATCCTAAATCAAGAGTTAAAGAAAATAAATTATAACTACTTAGGAAATGAAATAACAAGTAGAACCTACAAATGTAGATAGGGTGGACAAACACCCAAAGAGGTTTGTTCCTCCCAACCTTCTCCAAAAGAAGCAGCCAATATCACTTGCTCCTTTGGACATCCGAGCCTGTTTACTGAATCACTAGGTAGAAGACTCTGTGTAGAAGCAAGGCACTTTGGTTGTACTTCCAACAATCAATGGAGATTTGCGATACACCTCAAAATAAATCTCTTCACTCAGCAGTAAACTCTACACTTAGCAGAAGTGAAACAGACTTACACTACAACTCAAAACATAGCTTCCCCTCATCGAATCTCTTGCGTGCATACAGCAGAACCACAAGGTAAATTTTCTTGTTAGAAAAAGTGTGAGCCTCTGCTCAAATTCGATGGCTTATAAAGATGCCTAGGCCTTTTAGTGGTTAGTTTCCAAATAAATGATCCTCAATATCTAGTCCCATCTTTCAGGGAACTTTGACCACAATTTAAAGGAGTTGTCCCATAACAACAACTAGTTACTGAGTTCCTGATGTTGCCACTTGTCCATTTCCTTCTACCCCAGATTCCATTCCACCTAGTGGGTCAGTAAACACTCTTTCAACAGTCTCTTTGGGTGAGTGTCTCCTATTTTATTTTATTAATTAATAATATTGTGTAATTACAGTCATCGTTGGCCACTTGGCCAAATATAAAACTTTACAATAAAAGTTAAGATAATGTTTTCTTCAAACATAAAATGTTTCTGCAAAGTGTTATGTTACAAACACCTCCACGTAATCTCAACATCGTCCTTGATGTTGCTTATTCTTCCTCAGAGCCTCCCTAGAATAGATTTAGATATGATGCCCGCATATTACTTTCCAATTCCCAAGTAGCTTCATCAGGGCTAAGGTGCTTCCATTGCACCTTTACCTATCCTATGGTACGATTCTAGAGCATAATTTCCCTCTTGTCAAGGATACAGTCCGGTTCCACCTGTATGTCATTCTAATTCAACACATGAGTAGCATCATGCACATACTTCTTTAAAACATAAATGTGAAAAACATTATGGATTCTTAATTAAATGGTAGAGCCAACTGATATGCAACTATTCCAATCCTTGATAGGACTTTGAATGGTCCATAGTACCTTGGTGCTAGTTTAGCACAACTCTCAAGCTTAAAAGAACTTTTCTTGGGTTTTACCTTTACAAAGACATGATCTCCAATCTCAAATTCTCTTTCAGTGCATTTCAGATCTGCATAACTTTTTTTCTATCGTGTGCAACTTTTAAATTGCCTTGTACCTGTTTCACGTTTAGCTTCATCTCTCTTTACAAATCTGGTCCTAGCATTAATATGTCAATGGGGTTATCCCAAGAAATAGGAGTATTGCATTTTCTTCTATATAAAATCTCAAATGGACTAAGTCTAGCAGATGCTTGATAATGATTATTGTAAGCAAATTCAGCTAAATGCAAATAGTCTTCCCACTTAGTTGGATGATCTTTAACATACATTCTTAACATGCCTTCTAAAATCTTATTAACCCTTTTAGTCTGTCCATCAGTTTGTGGATGGAAAGAAGTACTGAAATTCAATTTAGTATTTAGGCTTTTAAACAATATTCTCCAGAAATTTCCAGTAAACTTGGAATCTTGATCAGAAATAATTACCTTTGGAATTCCATGTAAGCGAAAGATTTGCTTCATAAACACATCTGCAATGTTAGCAGCTTTAAAAGTAGTTTTAACAGGAATAAAATGAGCATATTTACTAAGTTTATCCACAACCACCATTATTGATTCATTATGTTTCTGATTTTTAGGTAAACCTGTGATAAAATCGATACTTATAATTTCCCATTTTCATTCTGGAATTGGCAATGGCTGCAATAGGCCAGCTGGGTGTTGATGTTTAGCCTTAATTGTCTGACATTCAAAACACCTAACTATGTATTCAGCCACTTCATTCTTCACGTTGGGCCAAAAATAATCCTTTCTTAACATAGTTATCATTTTCTGATAACTAGGGTGTCCTGAATAAGGACTTTTATGTACTTCATCCAAAATTAGCAGTTTAACTTTTGACAGATTAGGTACATAAATTCTATGTTTATAAGTCATTAAGCCATTTTTATTAATGCTGTAATCTGTTATTAAATTTTCAGATAAATTTTCAGCAGCTTTGTCATGCAAATTTTGATCATTTTCATCTTGCTTAATTCCTTCTTCGATTTGATTTTCCATATCTGTCTTAAATGTGCTAATTGCTGCCACAAAACTTAATTTGACATTTCTACTCAAGTTATCAACAACTTTGTTTTCTTTACCCTTAATGTGTTGAATCTCAAAATTATACTCGCTAAGGAAAGCTAGCCACCTAGCTTTCCTTGCGTTAAGATTTGTTTGATCCAACAAGTATTTTAAGCCTTTATTATCTATCATTAGTGTGAACTTTTTTCCAATCAAGTGATGGTGCCACATTTTTAGTGCATGTATAATGGCTGCCAGCTCTAGATCATAAGTTGCGTAGTTCTTTTCGTGGATTTTTAACTTTCTAGACTCATAAGCAATATCATGACCTTCTTGAGTTAAGACCCCACCAAGTCCATCGTTACATGCATCGGTGCATACAACGAAGTCCTTATTAGGATCAGCAATTTTTAATATAGGTGTTGCTGTTAATAACTCTTTTAACTTCTTAAAAATTTCTTCATATTTTTAATCCCAGATGAATTTCTTCCCCTTCTTTTGTAAATAAGTTATGGGATTCGCAATTCTGGAGAATCCTTCAATAAACTTTCTGTAGTAGCCCGTGATCCCCATAAATGACCGTACATCAGTTACATCTTTAGGGACAGGCCACTCGTTAATTTCTCTTATTTTATCTGGGTCGACAGAAATTCCGTCTTTAGATATTATGTGACCTAAGTACTGTATTTTATCTTTATAAAAGTCACATTTACTGAACTTAGCATAAAGCTGATATTCTCTTAAAACTTGCAGAATTATTCTTAAGTGTTCGTTGTGTTCTTATTTAGTTGTTGAATAAATTAGAATATCATCAATGAACACAATTACAAACTTATATAGGTACTTATGCAGGACATTATTCATTAAACACATGAACACTGTCGGTGCATTAGTTAGCCCAAAAGGCATAACTACGAACTCGTAGTGTCCATAACAAGTTCTAAAAGCAGTTTTGAATATGTCTTCATCATTTATTCTAACTTGATGATATCCATACCTTAAGTCAATTTTAGTGAATATCTCTACTCCGCATACCTGATCGAATAGATCGTCAATGCAGGGAAAGGGATATCGATTTTTAATAGTCATTTTATTAAGTTCACGGTAATATATGCATAGTCGCAAAGTACCGTCTTTCTTTTTAACAAAGATAATGGGTGCTCCCCAAGGAGACACATTTGGCCTTATGTAGTTCTTTTCTATTAATTCTTCCAGCTGAGATTTTAGCTCATTTAACTCCATAATATTCATTCTGTAAGGAGCCTTTGAGTTTGGTACCACACCTAGTACTATTTCAATGATGAAATCAAGTTCCCTTTTCGGAGGTAGTCTTGGAATTCCTTCCCGGAATACATCAGAAAAGTCCTTAAGAATAGGTATGTCTTCCAGTTTTATCTTATCTTCTTTAGATGAACATTCGTCATTAATCACATTCACAACAAACATTTTACAGCCCTTTCTTACAACTTTCTTTACTTGTAAAGAAGAAATTTGTCTCACAGATGTTTTCCTAGGAATTCCTTTTATTGTTTCAGTTTATCCTTTGTTATTCAAACAAGTAAAAGACTTTTCATAACAGTTAAGTACTACTCTATACTGTTCAATCCAGTCCATGCCAATTAACACATCATATGACCCTAATGGCAAAACATTGAAATTAACTTCTGTTTTCAGCTGACTCATAAGTAAATCACAACTTTTGAAAAAATCTGTAACTTTTCTTTTAGTGTCCATTGGTAGCTGAACTAACCATGAATTATCAAAATTTTCTACCTTTAACTTGCAACTTTTCACTAAATCAGGTGAAATGTAACTCAAACTTGCACCTGGATCTATTAAAATTGAAATAGATTTGTTTTGTATCATACCTTCGATCTCGACCATAGAAGTTTGATGGTTTGCTTGTCGATTTTCCAGTGCTACATTAATCCTAGGCATTTATCTTGCTACATCACCAACTATCAGTTCCGCTTGTACGGTGTGAATGTTGTTGACTGTCTTTCTTACGAGTGGGAAGTTTGCTCTGGTATGTGGTCCATTGTAGTCAAAACACTTCAAAGGTGGCCTATTGTTAATCATTTATGGTGTTATTATTATTGTTGTTGTTGTTGTTGTTGTTATTATTAGGCACATTCCTTGCAGCAATAAAATTATGTGGTGCATTACCTCTGTAATTATTATTATTCTAAAAATTTATGTTATTGAAATTTTTATTATTTCCAGAATTCTTAAAATTAAAAGTTTTCTTCTTATGCTCATAATTACTTGATTTATTATTCCTCCAACTCGATACACCTTCTCTTCTCTTATTTTGTTCAAAACAGAAATTAGCCTTCCTCGTGACTCCTTCAAGAGCTGAAGGATTATCATATTCAATTTTGTCCTTTATGTGGAAGGGTAAGCAGCTTAGAAGCCTTTGTATCTTAGGTTTTTCTTCAATTAGGCAATGTACATACCTTAACATGATGAGAAATATGCTACATAACTCCTTCATGGTCATAGAACCCATCTTTAAATCATAAAATTCCTTTGACTTATCTTCGTAATACTGTTCAGATAAAAGCTTTTTCTTAAACATTTTTTTAAATATACTCCATTTTATGTTCTTGTCCTTAAGACTTTTAACTCTTTTGATATCTTGCCACCAAATGTCTGCAATTTCGATCAGATTGTATATGGCCATCTTATCTTTTAATTGAGATGAGTAGTTATAAATATGAAAATACTTCGTCATTCCAGATAGCCATGCTTCAGCTACCTCTCCCTTTTCATTTTCTCTATTAAAAGTTGGAGGTTTTATCTTTTTAAACTCTCCTGAAATTTGTTCATAATTTTTACGTCTTTTCTTAGGACCACAGTCACTATCACTGCTGTCCTGATTAGAATTATATTTTCTGCGATAAATTTTATCATCAGATTTAGAAGAAGAAGAGTTACTTTCAGCTTTATAGTATTTCGCTTTCTTATCTCTGTGTTTGTAGGACATTGTTCCAGATTCAGTCTTTACTTTTGTTCTCTTATCTTTTTCATCTTGATGGTACATGTCCAATAAAATCTAGTTTAATTCTTCTTGTGCTCTTAAAATTCATTCGTTTTCTTCTTTAACATTTCTTATTTCAGTTTTTAAGTCCTTAATAGTACGCAATAATTTAGATGATTGATCATTAATTTCTACATAGATTTATTCATTAATATTCTCATGCTCATTATTATTACATTCATTATGAGGAGATCTGTCCTCTGCTAATTCTTCCGGTATGTCCATACCTGCAAATTAAATGTCAAGTTGTTTTGTACAAAAACAAATTTAAATAAAAGTTAGTAACTAAATTTTCTGTTTTGCATGCGTGAGCCTATTTCAGGCCTAGAGTTTGAACTCGCGCTCTGATACCACATGTAATATCCTGAAAATCACAAAAATTTAAAATTTTTCAAAGTAGCATTAATTGCTATAATTACTGTACGGAAGTATAATAAATGTTTGTTTGTTTAGTTACTCGTCACAATGTACTCAACATGTTACGTCAATTATGTGTATGTAAAGTAATTCAGAATATGCGTCATGTGTTTATATCTATAGTATACTAATGTTTGATGTTGTTACTATAATTTAAGCAACCTAGATCAATCATACTTTCTTATACAATTGGCGACACTTTATAGACTTGATGATGAATTCATTTTATGTGCCAACTATTTCCTTTTCTTGTTGATGATGAAGGGGTCCTATGGGCACCCCGAGTCTTACTTAGCTATTTAGCTAAACATTTGAACATTCTATCGCAGATCACAGGTAAGAGAAATAGTGTTTCGAAAGTGAATACGGAGATCCTATTTATCGTTAATTAGCTTTCAAGTTTAAATATAATACTTGAAAACCTTTCGGGATGAGATATATTTATGTTGTTTCTTCAGCTATACTTTGTAATAAGTTGTTTATATGACTTCATAGTCAGTACACTCTATTCTCAGCAGTTATGTTATTTATATTACGCACGTTGTTTATGTACTTTTCAGTTATTGTCTGAATCTCGACATTTGTAATTAGTATTAGTATAATTGTCTTGTATTATAAAATCGTGGAAAGTATTAGAACTTTACTCTCTTGATTAAGTAATTAAATACTGCACCTAGTAAGTATGCTATGTAATTGATTCCGTAAGTAAGGTGAACATAACCTATTCTTAGATACTAGCAATGTATTACTAACCTATCTTTTGGTTTCATACACTATATGTATCATATGATTTGTAATGTTAATATGGGACTTGGCAATATTTTATAATTGTAACTATACTATATATCCATTTCTTCTATTAATTTATATCATGGATGTTTTAACTATTAGAGCCTTAGTTTATATCATGCGCTTTATGGTATTTATATCCTAACAAGGGTTTGATAAAGTGATTTACGAAATAGATTAATTACAAGGTTGGAAACAGTGTTATGTTTTAAAAGGTCTTAGTGATAAAATGTAACCATAATAACTTATGGTTGTAGGTATCCCTTGGCGATGGTCGAAACCTTAATCTTGGTCATCGTATAATGGTGTAACACTTGGATAATGGTATATTGACTTGATAAATTGTAACCCAACTATAATGCAAATGGTAATGATTAACCCGATATAAGACCAAATGATATCCTTATTGCTTGGTTCACTGGAAGGTCTATGTACTGGTGGTAGTTATGCATATTAAAGAGCATTAAAAGTGATGATGGTGGAATGCCTATTGGCATCCACCGTGGCGGTCTTCATGTGTTAATTCTCGATAGTGGTGTAACCCTAATGATCCTTTGGCTTACCTCGACGAAGGCCCGAACTTGGCATTCATTTGGAAAAGATTGGAGTGTTGGAGAGGCTACACGCCTACGGTTCTTTAGGGTTTCAAAAACAAGTTTTGAAGGCTCCTTCCCCAGGTTTGATACCGTGACTTGTAGGGGAAAAACTGTCACTACCAGGGGTTTAAGAGCCGAGCCAATACTGTAGTGAGTATTGCTGCACTTGTCTTAGTTGTTTGAATGACTCTCGATCATCGCCGGTCACAGGAGAAATCGATTTCGATCCCAGGTTCTTTTAAATGTAATTTTAGTTCTTTTAAATGCTATCATGTGAACATTGATAATGTATAATAGTATGAGTTTTTGTTTTTAAGCTTCATCTTCCAAATTTTAACCATGTTGTGTGCTTTGTGGTAGGTGCTTCTCGGCATAGTTGTTTAAAATTTATAATGCAAAGTTTGAAAGCTTACGAATCCTGGTAAGCCTCAGTGGTTTCCTGTAGGTGTCAACTTGGCAACTGTTGGTCCTTAATTGGTTTTTAGCCGAAGATTTGGTCTTCATGGTTTAGCAGTGGATTACCGTGCCATTGTAAAGTTTGTAAGCTATGAGGCATGCATAGGGAGGATTGAATCCTTGACCTACCTTTATGTTGGCTCTACAGTGTTTACTGTGTATCAAAATGTTAATAACAGAAACAACTATATGAAAGGGTTCAACCCTCAGCTATTTTGATGAATGAAAAAGGTTTCGGTACTTGTGATTTAATACAGTTTATGCGAGTCATGCCTGAGAGCAATGCTCTTGGCAGCCTGTGTTATTTTAATTCAATTTTTGTTTATACAATGTCGAGTTTTGCTAATGGCCGAGAGCCAAAGACAATATGCCTAGTTTTGTAAATTCAAACCCTGAACTGGTTTTTGTTAAAGGATAACTTCGAAAGTTTTGAGTAGTTGATTCTCAAAGCCGAGACCTAGTATCGTATGTCTATTTTCGTTTCATTGAATGTTGGGTTACTAAAATAGATTTGTTTTGTATACATTCAGCTGTTTATTTAACAATGGCCTTGAACCCTTTGTTGTGTGTGTGACTATGATGATAGCCTATGTTATGAGAGGCCAAAGGCCTTGGTTCGAAACCCTATCGAGAAGTTTTCTGTGCTCTTAAGGTTAAAGGGTTTCGATTAAAAAGGGTTGAGAAACCCTAACCAACACTAGAATAAATTTGTTTTACTTACTGTATAATTGTTTTTAAGGGGTTTTGAATCCAAGAAATATTTTGTACACTGCAATGGAAAGGTCTTCGTGAAAATCGAGCTTCATTTGGAAATTCTATTTGGTTGATGAAATGTTTAAACTAGTAATGTATGTTGTTTGAAACTTTTGGATAGTCGCCCGAAAATTAGAGTTGTTTTGTATTTATAAATTAACTAATAAAAAGATACAATCAGTTTATTTATTTTGTATGGTAGCTATATAATTTGATACTGAAAGGCAGAAAAAGAAAGTCTTAAAAGGGTTCTTGTATTGAAAAAATAATATTATAAGTTGTACTTTAGTTGCTCTCTAAAATATAAAAGGTTACCCTAAACTGTACTTAGGGTTTTATGCAGAAAAACAACGGACTGTTTGATCTTTTCTATTTCTATTGCTATATTGTAAATATGTTCTAAAGTCTGAATAATATGAAAGTTGCTATGTTTTCCTATGACTGAAAACATATAAGATATTTTAATTGCAAATATAAACAAATAAGGAAAATTACAGGAAAAACATAACAGAGTTGGTTTATTTAATCATTCTACTTACTGCATATCATTTATCTATCTTTAAACACCCTTCCTTGTACTAGAGTATGACACAAAGACAGTGCGTGGAAAAATACAGGGAAGAAATTTATTCTATCATTTCATATAACTTATTTAACAATTTAGAAAATCATAATCAGATCAGAAAATCAAACATTTACTTCTGCATGATGATAACTATCAACATTTAACTAATAAATCCTAAATCAATAGTTACAGAAAATAAATTATAGCTACTTAGGAAATGAAATAAAAAGTAGAACCTACAAATGTAGATAGGGTGGACAAACACCCAAGGAGGCATGTTCCTCCCAACCTTCTCCAGAAGAAGCAACCAATATCACTTGCTCCTTTGGACCCCCGAGCCTGTTTACTGAACCACTAGGTCAAAGACTCTGTGTAGAAGCAAGGCACTCGGGTTGTACTTCCAGCAATCAATGGAGACTTGAAATACACCTCAAAATAGCTCTCTGCACTTAGCAGAAGTGAAATAGACTTACACTACAACTCAAAACATAGCTTCCCCTCATCAAATCTCTTATGTGTATACAGTAGAACCACAAGGTAAATTTTCTCATCAGAAAAAGTGTGAGCCTCTACTCAAATTCGATGGCTTATAAAGATGCCTAAGTATTTTAGTGGCCAGTTTCCAAATAAATGAACCTCAATCTCCATTCCCATCTTTCAGGGAACTTTGACCACAATTTAAGGGAGTTGTCCCATCACAACAGCTAGTTACTAAGTTCCTGATGCTGCCACTTGTCCATTTCCTTCTACCCCAGATTCCATTCCACCTAGTGGGTCAGTAAACAATCTTTCAACAGTCTCTTCGGGTGAGTGTCTCCTATTTTATTTTATTAATTAATAATATTGTGCAATTACAGTCATCCTTGGCCACTTGGCCAAATATAAAACTTTACAATAAAAGTTAAGATAATGTTTTCTTCAAACATAAAATGTTTCAGCAAAGGGGTATGTTACAACGTCATCTCCTCCCTTCATAGGGTATTTTTGAGACATGCTCCAACCCCATCATGCTCTCCCTTTCCATGCTCGGTCTCAAAAAATTTCCATATATGAAGCACATCATAAGTCTTGTGCAAAATACTCAACCACTGGAATACACACGCATTTTTTAACTAACTTGCACAACCATTTGACCATATCCAATGTTGATCCATCTGTATACCTTTCTCCTTCAACTGATCATAGAAAATTCTAAAGTAATGTTGCACATAATGCAGGTCGTGGCACCTGTTGTCATTGATGTAGAAGTTGGTCTCTTTCACTATTATCCTCATGTCATTGCAGCTCTTTGGCGCCTTCCTGTACGTGATATGGGCCATTATGCTAACGTGGTATGAATGGTATTATTGAATTTGAATCTCATTTTGTGGCTCTAGGGTGTAGTTTTTGGCAAAGTCCACAACTGACAATATTGTGCCATTGGGAAAGGTGTCCCTGCACTGTCTATACTAATCATCCTGCCATCGTGCTATATGGAGATGTTGTACATACTGCTCGGTATTCTGGTATAATTCCTTCATGAAATCACAAATTTGTACCTGGTGCCACAAAACCAAGGGCATTAATACAACATGACATTTGCAATATGAATATATATGTATAAATTCAACATGTACAATATGAAATTATGCAAACTTAGATTACCTATGACTTCACTAATGCAATTTTTTTTCTTTCCTTCACACTATCTACTTGATATGTTATGTACTTGAAGTTATGCATTTCTACTAACATCCTCCCAAACTCGTGCTCCTCGATTTCATGGATGCAACAGCTCAATAATGCAAATCCACTGCACCTAGAACATGTCCCATATAAACATGATCTTTTATAATATTTTTTTCCTTCAAGTCTTAGACACATTATGCTATGTATAAATTCTCTGGATTCATTCGGTGGTTGTAACAATGGGAAGTCCTACACAATGTTAGTATGCAAATCACAAAATATATGTCTCTATGTATCATAATAGTACTCAAATTATACATGGTATCTACAGCAACATGTGTTGCAGTCAATGCAAATTCTAACATACCAGGGTTTTCATTTTTCAAAGGACCTTTGGCCCAAATTCAATTGTGTGTGCTCATTCTTGAACCTCTCATAGATTTCCATTTCTGTCGTGTCAAGGAAGTGCTTGACATAGGGTTCACACCCCTTAACACCTTTTCTCAAATTTAACACATCTCTTTGATTCGATGATGGTCTAGTGTTATCATGCCAAAAAATTTGTACTACTTATTTAATAGCTTCAATCAACTTCATGTTTGAATGAGGTAACCTACCAACAAATGCCCAACAATATTTTTGGCCTGGGGTCTCAAGTTTTTCTCTAATAGCAGAATACTTTTGAAGAGCCTTTCTATCTACTTTAAATATTTTACATGTGTGTGATAGCAGGTGACGTTGCCTTGTGTATTTGTCTACAATCGATTCTGAGAGTACACAATCGGCCGCATTAAAATCTTTTGTACAAGAAGTTTTTCCATTCAAATTAAATGCAGACTGTAGATTTCTAACAACATGATTGTTGGCCTCTGAACTTCTACCTACCTTTATGCCCAAAATTATCCTAACATGAGCTAGACAATGTGATTTTAACAAATCCAGAAACAATTGACATTTTGCGGCAACTGTTTTGGATTCAAAAAATTCTTTGATTATCCTGTTACAATGGAAATCAATAGTGCGTTTGGGAAACTTACCTTCAAGTCCTGAAAATGAACTTTCATCCATATGAATATGTCTGGGATTTCTTCGTCGTCCGCTTGATAGTCGAGGCAAAGGATTCAGAAAGGAATTACGAGTCTCGTAATCATTTTGTTGTGGCCCTTAGTTCACAATTTGGTCCTGCAAGGGAGTGTGTTCGACATGTGTGTGCTCTTCTTAGGGAGGTTTCCAATTAACAACTTGTTCAGCATCCATTCCTTCATACTCGGCATCAAACCAGATTTGATTGAATTCAACCACTTCGTCATTGCTTTTTGATGGATCTAAGGCACTAACATTTTGATTTCTATGGTTTTCCATGTACAACCTGGCCTTTTCTCTTATCTCATGGGCCTTTTCAAGGGGTGGCTCCTTCCTTCTAGAATTTATTTTATTATTACGTTTGTTTCCCATATTCAATACGTTTTTAACAAAACAAAAATTTCACCCCTGCAAGAACAAATAACAAATAAGATATTAAAACTAGATGTGCATGATTATTAAAACTCGATGTAGCAATTGATTATGTATAACAACATATAGTGAGAATGTTTTCATATAATCTTAAAATTTATTAAAAATTCCCTAAATATCAGAACAACATCACCTCTAGGAACTCATTTGGATGGTATTGGAAGGTAGTATGGGATGCGAGTAGGAGCACATTCTCTACAAAAGGACAAGCTCCTACTCACTTCATTTTCATGTTTTGGATGAGGGAAATAGCCCCAAATATTAAGAGTTTGATTTTTTAGGTGTTTGTTTGAGTTGATGTAGTGAAATCATGAGGAATTCAACAAATGTTTGTCTACTAGATGGATTTATGTGATTATGAAAGGTTATTGGTGGTGTTGCAAGTAAGTTTTTTACACAAGGTGGCCTGACAAGGGTTCTTGATTACCGATTTACACACAACACACATGCTCACATAAACTAGATGTAAACAGGATTCCAAAAGTGGCTTCTATTACTTCAAATCAATTGGTTACAATGCGAAATGCAAGGAATGTAAAACAACTAACTATGTCAGCCTTAGCCTATTACAATATATAGAAGTAACTTTGTGCTCTCTCAGTGTGTCGACCTCCACCCTCTCACAGCCTTTGCTAAATGCAAGCACTCGCTGAGCTATGGATCCGATATCTACTCTGTTCGATTGATGTGTGATTGTTCTCTCCAATCTACAGATCAATTCTCGAACTCTACACTTGATCCTTTGCTGATCCCCCTCTCTCCTCTCTGCCCGCGCACAAGTCTTTTCACCCTATTGCTCTTTGCTATGCATCCCGAAGTCTACTCCAACTCCTGAGACACTCTTCCTTTGTTCACCGATCCTCCCTGATCCTACAGACTTGTAGTTGTCAGCGTTGCTGCCGTGCTACCCAACCTCCACCTGTGGTGACACATGGAGTGTCTTCAACCACCTTCTTCGCATCCTTTTGAATCCCTGACAGTTGTCGATCCCATCACTGCTTTGACCATACTGTATTCTGTCAGCCATCGACATATCCGTCAGCTTCCTTTCGCATCTAAGGCTTCACCAGTCTGCCCCTTCCTCCTCACTTGGCTTTTGCGTCAACCTAACAATGTCGCGGTTTGACAACCTGTCGACCCTCGACGTCTCCACTACAACTCTGTCATCTGTCAACCTTGAACATGTCGACTCTCGACTTACTCCTCTTATCGACATACCTCGACAGCTCCTGCTCGACTTCTTTGCTTCTGCACCAGTGGTCGTCAGCACTCCCTCTGGTCGGCCTTTTGTCGATCATCTTCGACTGTTCTGCCTAGACCCTGTTGCTCCTACATGAGACTCCCTAGGTGAAAAAGAACTCGACTGCTCCATCGGTCTCCTGAACTCTTCTTTGGAAATCCATGTCACCTCTTGCAACTCATCATCTTTCCATCGCACTAAGTATTCTTTGCATCACAAACTACACGTATGTCTGACTTCGCATTCCTCTATTACTTCTACGATTTCCTCTTTGTGTCGATCTGGAATCTGCACTGTCCAGTCAATGCTCGACACTTCTGCGCTTCCACTGCTTGAACCTTCTTCAAACTTGTACAGATCTGAGACATTGAACGTTGGTGAAATTTTTAAGTCCTTCGACAGCTCCAACACATAAGCATTGTCTGAAATCTTATTCAGAATCTTACATGGTCCAATCTTCTCAGCTTCAGCTTGTTATATGTCCTTGTCGGAAATCTCTCCTTCCACAAATGTGCATAGACTAAGTCTCCTTCGTTGAACGACTGTAGCCTCTTCTTCCTATCGGCTCTCAACTTGTATGTCGCATTACTCTTTTCTATGCACTTTCGCACATCTTCATGCACTTCTTTCATATGCTCTGTGAATGATTCTGCATCTGCACTTTTCCTGATTTATGTCGGTAACTTGACCAAATCTGCCACTCCATGTGGGCTTCTTCCCTGAACAATTTGGATTGGGCTCAAACCTGTCGACCAATTCACAGAATTATTGTATGCAAACTCTGCTTGCTCCAACACATTCTCCCACAGCTTGGGTTTGTCGGCCGTCAAACATCTCAAAAGTTTTCCCAAACTTCTGCTCACCACCTCGGTTTGTCTATCTTTCTGTGGATGATATGCCAAGCGAAACTGCAACCTCGTGTCTAGTTTAATCCATAGAGTTCTACAGAAATTCCCCATAAACTTGGTATCTTTGTCCAGTGTTATACTCTTCGAAAACCCATGCAATCCGACTATCTCCTTGAAGAATAGTACAACAATGCTTGTGGCTTCACTTATCTTCCGACACGGAATAAAGTGTGCCATCTTTGAAAATCTGTCGACTACAAAAGAGATTGAGTCACTTCCCTACTGCGTCTTCAGAAATCCTAGCACCAAATCCATGCTCAAGTTCTCCCATGGGGTATTCGGTATAGGAAATGGTGTATACAACCCTGTATTCTGACTTCTTCCTTTTTCTAACTGGAAAACTTGACACTATCGTACCCACTTACCGACATCTGTTGTCATTCCTGGCCAATAATACTTCTCTTCGACCAATTCCTTGGTCTTGTTGATTCCAAAATGACTTGCTAATCCTCCGCTATGCAGTTCTCGGATTAGGTTCTCTCCTATGGATCCTCTGGGAATACACAACTATTGTCCCTTGAACAGGTATCCCTCTTGGATAAAATAATCCAAGTATGGAGTTCTGTCGATACTCCACGGTTCACCACAAGCCTTCCATGCTTTCGCAAAATCCTCATCGGTCGCATACTCTACTTTCACCAACTCTATTCTTGTTGCCTAAACTGTTGTCATGTTCAGCAGCACAACTCTTTGACTTAGCATGTCAGAAACCTTGTTTGAATTTCTCGACTTATGTTGCAACATGAAGGTATATCCCTGCAAGAATTTGACCCATTTCATGTGCCGTTGATTTAACTTCGACCGAGTATTCAAATACCTTAGTGCTTTGTGATCTTTGTACAACACAAATTCCTTGGGAAGCAGATAATGCCTCCACTTCTTCAATGCTTGGAAAATAGCATAGAATTCCTGGTCATAGAACAAATATTTCCACTTTGCATCATCCAACTTCTCACTGAAGAATGCAATTGGTTGGCCCTCCTGGCTCAACACTGCTCCAATTTCCATCCCACTCGCGTCGTAATCGACTTGGAAAACTTTGTCAAAATCTGGGAGTGCTAACACTGGGCTCTTGGTGACCTTTTCCTTCAACTTGTCGAAAGCTCTTTCGGTGGCTTCTGTCCACTTAAACTCCCCTTTTCGCATTCACTTTTTCAAAGTTGCACATTTTCGACTGAATCTACAGGTGAACTTCCTGTAAAAACTGGTAATTCCATGGAAACTCCTCACTCCAGTCGCACTTGTCAGTTCCAACCAATCCAATGTTTCCTTCACCTTCTCTGGGTCCATCAATAACCCTTTATCCGAGATTACAAATCCCAAGTACACCAGTTCTTCCTTCATGAAGAAACACTTTTGCAAGTTCACCATCAGCTTCTCTTCCTGCATCTTTTGCAATACCTGTCGAATGTGCTGCAAGTGCTCTGTCTTGGTTTGACTAAATATTAGGATGTCGTCTAGGTATACTAGGACAAAATTTCCCAAGAATGGCTTCAATACCTCATTCATCATCCTCATTAATGTACTGGGTTCATTAGCCAATCTAAACGGCATGACTAACCACTCATACAACCCTTCCTTCATATTGAGTGTTGTTTTCCATTCATCTCCTTCTCTAACTTGAATCTGGTGATAACCACTCTTCAGGTCGATCTTTGTGAAGTACTTCGCTCCACTTAGGAAATCCATCAAGTCGTTCATTCTTGGAAATGGAAACCGATACTTGATCATGATCCTGTTGATGGCTATGGAGTCTATACACATCCTCCATTCTCCACCCTTCTTTGGCGCTAGTACCACTGGTACTGAGCAAGGACTCATACTTTCTCTGATCAATCCCCTATCCAACAACTCCTAGACCTTCCAATTGAGTTCCTGACCCTTTGTCGGACTCATTATGTGGGGTTCCTTGTTTGGTAAACTTGATCTTGGAATCAAGTCAAGCTGATGGGATATGCTTCTTGTCGGTGGAAATCCCGTCGGTGCCTCGTCGACTACTACGCTCCAAAACTCGTCGAGCATCTTTGACTTCGACCAGAATTCTCTCCATTGTCGACCTCTTGACACATGGCCCTTTCAGAATGATGGAGAAACATCCCGGCTTCTTTTCCTCCTCCGCGAGAAATTTCTTGTCTAAACACATCAACACTTACTTCTCCCAAAAGTTGCTCTCGCCCTGCTTGAAATCGTCTTGATCCTCCTGCTTCGGCTTCAAATTCCTCCGCACACCATTTTCCCACACTGTGACTGTGTTGGTTCAGCCATCATAGATCATATTTCCATGGTGTCCCTAATAATAGATGACATGCGTCCATTGGGATTACGTCACACAGTACGTTGTCTTCAAGCTTCCTGACCTTGAAGTTTATGAGGCACTGTCTGGTCACCTTCACATGGTGTGCTTTCTTAAACCATGAGATCTTGTATGGGTGTGGGTGTTCCCGACCTTTCAACCCCACTTTTTCGATGACCTCTGTCGACACAATATTCTTCGTACTTCCACCATCAACTATGGTCTTGCAAGACCACTCGCCGATCCGCACTCTGGTTTGAAAGATAGCCTTTAGCTGCGGTGGCTCTTCCTCTTCGTGTCAGTTGTCTTGAACCAACATTTTCCTGGTCGTCATGGTGCGATTCTTTCCCTTTCCACCTTCACTGCTGTCGGAGGTTGACTCCGCCCTCTCGTTGACTTGCTCATCACTTCGACATCTAGGTTTCAACTCCTCTACAGAATGTAGGTTATCTGGGCATTCATATTCCTTGTGTCCAACTCCTCGACACTTGTAATAGACTATGGCTAGTCTTTCATCTCCTTTTCTATCGAATGGACCACTTCAACCATACCCTCAACCGTGTGTCTCACGACTATCGCGTCGATTTTCTTGTGCTTTCTCCCTAGTCAATGTCCCTTCCACACGGCGGTTGTCTTCGACGGCTTCTCTCCTTATCCTCTACTTTGGCCTTTTGCGGAAACAATCTTCACACCCCGACCAACCATCCTACCTCTGTTCGATGCGGATTTCCTCGATAGTTTCTCTTATGCCTTCAGACCTAACTGGTAGGATTCACCGACCACTCTGAATCTAGACAGGCTCAATCATCCTGTATAGTGTACTTCAAGTCGTTCACATACCTAGCAACAACTTCTTCTCCTTTGTAGGTCTGCCCTGACCTTATCGACAATCTGTAGAACTCTTTTGTGTATTCCTTCACGGTCATCTCTTTTTGTCAAAAGTTCTACAACTTCCGGAATAAGGAAATCACATAGTCACCTAGCAAGAACTTCCCTTTAAGCTTGGCGACCATCTTGTCACAAGACTTGATTTTCTCCTTGCCTTTCTTGACTCTGTCAGCCTACACATTATCCCACAATAATGAGGCATGAATCTTCAACCTCATACATGCAGTCTTAACCCGCTTGGGATCCTCAATTTTCTCTATGTCAAATTATTTCTCCATTTATCTAAACCAGTTGATCAAGTCTTCTGGATCTAGACTTCCTGAGTAGGTACGTACATCTATCTTTTTCCGACCTCTCATATATGTTAGAAGCTTGATGAGTTTGTCTTTTGGTTCCTTGACTGCCTCTTCCCATGCTCCCACCTCTTCGACCTCCTCATCGTTGTGGTCTAATGCATCAGGAATGCATCCATGTCTTTGACTTTCCTTGATCGCTGCAACTTCACTAGTTACACTTCACATTGTTCACATGCACTTGTCTAACATTTCATGATCAACTGTGATTGTTGCGCCACACGCTCTTCGTCCAACTCCTCGGACATTAACTCCTATGTGATCCATTTTAAACCTCAGCTACAACTCCCACTCATCCAATCGCAACTGGACTTCGCAAGTCGTGTACAACTCTACCCAACCGCAGCTAGAGTTGTAAGCACACTTGACACTAGATTCACTTCCAACAGTGACAAAAACTGTCGCTCTCTTTCTCACAAGATGCTTCAACTCAACCAAACTCACTTCCGGGCTCTGATACCAACTTACGCAAGGTGGACTGACAAGGGTTCTTGCTTAACAATTTACACACAACATTCATGCTCACATAAAGTGGATGTAAACAGGATGCCAGAAGTGGCTTCTATTACTTCAAATCAATCGGTTACAATGCGAAATGCAAGGAGTGTAAAACAACTAACTATGTTGACCTTAGCCTCTTACAATATACAGAAGTAACTGTGTGCTCTCTTAGTGTGTCGACCTTCACCCTCTCACGGCCTCTGCTGAATGAAAGTGCTCGCTGAGCTATGGGTCTGATATCTGCATTGTTTGGTTGATGTGTGACTGTTCTCTCCAATATACAAATCAACTCCCAAACTCTGCACTCGATCCTCTGTTGATCCCCCTCTCTCCTCTCTGCCCGCACACAAGTCTTTTTACCCTAGTTCTCTCTGCTGTGCATCCCGAGGTCTTCTCCAACTCCCGAGACACTCTTCCTCTATCCTTCGATCCTCCCTAATCCTGCAGACCTGCAGTTGTCAAAGCCACTGCCGTGCTGCACAACATCCACCTGTGGCGACACCTAGTGTGTCTTCAACCACCTTCAATAATTGCTCATAAATTCCTTAGCAACCCCGAACAGATACCAAGTGCTCTGCTTGACTTTCTGCATGTCTTTCTGACTCCTTGATAGTTGTCGATCCCATCAGCGCTTCAACCATACTGTCTTCCCTAAGCCTTCGACATATCATTCGGCTTCCTTTCGCATCTAAGGCTTCACCAGTCCGCCCCTTCCTCCTCACTTGTCTTTCACTTCAACCTGTCGATGTCGTAGTTCGACAACCTATTCACCCTCGATGTCTCCACCACAACTCTGTCGTTTGTCGACCTTGAACATGTCGACTGCCGACTTACTCCTCATGTCGATGTACCTTAACATCTCCTACTCAACTTCTTTGCTTCTACACCAGTGGTCATCGGCACTCCCTCTGGTTGGCCTTATGTCGATCATCTTCGACTATTCTACCTAGGCCCTGATGCCCCTGCATCAATTTTTTTATTATCTTCATGAAAGGTTGAAAGCATTGCTTGGTTCATGTTGTAGTTTTTTTGTGGTAAGATGTTTTTATTGTCTATGTTGAAGATTAAGAATACTAAAATACATTTATCATACAATTAATGAGGAAAAAACTAAAATAGATACAATTCAAACAAAGTGAATGAAGACTAAAATACATTTAACAAGATAAAATTGTTACCATACCTCAAGGATTATGATTGATCTTTTCTTCAAAAGTAAAATTCTCTTTTGAGGTATCCACTATATGTAAGAACAGTTCAAGTGTGTCCAAGCAGCATGAGAATTCAATCCAAGGAGCCAAATAGAATCCAATTGTTGTGTATTCAATCAAAGGAGCCAAATAGAGCCCAACTGGCATGTATTCAATCCATAGAGCCAAATAGAGTCCAACTGGTGTGTATTTTATCCAAATTGTCAAAGAAACACAAAATGGTGTGGCAATTCAATCCAAAATGCAAATGGTTGTCAGACTGTGCGCGAAAACAATGAACAATATGCAAGGAAAGAGACAAAAAATGCGGGAGAAGAGCACGGGTTATTTTCCAAATTTTATGTTCAGCAGAGGCGCGCAGGCGCTAGGAATGCATGCGC
>BSBM01000357.1:4962500-5050000 GCA_027924585.1 Larix kaempferi
AGATGATGATGATGACAAAGACGTTGAAGATGATGATGACGAACATGATGATGATGATGATGATGATGAGGAAGAGGGTGATGATGATGATGAAAATGATGATGAGTTTTAGCACCAGATTTGTGCTAAGCATTTGGAAGGGTTTTGGAGAATGGAAGGGGCCCAGATCCATGAAGAAATGAGCAAGGTCTCAGTTCCTTAAGCCATTTGCCAAATGAGGATGCAAATCAGGCCTTTTAAGCATTTGTTCCTAAGTCTGAGATGAAATAATGCTTAATAATTCTAAGTTCAACATTGCAATGAAAATGGACGGCTTAGATTAGCAGGTGAAGGAGATCCATAGTCCATAAAGAATTCGAATTTTGACATGCAAGGAGAAAGCCGGATTTAAAATTCAATGAAATTTTATATGAAGTGACATGTCTGATTTTGATTAAAATGAGTGTTTTACTCATCATTTTCCAACAACTATTTCCACCAAACCAGGGTGAATTTTGAGAAACTGAGGTTTTTCTTCAACATGGGCCAATCTACAATAACCTCTTTCAGTTTTTACATAGGTGTCACGGTTTGGGATAATATAAGAGATATTTACAGGGAATTTTACCATAATTTCAATTTGTTGCCTCAGTCACCAACTTCAAGAGTAGATCCCGATGAGCTGGAGGGGAATCGGAGAAAATGGAGACATGGGTTTTGTCAAGAACATGCCCAATTACAAAAACCTCCTTCAGAATTTACATAGCTATCACCATTTGGGATATATAGTCGGGGCTCCGAAGTTCAGTTTTCAGTAGTCTGCAGCCAGAAATGAAGAGCTTGGTTGTAACAAACTCCGTGAAAGGAGGGAGTCTGTTAGCCATGTGTCATCTTGTTTGTAACCACTTTTGTTTCCAAATGCTAGGTTAGATGAATTCGAATCTGAATGTTGAGGATAGCTTCTCCTATATATTCATTTTTAATAGGCAAAGCTAGGGGTTTGGTTTTCATTTGGGGGATTCTCAAGAGTTGAGAGGCTCTTCATTGTACATGTTTTCCATTTTCAATTATGAATAAATTTGCAGAGATGGAATACTATGAAGTTTTCCATGGTTGATATTCTTGTGCCATAAGTCTCTTTAGTAAGTAATCTTCTATGTGATTGTATTTCATGTTTAATACTCCATTTTGTCTTTGCTTTCATGTTTGACCAGAAGTGTTATGAACAAGAATTCATCTTGCATGCTCTAGGTTCATTGTTCAAGCATTTTAAGCATTTTCTTCTAAAGTCTTGCAGAATTCACCCAAGCTAGGTGCTCTGTTTGATAGGTTGTCCTCTTTGTCCTCTAATCCACCTGCAAAAACATCAAAATGGAAAAACTGGTGTCTACCCTACCTCTATCCATGATCCCTTCTATCCCCTACCTCTGGCAACCTAATTCAGGCCTGATTATTGACTCCATTTCCCAATGGTCTCCTCCATGAATGTCTTACCAAAACTTTCAAAAACCAATTGCCCTACCAGAATCTAACCTCTGTGTGTTCCTCATTGATGATATCTTTGATTATTTTCAGTCTTCTATAACTTTAAGAGAGATCCCTCTCTGATTGCATTGGGTCAGAAGTGCAATCTCAAGTGGTTTTGTGGTTACCCCGAGCTGGCCTTCTCCCACAACCTTGGGGGTCAATTTGGGTGTTAACAATGAGGAAGAGGGTGATGACAATGATGATGATGATTATGATGATGATGATGAAGATGATGATGATGATGATGAAGATGGTGTTGATGATGATGATGAATATGAAGATGATGATGATGATGATGATGATGACGAAGATGATGATGATGATGACGACGAAGATGATGATGATGATGATTATGAATAATGATGACGATGATGATGATGATGATGATGACCATGAAGATGATGGTGATGATGACAACTATGATGATGATGAAGATGATGATGATGATAATGATGATGAACATGATGATGGTGAATATGTTGATGAAGAAGAGGGAGATGATGATGATGATGATGATGATGATGATGAATATGGTGATGATGATGAAGGTGATGATGAAGATGACGATGATGATGATGAAGATGAAGATGATGGTGATGAAGATGATGATGATGATGAAGAAAGCAATGATGATGATGATGATGGTGGTGGTGGTGATGACAACGACAATGACGAGGATGATGATGAAGACAGTGATGACGATGATGATGATGATGATGATGATGAATATGATGAATATGATGATGATGATCACCAAATGAATTGATTGGATAGAATACTTCTTCCCTGGAAAACCATTTCCAAGGCCCTAAGACATGTAGATGCTAAGTTCAAAACCATATAATGGAACTTCCATCCTCAATCATAAAACAATGATACCTCAAGAGGCCAGGTGTAGTTGGTGGAGGTAACCTTCTTATCCCTAGATGGATATAAGATTCATTTAAGGCCCAATTCTTAGGTCTCCTCCCTTAACCATGTCCAATGCCCTAAGTCCCCAAGACTTGGATACATCTAGCACAATGGATACCTCTGTAACGTCTTGTTTAGTGCTGTTAGACATTGTTCATGGCCTTGGATATCTAAATGGTTTCTTTATGGCCAAAGGCACAATATTCTTCCATAAAAAATCATTCCAAAGTTCTTGATTAGGCACGCACATATTGCTCAAAACCACTTGATGGTATCAACATCCCTCCAAGTTATGATGGTTATTTGTACTAGGGACTAGGGATCACAGTGGCTAAGGCATAATGGTCAAGGGTTTGGGGATTGAGATATGGGGGTCATGGATTTATGTTTACAAGGATGAATATTTATATGTACATGAGGATAATGCGAGTTAATGATTTTGTGTAATAATATATCTCCTAACCCTTGTGGTGAAGGAGAGAAGAGAGGGGTGAGGGAGGGAGGAGGGATTGGGTAGAGTGGAATAGAGGGGGGGGGCAGATTGGGTGGATAGGAAGAGAAGGGGGGTGGGGTTATAGAGAGGTGGGGTGGGGGTGGGTTAGGGAGAGATAGATAAAAATCAAGGTGTAAAACACAACGCGTGCACGCAACTATAGAAACGCGTGCGAGAAACTATAGAAATGCGTGCGCGCCTCTGCGTGTGCATGCATCTACGCATGGGATCATTTTCACGCACGCATGTCTGGATTCAAATTGTTTTTTGCACCCTTGTAGGTTTGGTATTAGCTTGAGATTGCCAAAACTTGAGGCATGGTTTGATTTATGGCAGAACACACCAATTTATGTAACTTCGTGTTTTTCACACTTAGTTATGCATATGCTCCACTTGTGCACTACAGATGAAATTGCACACACTTGTCGAGCTCTGTGTGCAGATTCTAACTATATATTTTTTGAATAGATATGTTATTGTTTTCTATTTTTAATTCATTTTTAACGGCACTCATGTCAAATTTGTAAAAAACATAGGTCATTTATTTGGCCTATAACTTTTGATTGGCTTACCTATTTCGAGAACAGAAAAATGCCCGCACAAGAGTACAAAAATACGTACAAGGTAAAAAAATTAAAAATCTTTTATGTTCAGACCATGATATGGTGGACCAACACTCGAACATGTCATTTTAAGGCTTCACTGACTTTCGTAATTTAAAAAAAATATAAAATTAACTTTTAAAATTTTGGAGCCCTGCACAAGATTCGTCTGTTGCCTACGCCTTCACATATTTTTTTCCTCATAAATTGACAATTTACATAACAAACCGGTGGACCAACACAAATATATGCATTATGTTTTAGAGAAAAAATAACGTACCAATCTTAAATAATGACATTTTGAGGTAACGTACCAATCTCTAATAATTCATTTTAATGATAAGATTTATGTTTTTCCAACATGCCATTGCAACTAACGTGTCATAAGTGGGTATCATTACCTTGCACCAACCCATGAAGCTCTGCTTCTTTCCCTTATTAATTATACAAACAACCATATGTTATTTTATGTTCAACAACCAACAAAATCTTAGGAACTGAAAACTATTGTGACTTATTCCTTAGAAATCAGGTAGCACAAATCGTGGAAATAAAAACTTCCTTATCCTCAATTGTTGTCACGTTCAACATGAGTTGTGGGATGATTTCATAAAGTACCCTATATCTGCTCCATGATTGTCTTTTTTCCACCCTATACCTGCTCCATGATTGTTTTTTTCTTCTTTATTTGTTTATTTTTGTATATTTTTTTTAATTATTTAAAAAAATTATTTTAATATTTGATTTTTTAAGCTTCTTATTATTTTTGTTAATTCTT
The DNA here is from genome assembly GCA_027924585.1 of Larix kaempferi. Lineage (NCBI taxonomy): Eukaryota > Viridiplantae > Streptophyta > Pinopsida > Pinales > Pinaceae > Larix > Larix kaempferi. The sequence goes on from BSBM01000357.1 coordinate 4,966,792, forward strand.
ATTCGTAAAAGAAAATTTTGGGGTTGGGTTTCTTGTTTTTTTGGTTAATTCTTATTTCTTAAAAGATGGGTTTCTTTTTTTTGGTTAATTCTTATTTTGTAAAAGAAAATTTTGGGGTTGGATTTCTTGTTTTTTTTTTGTTAATTCTTATTTCGTAAAAGAAAATTTTGGGGTTGGGTTTCTTGTTTTTTTTTAAAGATGTGAAGGGATGTGGGATTTATTTATTTATTGTTAGTTTTAATTATTTTTAATTTTTTTTTTTTTTAATTACATGAAAATGTTTTTTTCTTAGTGTTGTTGTTTTTGTTTTTTATTTCTATTTATTATTGTTTTGAAATTTTTATTGGAATTTTTGGTCATTATTTAAAAAATATTGTAAGTTTAAGTTTTTTTTAAAAGGTTGATAAAAATAGAATATATTTTCAACCAAGTTGATTTTAAAGTTTTGACTATAAAGGTATGAATTATTAAATTCAAATCGATAGTAATTTAAACTTAGAAAAAAGTGACTTTTGTATCATTAATTTTCAATTCATAATTTCATTTTAAAATTTTGATTGCAACAATTTCTATTGTCAAGTTTACAATTTCAAACAAAAATGTAACCCTTGAAAATAGAACTCTACCATAAATCTAAAATAGATAACAAACGAAGAGACTAGAAAGTGATAAAGATTTTATAGATAAACCCAAACCGAACTAATAATTTATTTTTAAGTAAAATAATGTTTTATAAGTAAAAGTGACGTAAGATATAATTATGGCTCTAAAATTATGAAGGAAATTAAGTTCAAGTCAATTTTGATCAAAGATATTAAATTAATACAAAATTATGTACAACAATGTATATGAATACTAAGAAAACCAACCCTTATTATGATAATGATTGCAAAAATGTCAAAAGAGTCAAGGAAGCAATAGAAGAGTCTAAAAATTGACAAGATAAATAATTAAAAATCTCTAATTAAAAGAAAAAGATGCATTGCATAAATAAAAAGCAATATCACCTTTTAAGCCTCTCTAAGGTGGCCCCTAAGAAATTCTAGAGACAAATTATAGCTAATAAGTCTAAAGAGAATAACAAGATTTCTTTGAAAGATTGAGACTCCTATCTTAAAAATATCTACGAATCCACGAATGTCTTTAATAACACTCGAAACCTTTTTAAAAACAAAGAAGTTTTCTCATTAGAAGACATTGACTTTTGTTCAAGCACCTAGCTAATGGGAAAGCTAAAGAAATTGAAGGATATCAAATTGAAATCTTGAAAATTGAAAGAGTTGTTCTCATTCCTCACATCCCCAATGTTTTCAATCTAACAGTCATGCAAGGTTTCCCTATTTCTTGGAATCAGAGCCTTATTATTCCTATATTTATAAGTGGCGATAAAAATAACCCCTCTAATTATCATACTATGAGGATTATTCCTCTCTTATCCAAGCAATATGGTATCATTTTAGAGAAGAAAATCAACATATGGCTTGAAAGTGAATGTTAGAGAGCTAAAGGCCGGACGAGGTTTAGAAGGAATAACTATACCAAAAACCACCTCATTACACTTAGGATAATTACAGAGGAATGTCATAATATTAAATCCAATCCATTTTGTTGCTTTCTGAACCTTAGGAAAGCTTTTGATACAGTGCCAAGAAATAACTTGTAGAATATATTAGAAGAGCTAAAGGTTCCTTTAGAGTTGAGAGTTGTTGTGATAAGTTCAAGTACGCGAAATTCATTTCCAAGTTTAAGAGCATTGAGGGATGGTCTAAATATTTTAATTGTAATATCAGAGTCAAACAAGGTTTTCCCCTCTCCCCTACCCTTTTGGGCATTTACAACGATAAGATAGAAAGTTGTTTAGAAGAAGTAGGTTGCAATGGAATGAACTTAGATGAAATAGTCATCATCCTCCTTCTCTATGCCAATGATATTATTCTTATGGAAAGGTGCATCTCTAACTTGGATAAACAATTAAGGATTCTCAAATTTTTCTGCTCTAACATGGGTATGTCTATTAACACTGACAAAACTAAATTTATGATTATCAAGTCCAAGAAAGGCACTTACGCTAATTTTGTTAATGACAATAATAACTTGGAAGAAGTGTCCTCTTACAAATATCTTGGAATTGATATCCATCGCAACTACTTAATTGGAACTATAGCATTGAGAAATGGATTAAAGGAGGGTGGAAAGCTTATTTTGGCCTAGAAAACAATTGTAAATTAGCAAATATGGTGATATGGGATAAAAATAAGTTCCTTTTAAAATATCTCGTCACTCTAGTTATCTTGTACGGTTGTGAATTTTGGGGTTGTAGCATCTCTCGAGAATCCTGGAGAAATATCGAGCAATTTCAAAAATGTTTTATCACATATAAACTCAAAATTAAGAGCAATATGCCCTATCATATTCTCCTTATAGAAGTGGGTCTTAACCCCATCGAAAGCATTGTTATGACTAGGTACTTGATGTACAAGAATAAGATAAATAACATGGAAGACCATAGATTCCCTAAAATTTCTTTAAATTCTATTCAAGACCATTTTCAGCTCAAGAGAGGATGGTATAAGCATGCCATGGCTTGGTTAAATCATTGGGGGATTGATAAAAATACCACTTTGTAAAATATCAACAACCTCAAAAATACCATCACTTCTAAATTGAAAGCAAGAATGTGGGATGAAAAATATTTAGAGGTTAAAAGTAAATTAAGATATTACAAGGAGGTCCTTAGCCCTAATCTGGAAGACCAAAACTATCTCTCTATTTTAACCAGTTCAAAGGAAAAGATAAATATAACTAAGATAAGAATAAACTCACATGTCAAGCTTCATAGTGAAACATGGTGCTGGCAATTCCTAGAACACCATGGGAGGAAAGGATTCGCCAGCTCTGATTTTATAAGCGTTGATAAAAAGTCTCACTTTATTTTAGAGTGCAGTGTGTACAACGACATTCAATCGTAATTTCTTAATATTTGCTCCTATTCTGATCTCCATGATCTTCTAACTTGTCAAAACTACATGGTGATCTAGGAACACTTCTTTCTGAGCTTTTTCATCATAGGAATCAAATTTTACAGAAATCCAAATAATTCATTTTTAAGGTCCTATAGACCAAATGAATCTCAATGAGTGTTAATCTTGACTTCTTCTTCATCATCATCATGTATTAGAGTAAGTTAATATTATAATAAAAGATTTTTTTTTCTTGTAAAGCAATTAAAATAAAGCCAACTCTAATCAAAGATATTAAATTAATAAAAAATATGTAAAACAATGTATATATTATATCATGTATTGGAGTAAGTTAATATTATAGTAAATGTTTTTTTGTTTTTCCTTTTACTCAAGATAAGAATGTAATATACATTTTAGATATAAAGAGTGATTTATCACACTTTTAAGATGTATGTATAATGGAACAATGTCTTTTGAATTAATTGACAATTTTCCATTGAGTTATAAATTGACAGTAACTTCAATTTTTTATGTTTTATATATTTTATCATTATATTTTTTATATTTTTTATTTACATAAAAAATGTTTACTATTTTTATAATACAAGGAAACATAATAATAAGAAGAAAAAGAAAAAGAAAATGATCACCCATTTAACCAAACTCCAAATTCATATATCATATTTCTCATTTACATAAAAAAATAGTTTACTACTTTGATAATACAAAAAAATATAATAATAATAAATAAATAAAATGATTACGGTTTAACCAAATTCCATATTCATATTCATGTATAAGATCATATTTTTTTATGAGATAATAGACCCTCTCCCCATATTAATTTGGCTATTTTCAAGTGAAACTTTACCTCAATAAGTTCAAGAGATTAAGAACACACCAAAATTCTATTAATGATCCCAGTGAAAATGAAGTTGCCGTACTACAATGATATGTTGTGGTTAAGGTAGATAACTTGACTCTTTAGTTGTATACTACTGGTTGGAAAAACGTATACTTATCCACATCGATATTGATTGATAAATAAAGAGTCACTTGTAATGTATACGATATGTATAAGATATCTTTCTTGTAGGAAAAAACCCTCTCCTCACATCAAATCAATTTGACTAATCTATGGAGTTGTATATACTCTTCTCACACATAAATAATTTGATTGTGATTGAGGTAGAGAACCTGAGTATTTGGGAGTACTCTCTTAGACGCTTAGACTCACATAAGGCGGACAAAAATGAGCTATCATCGAAAGCGATAAATTGATGGACAATGAAGAGTCCCCTTAGTAACATTTACCCCCACCTTGTGAAGTAGTAAATGGTGGACCCCTAGCAGCCATGTCCAGAATTCGTATGATGTACAAAATGGTGGTCCGAACCAACGTGCTTTGACAATGTGAGAAGAGTAGGTACGCCAACTTAGTTGAAGGTTATTGTGCTACACTAACGATCCATTCTATTGGACGATCTGCCATCGACGACGGTTGCACTCACTTGGTCATCCTTATCTCGATTGCTAATTCTCTCTATCCAACTAGTATGGAGCAAAGTCAATTTTTGACCTTGTTCCATGCCCGTTTAATGGAGGGAATCAACCATCGAGATAAGATCAGGCCACTCAAACATAAAAGCAATGCAACGTACTAAAACTCAACAACTAACACTAAATATTTCTGTATAGAAATTGAAGTATATTATGTATCTGCCACTGGAGTGCCCTACACCGACAAAGGAGTAGAAGCAATCTAACGTAGTAAAAGCTCAACACAATATTGAAAACTGGATGTTTTTATATAGAGATTGAAGTAGGTTAACAAAAGGATTTGTATAAGCAATTTCCATAGACCTTATTAGTAAGGCAGTGTACCAAATTTTGACCGGAAACTTTATCTACTCTGTGGTAACTGTACTGTTTGTGATTGATTTAATGGCAAGCAGCCCCACTATCACAGCAATCATTGCTACACAACAAATTAAATAATGTTCGTAAAAAATAAAAACGAAACCCTAGAAAAGATTGTAGACTCTTTCCCTGTGATACCTCCATTAAGAATCGGACCGTCAGAACTTGAGTTTGCAACAGCCGGGCCATTCCAGTATAAAGGAGAAATAGACGTATCGTGAACATAATCCACTGGAGATTCTCATGTTACTGTAGAAGACCTAAAAGACAAAAAAGGAAAAGATTGTTATCGTAGGTAACAGTGATAGTAGTTTGACTTCTCTTTAACTTTAATTGCGACGCGATGAAATCAATATTGTAAAACATAACTCCGTTTTAATTTGGCTAGAACAAAAATTCTTTTATTTTGAGGTGTTATAGGCTGAGTTTTTGGGACTAATTTTTATTTTATTTTTAGTATAGGTTTGAAATTTCATTCATGACATCGAAGGTGTTTATATCTTAGAATTTGGGATGGATTATTATTTATGCTTCTTCTAAATTGAAGAAAGATGTGATAAGTATATTGTCCAATTTGATTTTATGGTCGTCATTCAAAAATAAACAATTATTAAATATATATATATATATAATAACTTGTAACTAATACATGGATAACCCATATCTCATGCATTGATAATAGGTAGTGATAAACAACCCACTTAACTAAAAAAGGTAACAAGCAACAGGTGATTATAACTAAGCATGGAAAATAAATAATAAATAACTTGTTCACAACACTTAATTTATAATCTATCGATATTCACCAACCACAAATTAAGTGGTTATGTTGGAGTACAATTTAACTATATTTTAATCAATTAAACGTATAATATTATTTATGATGTTGTTACATAAAAAAATTTAATTTCTATTAATATATAATTTTATATATCTATTTAATATTTAACATAGTTATAATTTTATTAATTTATTATTATTATCAATTTAAAACCATCCAAACAATTCTAAAATTCAACAATACATTTAAAATTATCTAAATGATTATAGAATTCAACAAATATATACCATGTAACATATTACCAACCAATATTGATATTAACTTTTATAAAAATGAGACCAAGTCCACAAACAATATTGATATCAATCTGATCAAAATGATATCATCGTCATCATTGACATCATTTATTTTTAACTATATCGTATATAAAACTTTACACATATAATTTACTATATATTTTTTTTTATATAAATTAGTTGTTTTTCAATTATTTATAATAATAAGAATAATAAAAAAGTAAATTGAGATTTTTTATTTTAAATTCGGTAAGTATCTTTTTTTTTTCTTTTTTTAAATTTAGTAAAAATCATGTTAAATTAATGAAATTATGGAAAATCCAAAAAATAAGAAAAATAAAATGGTTAACTTTCTTCATTTTTCACAAATCTTCTCTAAATCACACCAACTATATAGATAATTGATATTCTCTCTTTCATGACTACTATTCACTTTCCTTTAAAAGGGACAACCTCCTATTAAGTTAAACTCCAGTACAATAATATTCCAATACTTCAATTGAGTTAAACTCCAATACAATAATATTCCAATTCCTTTTCTTCTTGAATTTGCCATTCTTATTTATAACTATCTAACAAACCCTAACCTTAACTAAGTGCTAACTATGTAATGGACATTCCTAAATAATGAGGTCTCATTATATTTATTCAACACTAATACTTGATGGAACCAATTTAAGATCCATTATCTATTCTAATATCACCATGGATTCATCTTAGCTATGAATCTATCAAATGTCAAGACACAAAAGTATTTTTAATTTTATTTTTGTTATTTTTATTATTAATTTATAAATTTTAAAGTGATGACACATAGCTATTGATGCACCTAATTACTCTCCTTACAATGCCTTGGAAATACAAATTCATTTACTACAAGCAACAAAAACAGAAACAACAATAATGATACCAATAAAATTCAAGCATTAATATTATTACTCTAGTTTTAATTTTACAAAATATTATATTAAGTCAAGATAATAAGAGAAATTACAAAAATTATATATATATATATATATATATTTAAGTATAATCATAATATATATATATGTTTTTACATTAATAATTTTTTTCAATATGCATTACATACCTCTATGTTTGTCAAAAGTCTCTCTAGGTGCAATTACTATGAGAAGCTCCCCTAAGCCTTTTTACACCCCTAAAGGAATTGTGTATCTTAAAATGTAATTAGTTTGTATAAAATGCACTTAAGAAGGCATATCAATTGATAAGAAATTTTGATGAAGTTAATACTCCATGTCTATAAGAAAATTTTTAATACAAACACTAAACACTAAGAAATATCTTCACTTGGATTTATTCTTCTTAATAATAATAATAATAATATTTAAAAATAAAATAGATATCTTAACTTAAATATAAAATATATAATACTGATTTTATTTAAAAAAGATGATTCAACACCATACATCGTAACATTTTGGGTATCCATAATCTTAATTCCATGCTCCTTTCCATTGCACTCTTATATATTCATCCATAGAGTAATTTTTGTATTAAGAAGAAGAACAAATTATATGTAAATTAGTCTACTTAAAGGCTTTGACAACTTCATTGTAAGGTGTCTATAGAGGCTGGTGTTGGCAAGTGTGTGTCCATTGATAGTCGGATTAGTCACGCCTTGATTGGATTGGTTAATAAGAATAGATCTATTATTATGATTGCTTTTCCTTATTGGGTTTCCAAAATAACATTTTTTGTGTTATTGTATATATATGTTTGCTTCATATACTTCTAATCATAAAAAATCATAATAGTCAGAAAAAATGGTAGAAATCCAGAGGCAAAAAAATATAGAGCAAGGATAAATTGTTAAGAATTGTAATTTCGCTAATCTACTAACCGTTATTGGTACATTAATTAGTTGAGTAGTTAGCTGGTTAGTTTGACTAGGACACTTGGATGTCCCATCATATTTGTTGTCCCATGGTATTTACCCGTGGTTTTGGGTGTGATGTAATCCTATATAAGCTTATGTTTAATAATAAGAAGGCAAGCTATTGCCCATAGTGTTTCTCCTCTTCTTCCTGCATTCAATATTTTAAGATGGTATTAGAGTGTATGGCTTGATCCATACCTGTTGTTGTTGGGTAAGCCTTTTCACATAGTGGAAAGCACACACGCATAGATCAAGACAGAACACGTCGGTGTGGAGAAGAAGCTTCATAGCTTTAGTGCCGCATCAAATATGTTTTTAATGTTTTTTTCCTTTGGAAGCACCGATGCACTTTATGTTAAGGAAAAGAGAGCCACCGATGCACTTTCTGTTAAGGAAAAGGGAGGCCCCAATGCACTTGCTGTTAAGGAAAAGAGAGCCACCGACGCACTTTCTATTAAGGAAAAGAGAGCCACTGGCGCACTTTTTGTTAAGGAAAATTGCGCCAAACATTGTTCACTTACACGGAATTTGCTCTGGTGCACTTTGTTAGCTAAAGAAGTTGCGGCACTGTGTTAAAAGACCAGATCGGTTTATCAAATCTACAGATCCATTTTTGAAGAGCAAGTATTGCTGACGCTGAGCCAAAATATTGGACAACGTTCCAACATTATTCAGATCAGATTGAAGAAGATCCAATCTTGCAAAGATCGATCCAAGAAGAACATGTGTAGAAAAGGGCAAAGAAGATCTGGAGTTTCTATCCAGCTTCCAAGGATCTGAAGTCTGAAGGATCGTTGATATAGAAGAAGAAAACCAAGAAGATTGAATCTTGAATATGGTGCTAGAAGAGATGCGAGAAGAAATCAAAGAGGTAATAAATTTGTTAACTTCAATAGGTTCATGGAAAACCTTTGATCGAGAGAATTATGAACTATGGTCATTAAAAATAAGGAATTTGTTAAGCTCGCAAGATCTGTGGCATTTTGTAGTTGAAGAGGATACTAGTGATCTAGAAGCATTTGACAATTTGACAAAGTATCATAAAGAAAGAAGACAAGTTGTTTCCTTAAGTCTCATACAAAATACCATAGATTATTCCATCTTTCATAACATTGCAAAAGTTTATACTGCAAAAGAAGCATGGTATATATTGAAAGAAAAGTTTAGTGAAGAGGAACCTAATGTAGAAGAAGATGAAGCGGAGTTTACTCAAGAGGAACCAGTTGACTTTGCAGGCTACGCAAAGCACCAGGAATCCCACAGTGAAGTGGAAGACAACCAAGAAGACTGTGTTTATGAGGCAACCAATGATCAAGTAAGCTCAGCAAAGCTTGTTGATCTAGCTTAGTTTGCTGATGACAATGAAAACAGACTTGTCAATGTAACAATCCATAGTGACGTGAGTGATAGTCTCTCAGTGAAAGAGACAATTTATAGTAGCAATGATAGTCTCTCAGAGAAACAGACAGTTGATAGAAGCATTGAAGTTGCACCAGCAGAGAGTTCATCAAAGAACCAGAAAACCAAAAGTTTGAGGGAGCTATATGAGCAGTCTCCTATTGTTGATGAGCACCTACAATATGCTATGTTTCCCTATCAACCCAAAGTTTTTGAGGAAGCAGTGAAGGATGCACAATGGATACAAGCTGGAACAGTTAATGAGAATGATGATGTAGCTTCCATTGAAACAACAGAAGAGGAAGATGAGGAAGATGAAGAACATGAAGATGAGGAAGATGAAGAACATGAAGATGAGGAACACAAAGTAGTAATTGCTCTCCAAGAAGAGATGAAAATCATTAAAACAAGAGAAGAAGAAGATGTGAATGCTCTCCAAGAAGAGCTGAAATATATTATCTTTTTTTCTAACAAAATTTTTGAGTGTGCAGGTAAAATGGACAACAACATAAAATATGTTGAAACAACAGAAGAAGAAGAAGACTTGCACTATGATCCAGTACCAATGAAACACAATAAAACTGTTTATTGTGCAGAAGCCAAAGAAGACGTTGAAGAACACCTACTTAGCATCAAGTTCAAGAAGACAAAGAAGAAGCAATCCAAGTACACACCAAGGAAGAAAGCAAAGCTTAAGTTTTTTGAATGAAATGTAATCCTAGCTCAGACATAGACCAATAGGCCTCCTTTTGCAGTGATAGTGTTGAATATTGTCCGAGTTGAGATTAAGGGGGTGTGTTAAGAATTGTAATCTCACTGGTCCACTACCTATTATTGATACATTAATTAGTTAAGTAGTTAGTTGGTTAGTTTGACTAGGACACTTGGATGTCCCATAGTATTTACTGTCTCATGATATTTATCCGTGGTTTTGGGTTTTGGTTGTGATGTAATCCTATATAAGCTTAATTATATTTAATAATAAGAAGGCAAGCTATTACCTATAGTGTTTCTCCTCTTCTTCCCTCCCGTGTTCAATATTTTAACATAAATGGCATGAAGCAAAGATAAGAAATAGATGTCGGAAAAAATTCATGAATGAGCCGTGAACAAGTGTATGCTGTTAGCCGCAAAGAAACTGTATACCATAAGCCGCAAAGAGACTTCCCAAAGGAGAATGTCGTGACAAGAAGCATATGAATTTAAAAAAGAGCTATTCATAAAAGGCAACGTATTTCACACAATAAAAAGAAAATCATTTTTAAAAGGAGAAGGAATTTCACGTCATGAGAAGAAGATTGTTTAAGTGATGTCATTTTAAAAAAGGGAGTATTTAAAATAGTACAATAACTTAATTTGTGGTGAGTGAAACTAGATAGGTCATGGCCACAAGTAAACATGGCATCACAAATGTAATATAAAGATTTAGTAAACAACAATTCATAAAAGATAAAAATAAAAGTTTTAATAAAAAAGAATAATATCATGATTATAAAGTAACGTAAATATCACTTGTTGGCATAGGGCATTTGGTGTTAGAATTAGGGTTTTGTAAGCAATCTAACATATGTGACTTATGTGAGAGATGAGGCACAATTGTAATAAACGATGTGCTCAAATTTATAAAAAAATGGGTCAAAGAACCATTCTTAAGAAACGATAGAAAATAAAAAGAATTGTAAGGTAACGTTCTAATTCTTTTATCCTGCAATGTAATACACATCTCACTATGATTGACAATCGAATCCAAAAGGAATTGTAAGACCATGTTTTAATTCTTTTACCCTGCAATGTGATACACATCTCACTATGTTTGACAATCCAATCCATGCAAAATAATACTGCAAATATTTGTCTAGATGTGTAGACACAACCCACTCGCATTTAAAAAAGGTGATACCAAAATGTTAAAAAAAGAAACATAGTACTGGTCATTAAAGCTTGGGAACTTACAAGGCATATGCAACAAGTCAAGTCAATGCGTATCTTAATAGAATCAACAAGAGTAATTGACAAAGAAAATGAAACATTCTGCAAGCAAATCCATCGGATTATGAATTTGAAAAGATAAAAACAAAGAGAAAGGGTGAAGAAATAAAATATTATATAATCATTTAGTCAATTTTAGCTTATGGGTTAATTTTCAAGGTTTTTACAAGAAAAATATTTGTCATTTTCCATTTTTTTTACAATATGATTCACCCAAATTCCATTGGATTAAAATTAGTTACTCTAAAAATTGATGAAATTATCCAAAAAGTATATAAATTTGTTAGAAATTTGAATATTTTTTAAAAAATACTCCCAAACATTTTATGTTTAGAAATTCCATAATTAATAAGATTCGCCAAGGTTTCTACACAACAAGAAAATTATGGATCCTTAAAATTTTCCCTAAAAAAATACATAAATAAGAGTGTGACTAAAGAATTTCTTTCTAATTGGAAGAGACTGGAAGGGGAGTTAACCAAACCCTTGTCTCCTCGCACCAGCAGGGTCTGCAATGATGGGATGCCACTGCCAACAACCTTCTGAACTGCAAGATGAAGAGCCACCATCCCCATTCTCTAACCACCACGTCATAAATGATTAATCCTTAAGAATTAATTCACATCTTTAATAATTAATATGTACTTGTTAGGCTCTTTAACCAATGATGACTACTATGAATGCTCCTAAATTTTTGGGATTCTTGAGATCGACTTGCATCCACAAAATTTGAGATAATAGCACCGATTTGAGATAATAACACCGATCGACATAATAAAAGTTATTTCTATGAAAATATGACTTGTATTGAAAGGCCTGCTCATAGTGGTTGTGGATTCGAGGGAGGATCCATGTATGGATGTATGTGTATCTACTCGGTTGCATGAAATGATGGTTCATGGGGTGAACCATGTTAAATACAACTCTATAAGTATAGTAGAAAGTGAGCTTTTCATCGGAGCAACTAGTTAATGCAGTGAAAAGGTAGTAGTGTCATCCAAGATGAAGCATTGACAAGAAGAAGTGATCGACACATTGTAACCTAGGCACTTGTATGAGAGTTGGGTTTAATAACAATGTAAATGGGCATATGGATGTAAGACCTGTTGATGTAGGTGTACCCTCATTTATTGGATCACCTATGGTTTATTAGGTAGACAAAAAAGTGGGGCATGTTGTATTTCGATTCCCAGTTACAACTTTGAGGGGGAGTTGGCGATTAACCGAACTCAAGTTTAAAGGGGCAATTGTTAGATAAACTTGACTCAATTAAAGAGTCAAATGTATGTCTATAGTTCATGTTTTTTGGGCCCATGATATCTGGATTGCACATGGTATTCAACCATGGTATTGCATATGAGAAAACCTATTTAAAGTCTTGGGAAACTCCATTGTAAGGTGCCTAAGTAGGTCATTGTTAACTTGTGTGTGGATGGTGATGGTCGGATTAACCATGCCCTCATCAGATTGGTTAGGAAGAATGGATCTATTATTATGATTGGTTTTTCGATTAAGTTTCTAGGATAATCTTCTATATTATTGTATATATATACTTGTTTTGTGTACTTCTAAACATAACAACTATAACAATTTGAATGGCTTAATGAGCCTTTGTAAAGAAGGGCTTGTAAAAAAAACTTGTCATTGCTAACAAATCTTATTAATAATGTTACATTACTCATGTAGGTTAAATATGATACTTAATAAAAAGATTACAATAACTTAGGACAAAGACAAAAATATTAAATAGAATAATTTAAAGTGATTCAAATCTTAATATATTTTTAATATATAAAATGATACACGATGAAAGAACAAAGCTAACTTTTATATATATATATATATGCATGGCAATCTCATTCTTAAGTATATAGGTAAATCAAGGTTGTTTGAAATCGTAACCTTTATTACAGCATGATATCTCATTTTTAAGTAAATCACTAATCAAACTACACACATACAAATGTATAAACTATATTGTATTAGAGAAATTTAAATTAATTTAACTTTGTATAAAAATATCTTTCTTCTACTATTTTGATAAAAATTCAACATAAATTCTAGACATAAAAAAACTTCAAAATTCAACATAAATTTTAGGCATAATAAAATTGTACTTATGGATGGTGAACAATGTCCTTACAAAATTTGCTCAAAATTTAGACTGCGGCCAGAAATTTGGATGATGATAGACAAGAACCATGATTTTTCATATTCCATTACTAAACATAAGTTTGATAAAATATTAAAAATCTCTCCATTCTTTTTTATGATGATATATATTTTTAACATATGAAATGTTCACATATTTACAATGGAGTGCTGTGAATCAACACGTGGATAAAGGATAGAAAGGGTAAACAGTAAATAGTATGTAACCACTTATGTATATAATAGTCATCCCCATATGGCATGTAATGTAGGTAAATCAAGCCCTGTAAATGTCTTCTTCCAATTATAGCAAGAAACGTCACAACACAATCCCCATTCATCATTAAAATGTTGTTTATCAATTTTAGGATGCTTGTCGGAGTAACAAGTGAATGATATGTTGTTTAAGGCTTTCACAGTGTGTCAATTTGTTTGAATGGTTTTTAGATTCACTGTGTTTGGAAGAATGCAGTTGACGTTTTAGATCTGCAGATATGCCCTACGCGATCTGTCTTCAGGACAAGAAGAGTAAAAAGATAATCATCTTAGTAACTTTGCATTTAATTCTCTTAAAACTCCTGAATATATCATAGATCGCTGCGTACATCCTAATGATTTGTTGTTTAAGGTTTCTACCGTGTGTTAATTTGCTAGGAATGGCTTTCAGAGTCACAAGTGAATGAATAAATAGAATCCAGTAATACAAAGTTTATTAAATAATAATAATAATAATAATAATCTATTTTTGAGTTCATGGTCAAGAGAGACACTAATTTGGTGTATGAGAGCTCATTGTTTATGGGACAAGGGACCCCCTCTGCACAACCATTTGAAGTTTAAAGTCTAGAGTCTACAGAGAGTCTACAAGAGGTGTACATACCCTACCCCCTTGAGATTCGAACCTCTGATCTCTAAAAAAGGAACACATATTTTTAACTGTTAGGCCCACTCAGACTGCAAGTAAGATATAATAGTAACAAATCTGAAGTTTCCATAGCCATTAACTATTAGTTCGAATGGATTGGAGCTCGTTGACTTTAATGACCAAAGGCCAAGGAGGGTGTCCGTGTAGTGACAATGATATGCATGCTAATCTATTAGAAATGTCACATTGATGATTTGCTCATTGTCACGCCAAAGATTAGGGGCGAGTTGTGGTTTAATTTGAGAAACTTACTCTAATTGTGAATATTCTCTTAGTTGCATTGAGCCGAAAAAGATGTATCATCACCAAAACCATATTCATGGACAAATCAAAAGCGCCATGTTGATTTGAGATTCCTCAAGTAACAATAGTCCGTTTTCTCGGTTCTGGTTCTGTGAACGGGTGAGTCTCAGGGTAGGAATTTGAAAAGAGAAAAAAGTCACTCATAAATTTTATGGGTTTTTATATTATTTATAAATGTTTTTATATTTTTTGTTTTGTTTTATTTAACTTGTTTAAAATATAAATTATATTTTTAAAAAAAAATTATATTTTTCCCATCAAATTCCAACCTTAATGACAAAATTCGTGAAAAAATTATAGAATCTTTCGACGTGAAGCCTTAGGGATCTTCAGACAAAAAGCAAGTGGCCCGTGAGAAGTTGATCTGTATGGAACAACCAGTTCATTTCAGTAAAAAGAGAAACAGAAGTATGCCCGTCCGGAGCTTCTGGCTAAAAAGACGAGGAAATATATTATCATCCGTAGTCAAGAGGGATTGTAGTTATACCTTTCTTTTACGTCTTAATGCAAAATACAATCGATATTGTCGTTACTTACTTTGCTTACTGTTGGAAGTACTGCTTGTCGTCGAACAATTCATATACACTGCATTCACACACACAATTACTGTAAAACTAAAAGATCAGTAATGTTTAAGATAACTACGTTGGAAAGAAGTTGTTTAAGAATTTGACAATTGGGTGTTTTTAGAGGAACTATTTGTTTTTTATTTTGCAAAATCTGAATGTAACTGTGTTTTAGTGACCGATGGTAGAAACTGATTCCACATCATCAAAATGTAGGGACTCACAAAATTTCAGAGTTAAAAAGTTGTAACCAATTTTTTTTTAATTTCTATCAAATATTTTCAAAATAATATGGAAAAAATCAAAAATTTCGATTTAAAATTGTAAAACTTTTAGACTACTGATTAAAACAATGCTAGAATGATCCTAACCCTATTTTAATTTGGATAATATTATAAACCTTTTTTTCAACAAAAAGTCTCCCTATTTTCTTATGAGCCGTGATACACCCAATCTCTTAGGGTATGCATTTTCCGGGATCTTTCTAGGTTTGAAGCTCTGAGTTATGTACGGCTGAACGAAAGCGCAATGAACTTAGTTGTAGACAGTCAAGTCAACCACGTTATGTGGCACTCATTTCGTACATCATAATATGTGATTGTAGTAAGCTGCCGATTCGAATCAAACACAATTTGGAAAGCTGAACGTACGTGCTTGGACAATAATATTCGAATACAACGATCTGTCGTAATATTAAGATGTCCTATAATTCAGACTGATTCAGACTTTGTTTTTTATGGGCTATGTGGAATATTTTGTGGTCTCGAGGATTTACTTTTATGAGATGTTATGTTTGAAGCCTAGCTTTACTTTTATGAGATGAGGCCTTACTTTTATGAGATCTTATGTTCGAAGCTTTACTTTAGCTTACTTTTACGAGAGGAGGCTTTATTTTTATGAGAGATTGGGCCTTATTTTTATGAGATGTTATGTGTGATTGTTAACAAGTCTATATCTTTTATATTTGACAAGCTTAGTTATTATACATTCTAATTTTATTTATTTATTTATAAAATTGAAAATTTTAAAAATGGATGTCAAAGAATAGACAATGTTAATATGAAGCAAAGAAAGAATTAAGTGAAAAAATCACCAAAGCCACAAACAACAACATTGCTATTTAAGTAATGAAGAATACCATTATATCAATTTTGGAATAGATTGTATATAAAACTTGGTAGATACGTAATAGTAGGCGTCATATCTACAGTAATGTCAGAGTCTAATGTCTATGACTCTGGTTGACGTTATTTTAACATTTACATTGCGAACTCTTGCAAGCTTTCCCACGCACTTGAACTGGACAGTCATGATCGGTGCCGGGGTCCTTCCGTGGCAACAGGCATCAGGCAACCAGAGTCCTAACCCTAACGAGATTTCAAAAAGTGATCCCATATTTCGGGTCAATGTGGCCAGCCTCGGAGTGGGAGTTAATGGAGGCATGAGGGAGATGGTGTCGAAAGCAATTGCTATGTATGTATGAATCGTGCTATCACTTTGCAGGCGCTTCGAATCTCTGCCATCTTCATATACTTCTCTGCATAAGAGACTTGAGAAGAGATAGTACAATCTTTCCACGTGAACCCTCTGGGATCCTCAGACAAAACAACAATGGGCCCGTAGACACATGAGCTTGGGAACAACCAGCCTATTTCAGTAAAAGGAGAAATAAATGTATATAAGACTGGGCTGTCCGGAGCTGCAGGCTATAATAAAGATTTTGTTTTTTTTATAGTTACGAATCTCTCTATCCTATTAGTAGAATAGAAATTGTGGTTTTCTTTTAAGTTTACTCGCTAGGTAACGATGCAATGGCTATTCTGGTCACTAACTTTTCTGACTGTTTTGGATTTAGTCTTTCTCATCTTATAACAATCAAAATCCAGTTCATTCACAGTCGACAACAACTTAAAAGATATTAAGTGAACAGTCACATCTTTAGCAAAATAATCATTTTACACTATCTTTTCACACAGTGATTTGATTTGTAACAAGTTAAGTGTTATAAACAAATTAATTGTTCTATATGCATAATTTATGAGTTATTCATCCATAATTTACTAGTTATTCATGCATCAACTACCAGTTATCCATGCATAACTACCAAGGATAATATTAAGGGTTGAAATTTAGCCCATGGGCTATTTATCCAAGAAAAAAATAGTCAATTTACATTTTTGAAGCCCCATTTGGCCCAATTTTGATGGGGTAAACTGGTCCTTCAAATTATTCCTAATAATAACTACAACTACAGGTTATTTTTTATATATTTATTTTAATTATTTATTTTGAATTTGAAACGGCATAAAAAAAAACATAGAGGCTAATCCACCCCAAATTCTAATATATAAACACCTATTAATATACTTTCCAAACTAATAACTATAATTGTGAAATTAAAGCATTAATATGATTATCATGTATTTGATGATGGTCTTTTATCATGTTTTCTGATTGATTATAATTTATAAGCTATAAGTAAATATTATATAAAAATTCTAACTCCAATTTTTTATATTAAAAAAATAATGTGTTAAATATGATTTTCTTTTGAGAAACATTTATAATTTCATGCTATTGTATTGGAAAAAGAGTTGTTTTATTTAATTTTAATGCATATTACAATAATGTATTCTTAATATATTATATATTATGAAATATGTTCTAAATGAAAAAATAAATATTTCAAGAAGTAAAAGAAATTTATGATTCATTTATTTATCTCCATAGTAGATAGTACATAGTTATAATATATATATTTTTTCATAAGTGATTCACATTTACTTTTTCTCTAAGAAAGACCTTATGTTCACAATTTACACAACTTACTTTACTCAATCACTTGAGCTAATCTACCTAGCTAATTATAAAATAGATATATAAAATAAGTTTATTGATTTTAGAAGAATTGCAATATGTTAAATTGACAAATCATATAAAATGTGATTGTATTTAATTTTGTCCAAATACACTCTTTGATTCCTTGGATAGTAATCCAGATGAAGAAGAAGATGAGTAGTTCATGCAAAGTCAGTCGAACCTGAAAGAATCTATGAAAATGAAAAAAATGGGACAGATTTGATATGGTTTGATTTCTTTCTAGTCATCATAAATATTTTTATAAAAAAGGATTGATGGAACTCATAATAGAGATAGAACACATGATGAATTCTCTAAACAACACTGAAATTTTGTTTTGTTAATGATGATTTTCTCAGAAAAAGGGTAATGATAAATATATTGTGGAAAGAGAGTTTAACAAGGACATGCCCATGGAGGCATTTAACTTATTTAATTAATTTGATGATTGTGGAATTGTAGTCACAACAAAAAAACAATGTAATCAAATTGTTGCAAAAATTGATAATGTTGGCAACGATGTTAAAGTAAGTGATAAGATAGAATTTCATGAAACCAATAATGACTGAAAAATATCTAGATAGGCCTGTACGTGCTGTACAAATTGATGGCAAATGTAATACTGAAGGAGATTTCAAGAAAAGTGTAAAAAATGAAGATGGCAGTTATGTAAAAGTTGTACAAGAAAGAAATTGTTGCACTACATTTGGGGATTTAGAAGCTAAAAAACATGAAAGAGGTGATGATATATATGCTAGTCAAATTGTTGTTACTATGAGAAAATAGAAGAATATGGGGTAGGACATGAAGGAGAATGTAGTTTTGTCAATACTGCATGTCATGTAGACAACATTGATGATGTCTTTAAAGTTAAATCCGAAGAATATTTGGACAACATACTTAATGTTGCAAACGAAGAGAAATGCAATGACATTATTGCAAATGTCAAAGTTGATCTTGATAATTTCTATGAAGAACCATCCAAAGTGTTGAATGAAGCGGAAATGCTAAAGAAATTGAAATAGATAAGGCATTCGAGGCCAAAGATGCTAAAAACAAATTTGAAGGTGATGTAGTCTTTGAACTTGAAGAATGTATGCATAAAAGAGATTCCTAGTGTAATGATGGACATGTTGATAATGAAAAAGTATTCTCTACCATGAAAGTAGAAGAAAATTTGAGGAAAATATGAAGAAGAAAATTCTAGAAGTAATGGAAGAAGAAGACTGTAAGGATATTCTTATTTTTATTTAGTCTATGTTTGTGCAAGTATTCAAGACAGCCAAGAAGTTGCAATGGAATCATATAGACATCAAATTGACCATGCAGTATTGTTAAAATTTCAAAATCACACAAATTTGAGATAGCTACTGTAACTGGTATTATTGTGATTGGTTTATTGGGTATCTTTTTCTATGGTTCATATTCTGGATCCACAAATTTGAGACATGGCGAAGATAATCATAAAGAAGAGAAACTCGAAAAAAAATAAAAGAAAATATCAAAATCAGCATAAGTTGATGAAGAATGTTGTAATCTTGATGAGATGATAAGGATTGGAAAAAAAATGAAATCAATAGAAAGAATGTTGAATGGAGATGGGAAGAAATTTGGTGAAGACGACATCGCATTGATAACTGCAAGCATAGTAGAAGAGATTGGAAAAGCCATGGATGAGGATGAAAATGTGAATAATTTTAAAATATTCAAATTTGTTGAAAAGAAATTGGTCGAGTTCTTGAAGAGATCTGTACAATATCGATTGATGCATCAGATAGTGTATGTGCATGAATAATCTATGTTGCAGATGCAAAAGTTAGCTGTGTAAAGAAAAAGGCAACATTAAACGTTGCATGTGAGAAAAATAAATTTGAGAAAGAAAAAAAAGAGTATGATGTACGTGCCATGTCCAATATTGAATATTTTAAGGATATGCAACTTTGAAGAGTTGTGTAAGAAATATATAAAGAAAGTTTTTATGGAGAAAAATTGAAGAATTGGGGTCAATTTATAGTTAAGTGTGGAAATGAGACCATTATGATTGTGAAGAATGTGACAAAGATGATATTATTTGTAGAAGAACCTGAAATCAAAATGTTTTTGATTGGTTTTTTGAGGAAATCGAGTATTATTATCATCTAATGATGCATCAGAAATCCATTTATGAGATCAGTGACAATGATGAAAATTACGAAGATGATAAATGGGAGCTTTATATGCTCAGATTACATCAAATCAACATGAAGCCGAGATACAATATAGAAGCCCATGAGGCGTTGGGAATAAATAATTTGAATGAAGATGATGAAGTGAAAGGCATGCTTTATGCACTTGACAATAATACAAGCGGGTATAAGGAATCAAAGATGATATTTAGAAAGAAAAAAACAAGGTGAGAAGGTAACAAGAAGGATTGTCGAATATTGGCTATGGAGTCCAAGAAAGAAAGAAAAAAAATGTCTGCATCATTGGAGCCATATCAACTTTTCAACATGAATGAAGAATTTTACATATCAAATATCATTCTAGATATATTTCTATCTCTGTGTAATCAAAATATTTTGTGTTAGTAATTTTGAGAATTGATA
Organism: Larix kaempferi; assembly: GCA_027924585.1. Lineage (NCBI taxonomy): Eukaryota > Viridiplantae > Streptophyta > Pinopsida > Pinales > Pinaceae > Larix > Larix kaempferi. Next base: position 4,987,431 of record BSBM01000357.1, read on the forward strand.
TGAAAATATTATACAATGTATGTTTCAGTTTTTGTAAAAATATGTGAATATGTCTATTTCCGTGTAATCAAAATATTTTGTATTAGTAATTTTGAGAATTGATATGAAGTGACAATGTAATTAATTCATGGGATTTCAAGAAAATGTTGTAAGCTACTCAAAATAATGTCGTTGTGAATTTTTGGGCGCTTCCAATCTCATCCACCTAGAAGAGATATAGTGTAAAATTGTTGTTGAATCTACAGAGTGTGGATCTAGCCAAGAATAAATGAATAGAACTTGCAAAGGTTGAATGTGGGTAGAATCCTATGAGCAGAGAATAAAAACAAATCTATAGTTTTATATTACAATGTGAATCAATAAATAATGATAGGAGATCAAGAAAAAAACTCCATGCGTCATAGTTGAGCATCATTAAGCTTTAGCTCATCCACATGCACTTAACCAAACTAGTCCCTGTGAGATTAACTGAAAATGTGGAGCGCCCTCACCGAATGTGCATGTGGTGCATATACATGCATATATCCAATACCCCCTTGAAGAAAAAATATGGATAACATAATGAATGGTTCCCAGAAATAAGCCTAAGCCTGATGAGGTACCGATGTATAATGCATAAACAAGAAAAGAGGGAAAAACCAATGGGAACAATCCCCTCAAAGTACAATGCAAAAAAAGACAAGTACTAGGCAATTGTGTCCTTCAAGCCAAGGTATTTGTGAAGGAGATTTAGGCACAACTGAAGTGAGCTTCAACTCATATAAATAATCATGGAGAGAGCTACAACTCTATCACACCTCTCCCTTTCTCCAATACTATTTTGGGAATACAATGGAGTGTTGCACACAGTAACAACAACACCTACGCTTGACTGCAAAACCACATTGACACCTATAGAACGACTTTCAGCAAGAACATAAAGTTTTGCAACTGTTTCAGCTACCAGTTTTAGCTAACTGCATTCTACAAGACTATTTCAACTAACAGTAATCTACAGGATTGTTTTAGCGAACAATATTCAATAGAAAATGAGTCACAACAATGACTTTAACTCAAATTTATAACTCCCTTGCATTCATAAATAATGGTTGATACTTTGTTCAGCAGTCAAGTTAATTTCACACTTCCACAACCAATCATACACGTTCAGAAAATTATCACGCTATAGCAAAATACTAAACTTAAATAATTAACAAAGATTTTTCGAACTCATAAAGACAGAGAGGAACATAGCAGTAATATTATAGAGCTAAAACTCTGTTTCATATTCAACTAGGAATTTGTATTCCTCACCGTGTCTCTCTATCACAGAACCAAGATTACATCGATATTTATACATTAGAAATATAGTCAGCCATTTAATTAGCTTGACCTTTCACTGCATCTAAACCAAAATTGATAGTTCAGAATTTGTGTGGATACTCTACCCTTTCATGAGCTACAACTGGAACAATGGGCTCCCCTTCAACAATCAAATCGGCTGGAACATGTCAGCGGATGACTCTTCAAAAAACAATGTAATACTTTGCTCCAATAATTATTCGATGAGCTATGACAAAGGTTGTAACTGCTTCTTCGGAAATCGATGTGGTGTGATGCCCCTTTGAAGCTTTGACACCATGATAGAATCAAAATGGTGTGGTGGTGGTTGACTCTCCAGAGTTTCGGCGGCCACTTAGCAGGGAGGTGAATGACTTTTCAGACTTTGTGGTATTGAATTAATTAACTACTTCCAACATTCTGTCCCTTAATTACTTCACTCAAAAATACATCAGACACAAACACAAATAGATATAGCTTTACACGCATCACATTCCAACTATAATGCCTATTGGTCTAAGTCTCAGTAAGACTTACATAAAAATAAAAATAACTCAAAAAAAAAATTCACATTTTTGTTGGAACATACTAGTGCATCTTTTATATTTCTTTCGACTCCAAACTTTGAAACATATAAACTTTGTTTTATGTTTTATCTTCATCTTTACCTTGATCTTCTTCATCTCTTGCTCCATTCGTGGCTTCAACCATCTGTCCATTTTGACTTTGGATCTTAATAATCTGGACTCCTTTTGCTCAGCAACTCCACGATACTTGTTCTCCTCATCTTCAGTTGGTTGTTCAAAATATAATATTTCATCATTTACTTCAACATCAATACCATTGCATTCAACCTTCTTGGACTTTGCAAACCAATCATTATTCATAATTTCAATTGCATCATTCTCAACTTCGGTTTAATCATTACTTGGTTTAGAACGTCAAACTTTATACCAAGAATACTTTTGATTCTTCATCTTTACTTTCTTCTTTACCTTCATTGTTTTCTTTGATTCCTCAAATTCATTATGATCAACTTCAACTGCAAAGCGTTCTTCAATTTTCTTACCATCATTCAAATTTTCAATGTCCTTTATGCCAAGGACTCCAATCCAAATCATTTCCTCTAAATACTGTAACGTGGGCATAGAAAGATCCCACAAGCTATATTTGACTTTACCAAGAGTAATTAGTTCAATGTCATTCTGTAGACACATTAATTAATAATAATGCCTTATTTCTTCAGGACTCCATGACATGAAGATCTTTTCAACTGATTCTTCAACCAATTCATCTTTGGTGCAATTTTCTTCTTTCAAATCAAATTCATGATTTACAATATCATCTTCAATTGGTTGCTCACCTGCACATTCAAACATTTTGTCAACATTATATAAATTATCATACTGTGAACCATATTGCTTCTTTTCATTTTGTTCTTCTCTGAGAGATGTCACTATCTCTTCATCCAAATCTTCCTCTGCTTCTGCAACAAGGAAATCAACTTTCTTCATTTCTGCTTCCAGAACAAGACTATCATCTTTATCATCATATCTTGGCTTTTCAAGCAATTATTCCAAAAATTTCAACTGTTCATCAAGAACATCATTCCTTATTTTAGTTGTTCTGTCTACAACAAAACATACAACATCTTGAGTGCTATAATTATGTAACTCTTTTTCTATCACTGCTTCTGCAATCACCAAATCAACAACCTTTTTATTTTCAACATCATTACAATCGCTACAACTTCTGTGCATTCTTCAACAATCTTATCAAATTCTTCAACAAAATTAAACTCATCAATATTTTCAAAAAACTCACAAACAGGTTCAAGCATTTCAACACAGTGAACTTTATATTTCTTAGCTTCTGATGTTGCTTCAGATATTGTTGATATGGTAGTCTTCATTCCACCATCATGATCATCAGTGACCATTACTTCTCCATGGGAAATTTCGCATACACTGGATGCTTCATTGCCACCTTCTTCATAGCTGTCATTAGAAACATACATCATTGGAATATTCAAAGAACAAACTGCTACACTAGTAGATACTTCACCTTCAATATTTGACTTACAAGCCAATACTTCATCATTTTCTTCCTTTGTACCTGCACAATCACTAACAAACAAATTATTAGAAAAAATATGTTTCTCTTTTCCGTCCTTATTTGCACCATTCAATATCACCGGAGATTCTTCTTTAAAAATATCACCAACACTTTTTCCATTATAAGATACACCATTTTCATGAATGTATTTGTCACACAAAGCTATATCATCTTCCTTATGCCCACCAGATGGATGAGTGAAACACTTTTCATTCTCTGCAACATGACTATTGTAATTTATTTCAAACTCATCTTAGTCTTCGAGTTCTACAACATCTTCAGTGTTGTCTTCTAGATTCATTGTACCTACATGTCCGCAAACTTCAAATTAAATACATGATTTAAATACCTTCATAGGCGTGTCCATCAAGGACTCTTCTTGCGCAAATACTTCTATGTTGTCTTCACACTTGAGGAATTTATCATCTTTATTAGCATTTTGCATGTTAACCATTCCATCATTTTCACAATTCACTTCAGTGACATCTAAATTCGAAACTACATTAACACCTTTATCATTAGCAATTTCAACTTCTTCAAATTCTGTTGCTACTACACAAGATACAAAAACCTCATCTTCTTCTTTAGTTTCAACAAAATTTTCATCAATTGATAGATCAACACAACAGTGAGATTTACAAATAATTTGACTATCTTCTGCTGCTTCTGCAAACTTGTCTTCTGAAATATTAACAGGCTATCACTCAACCATATATCTCCCCCTTACATCAAAATTTATCTTCAAACTTTCCCAGGCTTTTCTAGTTGTGTTTTCTTCAGCAATTATATAAAAAATATTATCATCCAGAGCTTGTTGGATGTAGTACAAGGAAAATGCATCATTTGCCTCATTCTAGGGTTTCTTAACTCTATCCTTAACAAAATTCCATAAACCTCTAGCATGCTAGAAATTTTTCATATTAATTGACCAACATTCATAAGTTATACCTGAGAAATATGGCAGTGGATAATAGATGTTGCTCCATGCATCCTCTACCTTTTCTTGAACTTCATTTTCTTCAGTATCCTCTGCCTTCTCTTGAAATTCCTCTGCTTCAGCAGATTCCACGGTGGCTTCTCCTAATATATCTGCTATGTCAAAACCAACTTCTTTTGCATGAACAACATTCTTCTTCATTCGTTTAAGTCTTCTTTTCCCCATGTCTCTATATTCAAATAAATACTTGCATAGAATTTAAATTTCTTTTGGATACGGCCTCCCGATCCTCTTTCACACATAATGACTTCAATTCAAACCAAGAAAACTTCCAAAACATTGGAATTCAAACTGCTCTACCATTAAACTATATGGGAGCTCTCAACCAAAAAGAATGTCTTCCTCTCAACTACTCAACCTCTGTCTGAGGGAACACAAACAAAAAATCAACTTCATCCATGGACTACAACCATCTCTTCTCTTTACACAAACCGCGGCTAAGCTTGAGTGGCTTGACCAAAAGATGGATGACTCAAGAAACACTTGATTCATAATTCAGCTACTAAATGATGACTCAACCATTACTTAAGGGAGCACATGAGCTCTCTTTCAACATAGATCTTGATTGAACCTACTTCTGCTATTTCTTTGTAGCAAAAGTGGGGGTGCTGGAGTAAAACTCAACAGCAAGATATCCAAACAAGAAAAAAAAGGTTCAACATACAATAATATGGCACATTCATGAAGTGAGCATAGAACCAACAAACAAGTATCAAAAACACTCAGCTCTGATACCAATTGAAGGAGATTTAGGCATAATGGAAGTGAGATTCAACTCATATAAACAATCATGGAAAGATCTACAACTCTATCAAACATTTCCCTTGCTCCAATACTATTGTGGGAAGATAATGGAGTGCTGCACACAGTAACAACAACACTTACGCATCACTGCAAAACCACATTGACACCTACAAGATGACTTTTAACAAGAACATAAAGTTCTGCAACTTTTCAACTAATTGTTTCATCTTACAGTTTCAGAGAACTGCATTCTACAGGACTGTTTTGGCTAACAGTAATCTACAGGACTGTTTCAACGAACAATATTCAACAGAAAATGAGTCACAACAATGACTTTAACTCAAATTTATAACTCCCCTGCATTCATAAATAATGGCTGATACTCTGTTCAGCAATCAAGTTAATTTCACACTTCCACAACCAATCATACACTCTTAGAAAATTATCATGCTACAACAAAATATTAAACTTAAATATTCAACAATGAGTTTTCAAACTCATAAAGATAGAGAGGAACATAGCAGTAATATTACAGAGATAAAACTCTACTTCATATTCAACTCAGAATTTGTATTCCCCACCATGTCTCTCTATCACAAAACCGAGATTACATTGATATTTATACATCAGAAATATAGTCGGTCATTTAATTAGCTTGACCTTTCACTGAATCTAAGCCAAAATTGACAGTTCAAAATTTGTGTGGATACTCTACCCTTTCATGAGCTGCAATGGGAACGATGGACACCCCTTCAACAATCTGATCGGCTGGAACATGTCAGTGGATGACTCTTCAAAAATGGCTCTTCAAAAAACAATGTAATACTCTGCCCCAATAATTATTCGATGAGCTGTGACAGAGGCTGTAACTTCTTCTTCAGAAACTGATGTGGTGTGCTTCCCCTTTGAAGCTGTGAAAGCATGACAGAATCAAAACGGTGTGGTGATGGTTGACTCTTAAGAGTTTCGGTGACCACTCAGCAGGGCGGTGAATGACTTTTCAGACTTTGTGGTAGTGAAGTAATTAACTGCTGCCAACAAATTGCATAGAATGTGAAACTTCTACTTAGTGAAATTATTTGTCAAGATGTTGGTAGTTTGTTCAGAAGTGGGATAGTAATTCAAGTTGATGAACCCATCATGTATCAATCATTGGATGTAATGTATGTGGATATTGATGTGTTTGGTTAGTTGTTGTTGCACTATATCTCTACAAAACTTCATTGTACTCTGATTGTTACACCAATGAAAGTCATATGATGAAATAGAATATTGAACTGAATGAGGAAGTTCAACTACCAAATGACCAAGAAACACATATGCTTAACTGTTAGACCCACTTAGATTGCAGGTAGGATATAATTGTAAGAAATCCGAGGTTTTTGGATAGCCATTAACAATTAGTTCCAATGGATTGGAGCAAGTTGACTTTAATGACCAAAGGCCAAGGAGAGTGCAGTCACAATGATATGCATGCTAATCTATTAGAAATATCACATTGATGTTTTGCTCATTGTCATGCCAAAGATTAGGGGCGAGTTGTGGTTTAATTTGAGAAACTTTACTCTAATTGTGAATATTCTCTTAGTTGCATTGAGCCGACAAAGATGTATCATCACCAAAACCATATTCATGGACAAATCAAAAGCGCCATGTTGATTTGAGATTCCCTCTAGTAACAATAGTCCTCATTTTCTTGGTTCGTCCTGGGGTAGGAATTTGAAAAAAAAGTCACTCGTCAATTTTGTAGGTTTTCATATTATTTATGAATGTTTTCTGGTTTTTATTTTGTTTTATTCGACGACTTGTTTAAAAAATAAATTGTATTTGACCGGCAAAATGTCCGTACCCATCAAATTCCAACCTTGGGTGGCTAAAGTCAAAATTCGTGGAAGAAATCGTAGAATCTTTCAACGTGAAGCCTTAGGGATCTTCAAACAAAAAGCAGGTGACCCGTCAGAAGTTGATCTTTATGGCAACCAGTGTTGGAATTTGAAGGGAAAAATGACCGTCATGAGGCATTTTGACCGTCAAATGCGGTTAAAAAATTTCGTTAACCGTCTTTTATGAAGGGTAAATTTATCATTTAAACATATTTTTGAAGGGTAATAAAATTTCTAAAGCGTCATTATATTTACTATTTTTTAATAATAGCAAAATTTATAAAACATCATTATTTTACTAGTATGATATTAATAGTATTATTAATATCTTTGATCTTATATAAAACTATATTTTCCAAATTAGAATTTCCAACCATACTTTCACTTAATAAATAGAAAATTATATCAAATTAGTATTATTTCTATTCATTTCCATTGCGATTTGTATTATTTTTCATAGAAAAATAAAAACTCATTTAACTCAATGATATTTCCATTACTTTTTTTATTTTTCTATTATTACAATGAGCATCTACATACTACAAATTGCATTGCTCAATGAGTCAATGGTCATTGATTACAATTTACATTAACATTCTACTGCTACAAGCCTACATGAACATCAACTAAATGACTTGGAAGTTGGAAGTTCCTGGAAGTTGGGAGTTTGAAGTTGGTGCAGTTGCAGCCTAAAAGTCTTGGAGACATAACTTTGGAAAGCATTAACACGATTCACAGGTAACTCCTCCATGATCTTTTGGCATTTATTGGTTTATCTCATGATTTGAGTAATGTATATAGATTTAGATGTTGAAATTGAAATGGAAGACACGTTTTCTTTTGATATTAACAATAAACCTAAACAACTCCATGGATATTCTTTTTTATACATTCCTTTTGTAATGTAAGGTTTATTTTATAGAAAACTTCTGCATTAAGACCACCGATTCGAAAAGTCGAGGGAGCAAGATACATGAACTGTAATTGGGAAACCCAACCGTTAGCATCCAAATGACACTTTTTATGTTGTCGAGTTGGAAGCTAATATTGTCTTTCATGTGCACAACATCCCTGTAATTTTCTATCCGCCATCAATTATTTAATTAGTTTTATATCTTTAGAGGCGACGATTATTTTTACAACAATTTATTTATAGTGTTTGTGTGAACGACACACAGGGCTTCCTCTGCACCACTTTTACCCTACACACTCCTCTGTTTTTCTGCCTAGTACAGTCTCCATGTAATATCCCGAATTTTGACTGATTATGTTTATGTTATATATTGGGCGTAAGTCCCGGTGCATATGATTTATTTAGGATGTACTTATATTTGGGAATGGACCCTGACTAATGCAGATTTATTGTTATGTACTGTGCATGAAATCCCCAATGTACTTGATTGATGTTTATCATGAGATGTGGGTATAAACCCTAATATACTGAGATGTTCTTTGATTATATTATGCAGAGTCTTATTATGCATGATTGACTCTTATGATATGTTGAGCATAAGCTCTGAAGCACATGGATGACCTATGTGCTAGGCGTAATCCCTGATGTACATAGAGGACTTTTATTATGTACTAGGCATAAGCCCCGATGTACATAGAGTGTTGGGAATAGGACCTGGAGAACTCCAAGCTTGATAATAAATACCGGATCCGAGGCCATTTGTATATTCTAAATTTGCTTCACAGCCACATTTTAGTACTAGTATTGAGTGGGATGCTCTGGAATTGCACTAGCGTAATGCCCATGTGAGAGTATTGAGCCAAAGCTCTGAAGAGCACTCGGGGTTACTTGATCTTGAAAGTGTTGAGGCGAGAAGACTCTGAATATAACTACTATTCATCACAATTATTTAATTGGTCAAATGAATCATTTTTATCTCTCATCAAAGACTGTGAGAACTACCATGTTAAACGAGGGAATCCAACATGCAAGCGGGACCTAGAGTCACCTAAACCTGGCCAACTATCCAAGCTTACCAAAAAACCTTGTCCAAAGAGTTGGACCTTGTATTTAATAATTATCAAAGAATTATTATGATATGTGCATAGCTAAATCAAAGAGTTATCATATTTTAAATTATTGAATAATCAAATTGATTATTTATAAAAGGAAAGATTACTTATGTAAAATAGCATGCATAAAGGTTATGCATAAAATAATTCTCATGTTATTATTATTATTACTATTATTATTAGTATTATTATTACTTGTAATCAAACTTAAAGATACCTCTAATTGTAACAAAATAAAGGTCCTGGATAAACTAGGAGTGAACAATTAGTGAATTACTTGTAATCCAACTTAAAGATACCTCTAATTGTAACAAAATAAAGGTCCTAGATAAACTAGGAGTGAACAATTAGTGAAATATATTTTATAAATGTTATAATTCAATTTAAATTAAAAGATGAAATATTATTACTTAAACTCAACAACTATATTCTAAGAAAACTCACCTATATAAAGAAGGCAGACCCCAAGAGAGGGATCATCTTTTCCTACTATCATCCTCTTATGGTAATAGAAGAGAATTATTCTAAAGAACTGAAGAAGCTTACTATTTTCTCAGATCTGATCAACAGCCTCTCCTAGGTCCTCTACTTCTCTTATTGCATGTTGGAACCAACTCGGGGGGATCCAGTTAGAACCAAGAATGGTCTCAGGGTCATGATTAGGAGGAACATGGTAGTCCCAAGGTTATTCAGTTAAATATCATCCTACAGGTCATCTAGGTCAATACATTTTTTCATTGACTAGTGTTTGAGTGTGCAGGTTCTGCAAGGGAAGATCAAGCTTCAAGAATCAGGTATGAACTACAAAATTTCCATACAATTCAATTTGATTTAGATGTTAAGGTAGGAATTATTATACATCATTCATGTTTCCTATACATTATCATTTTTATTTTCTTTTATGGAGCAAGGGCTAATTGGCATGGGCTCTCGGGGTTTAAACTCTAGGTCCAAAGTTTCAGTTATTATTTATGTTGAATTTAAGCATCTTCCCTAAATGTTTCAAGGATCTAGCAAAGCTAGTCTAGCTAGCCTGTGCTAGATACCTAAATAGATAGAACCACTAGTATCAAAACTTTTATTTAATAATGTTGATGCCTAAACTATTAACCTTTACAAAATGAAATCGCATTATTTTCCAAACCCTCATGATGTACATTTAAATTATTCAAATACGAGAAAGCTAGGGTTTAACCTTTCTACCCAACAAGATTCAAACTCAGTTTTCCAAAACAAGGATGTCCCAAGGATCCATGAAACCAACGTAGTCGAAACTCAGTCCATCTCATTTATTATTTTAAAGAAACAAACGAAATAACACACGTGAAATCTTTGAAACTATCCATCAACATAGCATATTTAGGATCGTTGATATATTTAAACCCACATCATAAGATCATTTACTGTGCATATAACTTCCAGGTCGAACAAACTATCAAACACGAATTCTCTATTTTTGGGCTTTCATCATTTCGTTTCTACTCAACAGAAATTGATCTTAAACTTGGGCGAAACCCTGCATTATAGTATAGAAATCAAACGCCTTTCTAGCTTCAGCTTTTAATTAAAAATTCATCCATTAAAATAAAATCAACCCACAAAATCTACAGAGGGTTAAAACCATCATTTAGACAGAAGCCATCCATGGGCCAACATATGTTCAAAACAGAGCTACGCTCTAAACAAAACATGCTCATTTATTTATCAATAGAAATTTCTTCATGCCAAAGCTAAAACACAGAGCCATCACACTTTAGAAATTACCGAAAACATTCCAACTCATTCTCTCTTCCAGTGGCACGATTTTTCATCCACATAAATGCTACTCCTAAATCCATAAAACAAAACTTACAGAGGTACCTAAAAACAACAAGAGCATTTGCTATAAAACAACGTTGACATGTCATACTGAGTTAGAAATGCAAGTAAAAATCCAAACACCATTATTTTACTCAAAACCCCAAAACATAAATGTTGTGGGTACTTCCCATCAAAGCTTTAAAGATTTTTACAGAGCCATACATTCATCTACAGTAGAAAACATGAAACCCTCAAGGGTTATCTCATCATCTATCAACAAAATAAACATTGACCACAGGTTCAAAATCCCAAAGAGTCCAAATCGACTTTCTCATAGTTGTTTTCCTCTTAGTTACTAACCAAACCAGCAACGACCCATTAGAAATTTAAAATTAGTTACAATGAGCCCAAAGGACTCAACAAAGTTACATTATTTAAAAGAGCTCTCAAAACTAAAGAGCTTATAGCCATGAGCTGCGACAACAAGGAACAAATATTGGGAGGACCTCGGCTTACTAGTATTACTCCAATTCCCATATCTTCGTGTCACTTGCTAGAACCCAACGCAGCGGATACCCATACCTGTAAACCTGCCAGTGAATCCATAAAAACCACGAGTTAGATAGAATCAAACAATCATCTTCAGAAAGAATAACGAAGGACCATTTAGCTAAGGGAAGAAGTTTACCTGTCATATAATCGTAGCACCCTCCATCTCCTCGCCACCATAGCTACAACTGCACTAACCATGAGCATAGCTCAGGTAAGAGCATAGTCGAAACCAGACGCAGCATGAAATCGTTGCCTGAGACAAAAACCATGAAATAGCAACACTATCATTTTAGACCAAAACTTAAACCCTCCTTCTAGCTGGCAAGTGAGCCACGTGAAGACCATTTGGGTGGCATTTAAAGCTACAACCAAACATCCACTAGCGCTTCAATTTTATCCAAACGATATAGTTAAGTCATGGTAGTGCAACCCCTAGCTATTTTAGTTCATGTCTTATTCATAGAACTAGAACTTGGCTAGGTAGTTGATGTAGGTAGTTTAGGGAAGAGCCCTCTTATGCCTGCAAAACATAATCCGAGTAATTGCTTTAGCAAAGATAGCTAAGTAAGCCCGAGATAACCCAAATACTCATCCCTTACCTCTCGACAGCTCCGTCAGTAGCACGACTACCAAACCTAAAGACCCCAGAAATACTCATACCCTTCTCATAAAGTCCATCAGGCCTGAATTAGTGATATAAACCAGTTTAAACATTTAAATAAAACCAAGCATACATTTAAGCTTTAGAATTGAAGTAATTAAAGAGAAACTTTAAAGTATTATACTAGTATTAAAATTGTTATTTAGACCATACATGATTGTACTATGCACCTCACACTACCTTACTCATCGCTTCAGCAAAAAACATACTGTATAAAGACCAACTCTCTTAGAACATAGTTTCTCATTTCTTTAAACAAAGACTGATATAACTTCCCAGTACTGAAGTTAATTTGCTATATATGATCTGTTTAGGCAATGTTAGTAGTAAGTGAAAAAAAATTAATTTTTACTATTTTTAGGGACATTACACTCCGCCATATACACAGCTGTTGTTCCAATAGTTTCTTTTACAGTAAAAAACAATGGTAATATCCCTCTTCAGTTTTCCCAATGGAAGCAGTACCTATTTGGTCAACAATGGTAATATCCCTCTTCAGTTTTCCCAATGGAAGCAGTACCTGTTTGGTTAGGCCTGGATGAGGAGGTTCACTTTTATGACATCAATTTTGTAAAAAAAATAATTATGTGATATTTATTTTCTTTTTATATGCACAATTGTGTGAAACTAAAGATCCATTTTTATGTTTATTTATGCTTTATTATGATGTGTATTCATATTTTTTTTCTGTTTAAACTAATTTTAATGTAAAAATGCCAAGAAAATAAATATTGTTTTGAAAAAAAATTAACAAAATTTAATTATTGAAAGGTAAATATTTTGGCAAAACTTCATTATTGAACCATAAAAATTTAAACAAAACTTTTCACGAAAAGTGATATATACACCAAAAGGTTAAAAAAAAAAACTTTGACAAGTACAATGAAAACCAAATTCCAACAGTGATATTGGTAACAGCCAGTTCATTTCAGTGAAAAGAGAAACAGAAGTATGCCCGTCCACGGCTTCTGGCTAAAAAGACGATGAAATATATTATCAACTGTAGTCAAGAGGGATTGTAGTTATACTTTTCTTTTACGTCTTAATGCAAAATACAATCGATATTGTCGTTACTTACTTTGCTTATTGTTGGAAGTACTGCTTGTCGTCAAACAATTCATAAACACAACATTCACACACACGAAAAGATCAGTAATGTTCAAGATAACTAAGTTTAAAACAAAATAAGGATTTTTTTTTTTTTTTTTTTTATTTTGTAAAATTTGAATTTAACTGTGTTTTAATAACCATTTTGTTAGTAAAAACTGATTTCATACTATCAAAAATTCAGGATACCCAAAATTAAGTTTTAAAATTATAACCAAATTTTTTACAATTTTCTCTCCGATATTTTTAAAATAGTATAGAAAAAATCAAAATTTTGCATTTAAAATTTTAAAATGTTAAAATTCTCCAAACCATATTTTAATTTGGATAATATTATCAACCCTTTTTTCAACAAAAGTCTCCCTATTTTCTTATGAGTTGTGATACACCCAATCTCTTAGGGTATGCATTTTCCAGGATCTTTTTAGGTTTCAAGTTCTCAGTTATGTACGGCTGAACGAAAGCGCAATGAACTTAGTTGTATACAGTCAAGTCAATCACGTTATGTGCCACTCATTTCGTACATCATAATATGTGATTGTAGTAAGCTGCCGATTCGAATCAAACACAATTTGGAAAGCTGAACGTACGTGCCTGGACAATAATATACGAATACAACGATGTGTCGTAATATTAAGATGTCCTGTAATTCAGACTTTGTTTTTTATGGGCTATGTGGAATATTGTGGTCCCGACTCTCGAGGATTTACTTCTATGAGATGTTATGTTTGAAGCTTAGCTTTACTTCTATGAGATGAGGCATTACTTTTATGAGATGTTATGTTCGAAACTTTGATTTACTTTTACGAGAGGAAGCTTTATTTTTATGAGACATGGGCCCTTACTTTTATGAGATGTTATGTGATTGTTAACAAGTCTCTATCTTTTATATTTGACAAGCTTAGTTATTATGCATTATAATTTTATTTATTTACAAAATTGAAGACTTATTTTCGTTGAAAAAAATTCCTTTGACAATGTTAATATGAAGTAAAAAATCGATGATTTTATTTATTTATAAAATTGAAAATTTATTTTCGTTGGAAAAAAATCTTTTGACAATGTTAATATAGAGTGAAAAATGGATGTCAAAGAATAGACAATGTTAATATGAAGCAAAAAAAGAATTAAATGAAAAAATCATCAAAACCACGAACAACAACATTGTCATCTAAGTCATGAAGAATACTATTATATCAGTTCTGGAATATATTGTATAAAAAACTTGGTAGATACTAAATAAGAGGCACCATATCTATTTAATTCATCATATCAACAAATAATGAAAGTTAATCAAGGTACTTAATGCTATTGTAATATATTTATGTGTATTTGATATATTTACTAAAATCCTTAATTCATTTAGTGACCAATACATTAATTAATCATATTAGTCTACATGTACAATGTAGATATAAATAGCTAGTGTATACATACTTGCACATGTACTAATCATAACCATAAACAATCATTGCCTCTAAATAATAATTCATGTATGTTTTCATCTAAGTATACAAGCTAACAATTAATAATCATAACATCTAACACTCATACTAACTAGTTTAAAATCATTCAATACAAATAAAACGAAATACACATATTACCACACATGATTAAAGCAATATTTATAACACACAAAGTAACCAATTCATTATAACTAACCCAAAATATCCTTCTATAATAGGTGAATCCATGAAATTGGGTGTCTATTTTGGGGGGTCCGTGAGAAAATAAATCTGAGTTTTTCATGTTTTCCATCTTTGGGCAAATAAATTGATATTTTTGTTTGGAATTTCACTTTTCACTAAAAAACAAACTTTTAGAGAATTATGTTAGCTTGCTATCCATATTTTTTTCAATTTTTTATATTGAGATTTCGTATGTTGATTCGGCAAATGTTTAACAGTGTGTTCTTCTAAAATGGAAGGACTAGAAAATAGCCATGTTTTGTCGCACACGTAAAATCATTGTTAAACTTGTATTTTGCAAAAAAAAAAATATGCTACGACAATCTACACACAATATACTACTGCATGACTATAAGTTTGTAACCAATGGATCTATATATTAATTATTATATTTTTTTGAATTCGATCAATGGGGAAACCTTGTCGATTTTCAACATATTTTTTGTCGCAAAACTTTTCTCTCAATTGAATATAAAACTAAAAATTCTATAAATACTCTTTTGAAGTAGACACGCCAAATAATTGCACCATAGTTTTCTCGATTTTTTTCGTGGTGTATTTTTAAAGTTATGGATTTTTCATTTCACCACATTTTGAAAGAGATGAAACCAAACTCGACACATGTTAAGAAAACAAATAATTACAAATATCAGATCTTACCTATACACAACACAATCTATATATTCGGAAAGTAGATTCAATAATGAAACTAATGGTATCAAGTCCGACAGTCGCTTTGTAGTGTAAGAGATCCTTTTTACCTTCCGAAAATGGAGAAACCTGAAAACTGTGAGAGAAAATCAGATTTTCAGGTTTCAGAGGTTATTTGGCCGAATAATTATTCAGTCGAATAACTGTTTTCCATAACGGCGACGTCAATTAGAGCAAAGGTTATTCGGCCAAATAACCAAACGTAAAAAAAACTCATCGATCGGGAAAAAAAAAAGTTCTTGTCTAAACTTATATAAATAAAACTAAATATTTTAATTAATTTCTTACATTTTAATTTCGCATACTTCTGGTCAGAATATTTTTGAAGGATTTTTCTAAGAAGTTTTTTTCGCAAAGGGAGTTTTTTTTATAAGGTGTTTTTTTTTTCTTACTTCTTTCTAAAGAATACATTGAAAAAATATTTTTCTGAAGCATTTTTGCAAAATGAGTTTTTAATCCAAGCTTTTTGCACTTCTTATTTCTTTGCAATGGGTTTTTTTTTCCGAAATGGTGATTTTAAAGATTTTTTATTCCAAGTTATTTTTTCAAAGGAGTTGTATTTTTCCTTCTTATTTATTTGAAAATGAGTTTTTTCAAAGTTTTTTTTTTTTAGATATTTTTGCAAAAGATGTTTTTTTTACAAAGTATTTTACAAGTGGTTTTTTCAAAAAATGTTTCTTTCCAAAGGGTGCATTTACAGAGTTTTTATTCTAAGGCATTTTTGCAAATAAGATTATATTTCAAGTTATTTTTGCAAAGGAGATGTATTTTTCCTTCTTATTTCTTTGGAAATGGGTTTTTTCAAAGTCTCGCAAGTTATTTTTGCAAAAAAGTTATTTTGTTGCAAGGGTTTTTACAAAGAAATATTTTTCCTAGGTATTTTTTCAAAGAAGTTTTTTTTTCCAGTGGTTTTACAAAGAAGATTTATTTAGAAAGTGTTCTTATTATTTTCCAATGGGTTTTTTCAAAGGTGATTTATTGTCAAAGAGTTCTTATTTCATTCAAAGAAGGTACTTTTCAAAGGAAATTTGTTTCCAAGGACTTTTTCTTCAAAAGACTCTTACAAGATTTTGATAAGGTGAAATAAATTTCAGTTCATGTGTTTATAAATTTCGTACCTGTTTTTAAATCTTCATTTTTTTTTTTACTATAAAATTATTATTCTTTAATTTATCATTTATAGATTAAACAATCATGGGCAATAAGAGAAACCGTCAAAGAAAATATGATTGTAAACGTGCTGCTGCTGATGATAATAGAGGAAAAAAACTTAAATATCATGCCAACAAAGCAAGCCTTGCAGAAACGCAAGCAACGATTATTGAAGATACAAATACAGTTTTACATGATAATGTTGATGAAATGGAAATTGAAAATAGAGTACAAGAAGAACAAATTGAAGTTGAAGAAACCATTATTGAAGATGTAAATAGTGATTTACATACTAATGTCGATGAAGTCAATATTGAAGATCAAGTTCAAGAACCACAAATTGGACCAGGTATGTATATATCATGTATTTTCCAAATTCATTTTTTATAATGAATTGTATTTTTAGATACATGTTTTAAATTAAATTTAACTTGATGTATAGGTACTTTCACCATCGATGATGAAACGTTAGAAAATGTTGATTGCAACAAATATGGAAAAAAAATACCCATACATGCTGCACGATATCGGGCTCAAAAAATTTATGATGATGTTCTGAAGAATTATTCAGTAATAGGACAAGCACAAATGTTGAGATGTTTATTAGTGACCAAGAAGTTAGAAGATGCTACGTCATTATTAGGTATTCGCAAGGTGACCAAAGAGTCGAAATTAAAACATAATGTGATAGAAAATATAAGTGATGCAATAAAAAAGTTTGAAAAATCTAGGAAGAAAGACATCAGTGATGCACAAAGAGCAATTCATACAGCAATTATTTCGACTAATACTAAACAAAAAAATTTGACAACACAGCTAGCAAAAGCAGTTGGAACCTCAAGAAAGACATTATACAAACATAGCAAATTCAGAATGCAAATAGATGAAAATGATTAACTTACTTGTTGGGCAATTATTTGTAGACAGCCTTACAAAGATAGAATGGGAGCAAGTGTTAAAGATATTGTACGGAAATATTGGTTGACACATGCTCGAGTTTCACCAAATTCAAGAGATGTAATACGACAAAGAGTATCACGAGAAGTATATGTAAGCAGTCCAAAACATATAATGGATATAACACAAGTTTAATTGTTCAATAAATTCAAGGAAGATCATCGTGGAATTAATGTGTCAATCACTACATTATGCAACTAAAACCATGGTATGTTAGACCTATTACTATCCGTGACACATGTTGTTGCCGTTATAATGTGCAATTTCAATTATATTATGACACATTTCTTGAATTTGGTAAAATGTTTTGGACAAATTCACCACCTCCTCCTACAATACGTGAAATCATATCTCAAACCCTATGTGAGAGAAATCACGATGAAATATTTTATAATAAGAAATGTTTCAATGGAAAACATTGTAATCGTTGTAGAAATTTGGTTTTATTCCACAATAAATATCTTATCAATATTGATCACTCGCTGTCAAATGTCACCGTTGATTAGAGAAGATATGAATACATTACAAGTACTAGTGATGTACATTCCAAAAGAATTGATTTGCGAGAAGATAAAATAGGTGTGACATATTTTCTCAAGAAATTTGAAAGTGAAATTTATAAATACACCAAGTATTCACATAGGGCATGATGGAAAGACCTTCAATTCAAATAGTCTCGTGAAATTTTTCCACCAGGAACAATTTTGTCAGTGGTTGATTTTGCAAAAAATTACTCATTTGCTGCACAAAAAGAGATATAGAGTAAATACTATCATTCAGACCAAGTTTTGATATTTGTCCATGTTTTATATAGGCATTCTCAATAGTATGTTGATGGCATTGAAAGCACGTGTGACAAGCAAGATGTGATTAAAGAATATCACTTTTATATCAGCAATGATCGTACACATGATACACATTTTGTTCAACATTGTATTGAAAGTATTTTCTACAATTCACTAAAAGGACATAACATTAAATTCAATGAGCATTGGATATGGTCGGATGGATGTGCCGAAAAATTTAAATCTTCACGATCATTTTATTGGTTATGTCGACTTCATAAAGCATTGAACATTAAACATCGCTGGAATTTCTTTGAAACTGGTCATGGAAAAGATGAACATGATGGTGCAGGAGCATGCATAAAAAGAGCACTTTGAAGATGGCAAATGAACCATAGTTTTGCACGATTCCATTCAGCTGCAAAGGTTGTCCAATGGTGTAAATCACATCCAAACCATGATTATAATCAACAATCAAAAGATGTGAGCAAGTATGTACACAAATGTTCTAATTTATATTTTATTGTCAATTTTAAAAAAAGTATGTACCTAACATTAAAATTTGTCATTTGTGTACTAGGTGTTTTTGGCTTGTTGGGGTCCAAGATATAAATAGATCAATACCATATGACGCTAGCACCATACATGGGACTAGATATTTTCACTCTATTCAAACAAAATCCATACAAAACGTTTATGCATTTGACAGTAGAAAGCAATCATGCTTTTGTCATATTTGCACTGAAAATATTGAATCTACAGAAGTTTGTGAAAACATAACAAACAACCACATAAAACATTGGAAACACACAGAGATTAATCCTAAAGGAAAAATGCCACTAGCAAACATAGAAGAATTAGAATCAGAAGAAATAGCAATATCATCTGATGGCGACAGAATTTCAGATCTTGTTAGAGAAGGTAATGATCAAATATCATTGTTTTGTCGATTGTTCATTATTGTCCATCACCTTATACACATGTATATTAGTCAATTTAATTAATTTAAAAATTCTAACGTCAATTGTAATTTGCACAGAAGATGTCTTTGCTGTGATTTCACTTGTAGACAACAACGAAAATGTGAAGTATTATTTGATGCGATACACTGAAGGAAAAATGAAGTTATTGGAAAACTACAATGACAACAGATATACATACGAGAGAGGATCCATCATTTTAAAGGGATATTTTTTTCAGCAGACCCATATGACTCAAAATTATGTCTACTTTCATGATTATGAACCTGATGTTATATGTTGTCAATATAGTCATTTAGTACATGCATCTCGAATAAAATTGGTTCAAGTTCCATCGAAAAAACAATTAAAAAATAAAAAATGGAAACTATCCAAATATAACCATGAACGGATAATTGAGGACGGCATTCCATTGTGATGTTTTTAACTATATAAAAAATTAATAGATCAATGGTTTTGTCCATGTCATTGTCAAATGTTGTGTACAATATATTTTTTTTCTTTCTATGTCTATGATCTTGAAAGGAACTGGAATATAAAAGTTTAAATGATTGTATTCTAGTATGCTGAAATTTGAATTCAAAAATTATTTGGTAATGAAAACCTCAATATGTAAAATTTTTGTCTTAATTCTGTATAAAATACTTTATTCGGGTCCCCATATGTCTATTAGACCACTTAAGGGATGAGATAATGGATCTGTGGTTGTCGCCACTCTCCGCCTCGAATCTTTACTTTAAAATATCACTTGTGTAAGTTCACATAACTGAAATCATGGCAAATGGAGACAACGATCATTTGATTTTTAATCACAAGAAAAGATTCCAGGATTGTGAAGCTTATGCTAAATTAGAGGAATGATTATTTACAACAAATCGATGAAACTTCATCAAATTGTTGTCTAAAATCATTGCTCTAATTTATCACAAGCTTCACAATCCTGTAATCTTCGCTTATGATTAAAAAACAAAAAATTGTTATCCCCGTTTGCCATGATTTCAGCCACATCAAATGTACCCGGACATTGAAAATAAGAATTATTAATTAAATATTCATATCAAAATTTGAACCTATCATTCATTTTTCAACTTCCTAACATTCATATTTCAATCAAAACTTCCTAACAAATTCTTGAACTTTGATCCTAACATTCATTTTTAAACTTACTAATATTCATATTTCTATCAAAACTTCATGACATTCCTAAACTTCTTAACATTCAAAGATAACAATCATGTTATTAACATCCAATCTTAACATTCATTCATTCATTGCACCTATCATAAATTCCTTAACATCCATTCTTACCATCACATTCATTCTTAACATTCCTATCAAAATTTAAACCTAACATTCATATTTCAATCAAAACTTCCTAACATTCCTAAAATTTAAACTTAACATGTTCATTTTTAAGCTTCTTAGTTCATCCATATTTCTATCAAAACTTCTAACATTCCTCAACTTCCTAACATTCAAAGATAACATTTATGTTCTTAACATTCATTTTTAAACTTCCTAGTTCATCCATATTTCCAGCAAAACTTCTAACATTCCTAAACTTCCTAACATTCCTAAAATTTGAACTTAACATGTTCATTTTTAAGCTTCCTAGTTCATCCATATTTCTATTAAAACTTCTAGCATTCCTAAACTTCCTAACATTCAAAGATAACATTCATGTTCTTAACATTCATTTTTAAACTTCCTAGTTCATCCATATTTTCATCAAAACTTCTAACATTCGTAAACTTCCTAACATTCAAAGATAACATTCATGTTCTTAACATTCAATCTTAACATTCATTCATATTTCAATCAAAACTTCCTAACATTCATGAACTTTAAACCTATGTTAATCCATTTTTAAACTTCCTTTAATATTCCTAAACTTCATAATATTCAAAAATATCATGTTCTTAACATTCTTGATCTTAACATTCATTTATTCTTAAAATCCATATAAAAACCCAACATTCATTCATTCATTACACCTATCATAACTTCGTTAACATTCATTCTTACCATGTAACATTCATTCTTAATATATTCAAGTAGTTACATACATATATCAAATTTGAACATAACATTCATTTTTCGGCTTCCTAACATTCATATTTCAATCACAACTTCCTAACATTCTGAAACTTTAAACCTAATATTCATTTTTCTATCAAAATTTTCTAACATTCAAAGATAAATCATTCTTAACATTCATTCATTCTTAAAATTCCTATAAAAACCTAACATTCATTCATTGCACACCTAAATTATAACATCCTTAACATTCATTCTTACATATTCATTCAGTCATTTAACATGCAAATACATATTTTAAACCTTTAAATCACACCAAATATGCTAAATAAACAAAAATGAATAAATCATTTAAAGCAAACACAAAATATGTAAGTTCAAAGGACACATGTATATAATCCTTAAAAAAATGTTCATGAACATGTGAGTTCAATGTACATATATGTATCTATTCCAAAAATAAATCTCATCGACATGTCCAAAACAAATCTTTGCAATCTATGCATATCAACAAGAAAAAAAGTCCACCATGCTATAAAAAAAAAATGTCCACCATGATATCCTCCACTAAAGCCTCTCTCTGTACTCAACCCACCTTTCAACATGTATAAAAGTAAATTATGAATATCATTTAAATTATTTAAACTAAATTCAAAAAATTAAAATATTAAACTTATATATCAAAAAACAATTCAATTATTAACAAAATTACATCAAATTCTCAAAATACTTGTCCACCACCATCCTCCAAAGGAGTTTTCTCTTTGCCTCCAAAATATTTAAGAGACCCAAGCTGCAACATGTATAAAATCAATTTATGAATCTCATAAATTACTTGAACAAATTTTCACTAAATCCATAAAAATTAAAATATTAAACTTATATCAAAGATCAATTCAAGTATGAACAAAATTACCTCCGTGCCAATATCTGTTGCATGAAGCAGAGAACCTATCTCTCCCCCCTAAAATTTAAATTGTGTTAATAAATAAAACATAATGCAAACCAAAAAATTACTGTGTCAATTAACTTAAAACTAAAACAAAAAAATTAAAAACATTAGCTCACAATAAATGGTAAATCATTTATAAAGTTCGTATCTAAAGAAACCTGCATGGATAAGTCAAATTAACAATAAAATGCATAGTTAAATTAAAATTAAAATATATATATATATATAAAGTTCAAACATAATTATAAATATGTAAATAATAAATATACCTCTCAAATATGATCTATATTTTCGCTAGTGGAAACATGGAAAGAATGTTCATTCATCATTCTTGAAAACTGCAATCAATAAACATTTACATAATGTACCTATTACTTTACATCAAAAAACATAATTTATCATTCATATAATGTAACAAAAAATTCAATTCAAAATGAATAAAAGATTAAATTAAGATCAAGTCATATCATAATCAACAAACCTCTCCCAAACTCGATGTGTCATTGGATATAACATTTGCTACTAGGTCGCGATAAACCTTGGCATATGCCCTGAGATCTTCAATGCTCATTCCATCTATCCCATCATTAGTTTTGTAAACAAACTTTTAACGAATAGCAGAACGAGCCCTTTCTCGAACCAATCCCACATCTACTTCAACTATTGCTGATGATAAACCATCGTCAACAAAATCCCTTGCAGTTGTCCGAAGTTGAGATGTTGGCTCCATCTCTGATCTGAATGCCACCAACTTGGGTGGGCGAGATATCTAGGGTGGAGGTCGAAGAGTTGTAGGGTCTCTAAGAGCACCTTTTCGATTATATATTCGACCCTTTCCAACTTCATAAAATTCTGAATGAACATCATTATAGTCTGGCTTAATATTTAAGAAAAACTCAGCATAAAAGAATCTAGCAAAATATTGAGAAACCTCATCGTTCCATGGAAACCGACCATAGGCTGCGAGAAACTGATCATAGAGTAGATTGGCAAGATCAAGATGCTTGAAATATTGCACTTTCAAAATTTCTCGCTTTAGACCTTCTTTGAAGTTAAACATTGATTTGGCCTAGTTTTTCGTCACTCTCTCCTTCACAACAACCCACTTGTCTGGACCCATCACTTGTTCCCTTCGTCTTCACATCAAATCAACAAAACCATTTGTAGTTGGTCTGAGATTCTCATATGCCTGAATGAATTTTTACAATGATCCCAAAACAATCTCCAAACTTTGTTTACTCTTTGGAGGGAGATCCATAGTAGACAAATCATTTTCCAACTTGCCATAGTGGGATCTACATCTTTCAAGAGTCATTTGATGATCACCACTTTCCCATGGAAGCTCCCGAGGTAGATCAGATGGATATGTTGTAATGGGTGTACAACCCTCAGTTAATTCAACATATTGCATCCTGGCTCGACCATCATCACCTTGTATAGAATGATGAGCCTCTTGAGAACCTTGCTCTGAACCCTCATCCGTCTCCTTTGCTCGCTCTGCCTCCCTCTTTATAGAATTACAAGCATCTTCTGAACCATGCTCTGCTTCAAATAAAAACAAAGTTTTGTTTAAACACAAGTACAATTTTTGCGTACACAAAAAAACAATTTGTATGTACACATTAAAAGATTGATATTCATATACCAACAAAGGGTCAAGATCGGCGTTCTCCCACAGAATATATAAGGGAATCATTTGTACCCCTTTCGCCTCGTCGATGATCAAGTGAATGTGAACTATACAATAAACTAGAATCTTGAGGGAAAGTTGACAACCTCCGATTATCACTTGTAACACCAACCCCAGAAGACTGTGAAGACCTCCTATGCTTTCTCCTCAAAGACTCCTCTCTTTCCATTTGATATAATGTCTACACTTGCACAAATATCAACTGATTACATATTCAAATTCTACATGTTAATCCTACAAATTCTAAAACCTAGCTGTTAAAGAGACTAAGTTATTTAATAAGGACCTAGATTTACCTAATATCATCTAATAGTTCTTAAAAAGAGTATAGCTAATATTGTTGGATGTGTGAAGAATTAATGTACCAATCTTCTAAGTGTTTTTGATGTTTAAAATGAATGGAACCAATATAGTTAAATACTAAGTGAAGGGTTCATTTCTTTATGTCAAAGAATGAGTTCATGAACATGTTAACTTTTAATTTAAATCTTAAATTAATAACTTAATTGGTATTTTAATACTTTAAACATAAATTATATCTACAAATATTTTCATTATTCCATAGAATCATAAAAAATTGACAATTCATGGTATTATGTTTCGAGTTTGCCATGTTTCCCAAATTTGCCATGTTCCACAATGGTCTTGAGTTTCAACCTGATAAAGGTGACGATTCTTGGTATTATGTTCCTCGAGTTTTCCATATTGCAACCAAAGAAAAACATAATACCAAGAATAGCCACCATTACAAGGCTAAAACTCAAGACCATTGTTTTCCATCAATTAGATTCTCATCGGTATTCAGTTTGGTACATAATAGAAATTTTCCATGTTGCAAAATGGTATTCAGTTTGGTACATAATAGAATTGACTTTTGTTCTTTCATATTACATCTAAATTAAAGTTTATTCATGTCTATAGTTTAGTTGTACCTAAAGTAAATTTTAAAGTTTTTTGTATCCAAAGTAGAGTTTAATCGTGTCGAAAGTTTTGTTGTATCTATAACTATGCATTAACATAGTTTGTAATAAAACTAATATATTGATCTATGAACTCTGTCCATGTTGACAGAGTTCATGAACTCTGTCCATGTCCATGTTGATAGAGTTCAGCCAATAAGACAAGCCTATATATAAAAGGGATATATCATTTGCAAATACAATTACAGTCCTACTTTTATTTTCATTTCTAAACACATGAACAAAATCAATAATTTAACAAAATTAACTAACTAAAAACTGCATATATTTCTTTCTTTATATTTAAATTTAAATCATTTTCAACATACAATTTGGCCAGAGTTCATGAACTCTGCCCAACTGGACAGAGTTCATGAACTCTGCCAAATTGGACAGAGTTCATGTTAAACTTCTTAGTACTAATCCACAGTATCTATGAGTAATAAGTATCATTACCTATGCTAGTTCAAGAACTCTAACCAATTAGATAGATTTCATAAACTCTGCCCAATTGGACAGAGTTCATGAACTCTGCCCAATTGGACAGAGTTCATGAACTCTGCCCAATAGGATAGACTTCATGAACTCTGTCCAATTGGGTAGAGTTCTTGAACTCTGTTCAATTGGACACAGTTCATTTACAGGGACAAATTCAAAACTTTTTAAATTAATACTTAATCTTGAATTAAAAAAAATGAATTTCGACTTACCTATTTAGACCCAGCTGAAACGAAAGCAGGTGAATTTAGATCCGGTCGAATAGAACCCTGGTGAAATTGGACACAGCTGAAACGAAACGAGCCAAGCAGGCAAGAAAAACAAAACCTGCAATAACAATTAAAAATTAATATAAGAAATTAAAAAAAAATAAAAAAACATAAATAAGCAAAAAAACTTACCTCTGCAGAAAACCTCGCATTAACAAGTCCATAGCAACAACACCCCACTGTTATGCAAACGTCCCCTGACCACAGGAGAACACTCCAACACCACAGCTCCACCAACAGAAGTCCAGTCGCACACTAAACCTACAGACATCCAGACGCACACTCGACCAACAAGCGTCTAGACATCCAAACGGGCTTACGACCTAACGGTAGAGGCAGAAAGTGGCGGACGAGCAGATGGGAGAGGCAGAAAGTGGTGGACGAGCAGGTGGGAGAGGCAGAAGGTGGCAACCGAACACTCCAATAATAAACTTCGAAACGTCCAACCGAGTAACGACCAACCGACGAGCAAAACGTGATGCACAGGGTAGAGGAGAAGTGACACGTAGAGAGCGGGGAAGCAGGTGGTAGAGTTCAACGACAGCCAGCTAGACGGAAGAGTGGGTGGATGGGACAGAGACGAGATGGGTGGCGTGGATGCGGGTCCAGCAATAGCTCCGGAAGGGGTCCACGAAATCCTGCGGAAAGTGACAAACAATGGCCGCAACCGAGCTTTTATGCAGAATAATTATTTGGCCGAACAATTATTCGACCGAATAATTGTTCGGTCAAATAATTATTCGGCCGAATAATTAGACAACGCCGTACGTTTTCTCCATCCGGTTAAAACCTCGCACACACATCGAGGCCACCGTTAGGTCTAACGGTGGCCTGTTAATTGTTATTCTGTCGAATAAAGTAGAAGTTATTTGGCCAAATAAATTCATTTATTCAGCTAAATAAGTAAATTATTTGGCCAAATAATTAAATTTATTCGGTCGAATAACTTCCGCTATGGCTCTTCGGCGTCCGATTCTCACCAAAGTGTAACCCGCCTTCGCGTTTCCACCCATTACATAGAACCATCTTTCCTCCCTAACCTACTGAACCATCTTTCACATCTTATCATTTCCTTTGTTGTAATATGTTGGAGCGTCAACTAGATGGACCTAAATCCAGATAGAACACGTAAGTGGAAATGTTGACTATATCAAGCAAACTTCCCCAACACGAAACTGACAATCATCATTACACAACCTGGTGAGTGTGTGTCCAGACAACCCTCTCATGACTCTAGGTTTCAGAGGATACACACTCGGTAATACCTCCACCCCTCCTAATGCAACTAAGGTCAACACCCTATATTGAGCCATACTATGCAATTATTATTCTTATAGTCACATCATCAAACAACAATTATGGGAAAGCTATGCATCCTATCAAAAGAACACTTACCCACAATTCATAGCAATATTATATCTAGAAATTAAATCATAAAAAAGTAGATAAGGCTTCAATATCCTCTTGATGTCCCGAACATCTTGTGCCCCTTGACACTTTTAGGAATTTAACTATCTCATAGCTAGTCAACATGTGGGATTAGTTCACCACTAACATAAATATCATGTATAAACATACCCAACTCTTTCAAGTGATAATCCATATCACTAAAACTACATTTTAATATAATCATGTATGTTGTATTTGTTCTATTTCCAAAGTACAAACTAAATTAGAATCCACATATTGATATTCCACATTCAATTTGCATGTTCAAATGAAAGAACAAATTTATCACCATTAATAAAATAAAATGATAAATTACATTTTCTATCCACACATTTAGAGAGTCTACATGTACACATAACAATAATCTTAATTAAAATGCTAATCTAACTCACACTAAAATTTTAATTATTGAATATCAAAATATGGAATCTTACAATGTCTTTGTATTTTTTTTTCCATAATTAACACCTTCACTTCACTTGTATTGCTTTTATTATAATCCATTGTATCCAAGACTCATATATTTAGGTCACTCTCAAAGTGTATAGGTTCTACACTCCCTTGCTCAATTTTTCATAGCTCCTTTCCTTTATATCCTACCTTTTGAACTAGCTTGAAACCAATGTTCATATGTCTCATTGTGGTTGAACTTTGTTTCTTTTGGACTATCTATCATATTTTTGCATCAATGGTTTTCTTTTCGATTTCTTCACCATTCATGTTTTCCATTATATCATCCCTGGCTACTAATTTATTTGTTAATTCTTCAATTTTTTGAATCAATTTGTTATATTTTAACACTTTTTTTAATGCTTCACTATCCTCTTTTAAAATTGTGTTTATTTTCACAATTTTTGTGTTTTTTTTTTTAATTTGAATATCTCCTTGGATTTAATGTTTGTTATATTTTCACCCTTTTTTTAATGCTTCACTCTCCTCTTTTAAAATTGTGTTTATTTTCACATTTTTTGTGTTTTTTTTTTAAATTTGAAAATTTCCTTGGATTTAATTTTTAGATGGTTGCAATTTATCCTTTTTAACTTCATAACATTTTTTTATCAAAAATTACTTATAAAGTAGTTTTAGAGCTTTACAAATTTATCTTTTATCTTTAGAATATTTAATTTCTTCAAAAATATGTTTAATAGCACCATTGGATAAAAATTAGAACTTATTTCTTCTATCCAAATTTTCTAAACCATATATGAGATAGATAACTATGAGGTGTCGAATACCTCACTTACTAACTTCGTTGTTATCATTATGAGCATCACACTTTCATTGAACTTCAATTTGGAGCAAATACACCTCACACTCACAAATTCAGAATGGATGAGTAGTGGAAAAACAATCATTAATATCTTTCACTTCAACTTAAAATCAAGTTCTGCAACTTTGACTGCGATAGAATCCACATATGCCTTAGATCGCCTCCACTTTCAAATGGGAACCAAGGTAAGAATGCTTCCGCTGCGTTAGTGCCTGTTATTGAAATACTGAATTTCTATGACTGTAAACGCCATTGTTCAATAGACAACCCACACAACGATTCCATCCAAATATGAGTTTTCATAGTAACTTACAACACTGCTAATCAATATGTGAGGACCTTACATGAGCCAGAGAGAATAAGCAGATCGTTCCTCTCTCCTCAGTAGATTCTATTACCCAACATTGACGAGATTCTATTACCCAACATCAATTCAAAACATTTCTGAACGGTTTGATCTCATCTCACTCTTAAGAAACTTATATCCACACATTAAGCAACACTCACAGACGGCTTACCATCAAATATGTTTTGCTACCATGATAAAACATAGACTAAAACACAAATAGTACACAGAGCACTTAAGGCACACTATGATTGATAGCCAAACCATTTGAAGGCCATCCATGCCATTACCATTCAAGAAATCTATATTTATTTATGGAGGTTTACGTCATGTTCTTGAATAACATTTACCCAATCTATATTTATTTATGAAGGTTTACATCATGTTCTTTAATATTTTACCAAAGGTTTACATTATGTTGTTGTTGTTATGAAAAAATATCCATCCAATATAAAAGTAACCTTGTCATACACTCTATAAAACTCTAAAACTATGTTGGTGTTATCTCGTGTGATCTACACGTATTTTCATCTACAGTAATGTCCATGACTCTGGTTGACGTTATTCTTTACATTTACATTTCGAACTCTTGCAAGCTTTCCCACGCACTTGAACTGGAGACTCATGATCAGTGCCGGGGTCCTTCCGTGGCAAGAGGCATGAGTCCGAACCCCTAACGAGATTTCGAAAAGCGATCCCATATTTCGGGTCAATGTGCCAGCCTCAGAGTGGGAGTTTAATGGAGGCATGAGAGAGATGGTGTCGAAAGCAATTGCTATGTATGTATGAATCGTTCTATCCCTTTGCAGGCGCTTCGAATCTCTGCCATAAGAGACTTGCGAAGAGATAGTACAATCTTTCCACGTGAACCCTCCGAGATCTTCAGACAAAACAACAATGGGCCCGTCGACACATGAACCAGTCTATTTCAGTAAAAGGAGAAGTAAATGTATCTAAGACTGGGCTGTCCGGAGCTGCAGGCTATAATAAAGTTTTTGTTTTTTATAGTTAGGAATCTCTCTATCCTATTAGTAGAATAGAAATTGTGGTTTTCTTTTTAGTTTACTCGCTATGTAACGATGCAATGGCTATTCTGGTCACTAACTTTTCTTACTGTTTTGGATTTAGTCTTTCTCATCTTATAACAATTAAAATCCAGTTCTTTCACAGTAAACAACAACGTAAAAGAGATTAAGTTAATAGGCACATTTTTAGCAAAACAACCATTTTACACTATTAAGTTAATAGCTACAGAGCTACTTGATTCGTAATAAGTAAGTGCCACAAACAAGTTAATTATTCTATATGCATAATTTACGAATTATTCATGCATAATTTACTAGTTTTTCATGCATCAACTACTAGTTACCCATGCATAACTATCCACACATAACTACAAGGATAATTTTAAGGGCCAAATTTAGCCCATGACTATTTTTTCATGTTTTTCCCAAAAAAAATCGTGTATTTTTGAAGCCCCATTTTGCCCAATTTTTTATGGGGTCCTTAAAATTATTCTTGATAATAACTACAGGTTATTTTCATATTCTTTTTTTTAATTGTTTATTTTGAATTTGGAACGACATCTAAAAAAACATAAAGACTAATCCACCCCAAATTCTAATATATAAACACCTATCGATATACTTTCCAATAACTATAATTATGAAATTAAATCATTAATATGATTATCATGTATTTTGATGATGGTCATTTATCATGTTTTTTTATTGATAAGCTATAAGTAAATATTTGATGAATTAAAAAAACAAACTCAACTCTCTTTATATATAAATTTATATAAAAAGTCTAACTCTAATTTTTAATATTAAAAAAATAATGTGTTAAATATGATTTTATTTTCAGAAACATTTATAATTTCATGCTATTGTATTGATAAAGAGTTGTTTTATTTCATTTTAATGCATATTATAATAATGTATTCTTTATATATTATATATTATGAAATAGATTCTAAATGAAAAAATAAATATTTCAAGAAGTAGAAGAAATTCATGATTCATTTATTTATCTACATAGTACATAGTTATAATATATATATTTTTTCATAGGTGGTTCACATGTACGTTTACTAAGGTCCTCATAACTTACACAACTTACAATGTGTCAAATTGACAAATCATATACAATGTGACTATATGTATTACTTTCTATTGCATTAACATTTATTTTTGAAAATTCAAATTATTTAATTTTTTTTATATATTAAATTAATCAAAACGAAAACCTTAAACCTAGACTTAGTTTATGAACAAACTTTATATATATAGTTATACCCATAACAAAATGTAATCTCTCTTTCTCTTTTTATTTCTCTATTTACAATCCATTCAAAAACCCAAACCTAGACTTGGTCTAATAGCAAAATCTAAATAACCATGATAAAGAAGTAGCTATGTACCCACCATATTTAAATTACTTGAAATTCATTAGTGTATTTGGAAAGACCTCAAAGACTTGGTATACTCCTAGGGATAACTATATCTACTTACGGCTCTCATTACATCAATAATAAAATTGTATATGGTGACATCCTTTTCAAAAAAACCAAACATCTTTCTTAAATCCCCCAATAAACCCTATATTCACATGACAACTTGATCCTAATTTAACTAATTTTCCATTTGAAATATGAATTTTTCTATTTTATTATAATGTTATTCAATAACAACCACAAAAATCTGATAATAACTTAACATATACAGAATCACTACCACACATAAACACAACATATACATAATCAGTACCACACATAAACACAAGACCGTGCACCAAATTCAACATTTCGAATACATAAAAGGAAGATTTCCCATTTGCATTTGCCATCCAAACCTTATGTTAATCATTCTCATGCTTAAACGTAACGTTTGTCAATTTGGTGTAGAAACTAGACTGAGGTCAAGGACAACTCGTGGATGTAAAGTATAACCGGTGGTTTTGGAAGACCAAGTTTTGAGCATAACTTTTTTTATTACATGTTTTTTATTATTAAAAAAATTTAATAAACGAATTTAAATAATTATTAATAGAATGAATTTTACTTGATAAATATGTTTTTTATGGTTTAATAGTTGAAATAAATGTTGTTATATAAATGATACACATTCAATTATTATATTTGGTTAAGTATGACAATTATTTATATTTAAATAAGATCATGATAATCTTAAAAATAAATGTATTAATTTTTAATGATAAAATGATTATTTAAACAATTTTATTGATAATAAATAAATTTATGAACACGGGTAACCTATTTTGGTCAAAAGTGACGATGAAAATTTGATTTTTTACTCATTTATATTAAATCAAAACCCTCAAAACTCATATATGCCTTGTGAATTCTAACATACAACAAAAAAAAAATTGTAGAGAATTATGTTGTATTTCCACTTGTATTTAAAAATAATAATAATAATAATAATATCATTTAATATGTAAAAATTGCATTTAATGGTAGGTTTGTTCATGTAAATTTCAGTGAAAGTTAACAAGTGGTTAGTGTTCACATAAAATAATTTAGTGATCAATGCATAATTTTTGAAAAAACAATTATATGAACATTATCTACATAGAAGGCATTGGGGTGCGCACGCACCCCCCCCCCCCACACACACATATTAAAATAAATTTAAAACAAATATGTGCACCCTATTGCATTCTATGTAGATTATGTTCATATATTCAAAATTAACTATTGAAAATTTTAATCATATTTTGTACACATGTGTGTACACGTAAACTTTGTTTTTACTCGTTACAAAAATTGAAAAAACAAAAATACCCTTTTGAATAAGACATGTTGATGTGGGGTGTATATATTTTTTGAAATTGTTTGGTTGTGTTTTTTTTATATGTTGCTTTTTCTTTGCATTGCTTCAAAGTTGTGGACATGGTTTTCAAGTATAAGTTTGAAAAGAAAATTTAAAAAATATCATGAACTCAAAAACCCATAAATTATATACAAATTGATAGATGATTCATTCATGAATCCATCGGTATGGAGTCTGCCACCTAAGGTGCATCCTAGGACATGGTTTAGGCCTACCAAGGGGGTTAGTAAAATTAAATTTATAGAAAAGTGAGCTAAAATCTTGTTTTTAAAGCCCTTAATCGAAATATTAGCTCTACAGAGGTTTTAAAAACCCTCAATAGATGTTTTGAGTGCATTTTTAAATAATTTGACCAAGGTTTTGTGTATGGTTAAGCTAGAAGCTCGATTGAGATTTTATAAACCTTGATCGAGCTTTTTGATCACGCTAAGCAATTGCTCAAGCTATTAGCTCAATCAAGATTTTGTTTATCAACTTTTTGTATTGAATTCCCTTCATTTCCTTCCCTTTTGACAAATAGCATGAATTCGCTAGCAAAATTTTGCATTTAATAAACTGAATAACAAAACAATTCTATAAAACAAAAAAGCATAAACTAAAATTTATCAAATGTAATACCACTATAAGCCTCTTGAGCACCTCGTGGTGTACGTTTTTAAAAAAAATTGTCACATGGAGATATATAATGTTTGAAAAGAAATTGGACATTTTCCTTTTTTATTCACCAATCAACATGGGAAACAAGAAACATCGAAGTAGTAAACATGCTCGTGATAAAACTAATAAAGATAAAATGCAAGAAAGGACCGGAGAAAGGATGAGGCAACAATGAGCAACATTGAGAGAGAAACAAGAAGTGGATGTAGGTCAATCTTCTGAGTCCAATCCAACTCCAATTGAGGACGATACACACAGGCGCACGAATATATAAATTTAACTTAATTTATTGTTGGGAACATGCAATTTTTATTTACTAAATAGTGTAGTCAAATGTCCATACACGCATTGGGTATTATTACAGAATTTTAGTGCATGCTATTGTAACTAACTTATCAATCTATATAACAAAAATTTGTGTGTTCTCAAAATTTCCATATAGTGTAAAACTTTACTTGTCAAGGTTGGGTTTGATAGGACTTAAAATATCATAGTAGAATTGATAGTCAAATATTCATAGCAATGAGCACTCCAGAAAAACTAAAATTCAAATATGTATGTGAAAAAAACAATAAGTTAGAATTACCTCGCAAATGTTTATTTATGTCAATGATTCATCCATAAACTAGAGGTAATGTACGTGCAATTTCATACATAAAATGATATATCATGACACATGTATTGTAAATTACTTCCATGGGATGGATGTTGGAACAAAATGTGAGAATATATTTAAATTTAAAATTTTAAAAATTTGGTAATAAATTTAAATTGAAATGATTCCAAAACTGGTTAATAAATAGTTAATTAAAATCAACTAACAAATTTGGATTTGTAGGCCCATTTCTAAACCTTCAAAATATCCTCACTTTCCATTTAATAGAACCTTCACAAAGTTCACTTAAATTTTAGATGTGTAATACTCCATGTGTAGTAGATATTATAAAATTTTAAATATACAACGGCACCCATTTTCTTTTAAAATGTGCCAAAGGGAGTAAAATAGGTCCTCTTAAGATAATAAAACCATGTAATAAATCTTGTGATGTCATTTTTACTTAAAACCTTAATCACCAGGGTGTCATAAATTTATGGGGAAATGCCAAATTCATTTATAAGTTAGCATGAAAAGAAAATTTTCCATTTTCAATTTATTGTTATTCAATTCATTGTTTAGTTTTAGATATATTTTTCCCTAAAAATATACAAGGGGTTGTAAGGGGTTGTTGATGGCCCATAAATGAGGGTAGTTGAGGATACTTGGGAAAAGTGTATGAAAATTTGATAAATAGAGAGGACTAAGAGGAGTTGGGGGGGGGTTCTTTTCTTATGGGAAGTTGTGGAGAGGTTGGAGCTTCTTGAGATGTGAAATGATTATTGGAAGAAATATTTTCATGGAACAAGTTCTTGGAGATATTGTGCATTATTATTCTTAGAGTCACGAGCATGGAGAGCCAAGAAACCGAAAAGTTTATTGGAGCTAGGAAGCTGTCTAGGATCCTAGTTGGAAGGGAGGTTTAATTCCATTCTGGTTATCGAAGGAAGTGATGATAAGAATGTACTACTGTACATCTGTGCACAAATTCGACATTTAAGCATGTACTTTTCAGTAAGTTATTGATTAAAATTCATGAGATATACTTCTTATTTGGTATTGTCATGATTATAATGATTTTAAGCATGTTTGTTAGTATAATGATGATGTTTAATTGAGGAAGTAAGGTCGAGAGGCCTGATAGACATGGTGTATTTTATAAACTAGAATGAAGGAAATATACAAAATATCTACAATAAAGATGGACATATTTGTGGCACGGAGTTGGATGGAATCTAGAAAGAAAAATGTTTTTCATAAACACTACATGGATAGGTAGATGTTCCGCAACTAAAAAAGTGGAGTGCACAATTTAGAAAAAAACATTATTAAGCTAATTATGTTAAAGGAAAAGTTACAAACATGACCTTATAAAGAAGTTTGTTTTATTAACATTGATATTTGATTAGTAAGAGTTGAATATGGATATTGAAAGGTGATGCTTACTATCAAATTTGTTGGATCAAATGCTTATATTACTCCCTATTACATTGAAATCAAATGAAGATATGAATATGCACCCTGACACAATGTCTTGAACACTTGTGAATTGAAATATATTAGATAAGATCAACATGGCTAGTGGAAGACCTCAAATCAACATTACTATAGATGAATAGGCAAGTAGTTTACATGAGATCGCATCGACATAGTTTCTAGAGTGCACTAATAAGACTACTTTTAGATTGCACCAACATTTGCACAATTTGTATAGAGCATTCAAGAAGATGATGCAAACCTCTATAAATACAAATTTGGTGAATGGTAATGACATGGTAGCTACCTATATGCACGGGGGGGTTTACTAGCAAGGCAATACAATATCATGTCCATTCATATTGGGGGTTTGAATACTCTTAAAAACATCAAAAATATATTTCCTCTTATTAAGGGGTCAAGGGGGGTTTTTAATTTGACATAGTAATATAAATATTGAGGGTTATTTTATTTGAGTGGGTTGAGGAATAACGTCCAAATCGTGGGATGGATTCATACCTCCAAATCATGGGCTCAATTCATACCCACCTAAAACATAAGGACCCTCCATTTTTATTTGATATTTCTTATGATCCTAAGTTTTGCATAAATATGATAATAGTGTACCGATGATAATATCAATGGAATTCTCTTTGGATTACTAGCCTTGAAAAATCCTCATTTAATAGCTTATTTAGGCTTGGTTTGAATTGATGTTATATTGTTTTTCATCTTTAAGTTAAGAGATGTACCTAATTGGGAGTTTTGGAGTTGAGCATTTGTATTGTATTTTTCGTAGGCATTCGAGCAAAAGATCTAACTCTTCATTTTTTAGGTTGGGATTTTGGTGGGTATTGAGATTCAATCAAAACTTGCTCCATGAAAACCAAGAAAAGTGAGATCAATCTTGCTTGACTAATTATTTCTTTCAACTTTTGTATTTTTCTTTAACATTTTCACATTGGCAGTTAGGAATGGTTGTTAGATTGAGTTATATTTGGCACATTCATAATTGTAATTTCAATTATTATATGCAAGGAATCGTCTTAGTATTGTGTTGGAATTGACATGAACATAGGTGAAAATATAAATCCTTATTTACATACCCTATGTGTTATCATTACCATGAAATGGTATCGTATAATTTTCACCAGCTATGTATCTTTATAACTATTGCATGCTGAAACCTAACAATGGATATTTTCCCTCTTCTGTAAAGATAAAAAAAGATAGATATAACCCAAGAAAATGTAACTAAATGTTGTTAAAGTGGAGGAAATTCATTACACCTTGTGAATGACCCAAATCCAATATATGCACAAGATCATATGGTGTTATTGGAAAGTAAGAGAAATTTTTCTATGTTTATTTAGGTTCAAACATCAATGATGTTTGTTTTGATAGGAGGGTATGGCAGTCCATCCACGAAAGGGTTTCAATTTTGCATTTTTATGTAGTTTAATTTATTAAGCTTATAGAAAACATGAGCTCTCTATGGATATACTTATACTCACATGATATAAAATTGGTAGATTGGTAGGCTGTGGTGTGAAACATCTACAATTCTCATCTTTTCTAAGCATTGCACTAACTATTGGACTATATCCTTTTAAATTCTTTGATATGTTGATCTCTTGACCGGGTTTCCTTCTACGTATTTTTGCTTCCGCAGTACTATTTTGTTGGGTCTTCCACTATCCAACGCTATAAATTGATCAATCACCCCTGCAATCCTGGTGGGATCATTATTAACATTATACTATTATTTTATTTAGCATCGTGTTTGCTTATAATAATATGTGTTAGGGATCCTATTTGTTACAACTTGATAATATGATATAAAGGGGGTATTAAAAATGGGTCGGATAAAAATGGATACATACAATATCTGGTCAAACTAGGGGTTTTATTAATTGGAAAGGCATATTGGGAGGGGGGTTCAACAATAAAATTTTAGGAGGTATTTTCCAATATATGTTGAAATTATGGATATTGTTTAATATCATGCGAACGATCGTGATATGTAGCAAGTTTACTGAGTGAACCCCCCGTGCCTATATGTCCTTCATTAATGGACTAGCTATAAATCATAGTCTACCTTAAGTGTTTCTTAGTACTATTTTTTGTTTTATTTTGTGTTTGATGAGTAATCGATGAGAATTCCTATGCCGAAAAAAATTGCAAGAAGGTCAAAGAATCCCATGAAGTAGAGGGAGCCACTTCAACCATGTAGATCGAAGCTATGAATAGAGCATATCCAATCTGATCCATGACCATGGCGAGTACCCCAACAATAAATATAAAATTTGTCAAAGCGAGTGTAAACCTTCCCCTAATTGCATACAAAGTTCTAGCCGCCGAGAAAGACCCCACCATGGAAATTGCGTTTCGTGTGTTGGAATTAATTCCAACTATAATTAACCATTTATAATATGGTATTCATTAATGTTGAATTGATGGTGTAATTAATGCATTAGATTTCAAGAATATGTTAGAAGCTCCTCTTCGAAATAACTTTGCCATGAATTTCCTAACAACAGGTGGTCATCATATTTGAGATGACACTTTTGCTCCAAATAGTTATGGTCACAAGAATATTTATTTTTTGTATAAATTGTTTCTTATGGTTTAAGTAATGTAATTTTAGGTCATGGTGTGAGCTTCTGCCCCACGCCTTTAGTAAGTGGTATCATAGTTGTTTCTCTCCTTCGATGTGTGAGGAAAATCTCATTTTCTTGTAATCGTCCTCCTCACCTTTCACCTGTGTCCACATTTGATTGTCCCTCCTCCATGATTTTTTCTTTTGCAGAAGATCTACGAGGACATTGTGTTGTCCGCCAGATTGCACACCAGTAGCGGAAATCTTTCGAAAGTTGTCTCCCTTACTGGAAGTGGGGAGAGGTGTGGCCTTGGGGGAAAGCAATGAGCCAAGTACTGTCACCTGAATCCCATCTCCTCCGTTCAGGCTAACTCCTAACAAAGCCAAGGGGGGTAGTCCCTACAAAGAGTTTCACTAAGGCTCTTAAGTTTTAAGTTTTTTAAGTGTGAAATGATATGGATGGGTGTTGCTTAGGAGTTATTATGATGAGACCAATTTACGAATGATATAAACACAAGATAAGAAAGCAATCCACGTTGCTAAATGAGATCACAAAATTAACAGTATGTTTCAAGATTTATAATCAGATAAAAGCATTCACAACATGAAATAAACACAAATGGTCCTGATCGAGAAATAAACTTTGAAAAAACCAATGCCTTATGGAGTCAAATAAAAGAAAAGATTGTGATGCTGAATGTATGGGTCTTGAAAAATGTTGTTTGTGAGATCGTTATGAAAATTATCTTGGTAATTTGTAAATTTTAATGGTCTTGATTATTAAAGTTAAGAACAAGGATAATCAAAAGAGTAAACCTAACCAGGAAAAATACTGGCAACCTCTTAGATGATAGGTCGGGAGCACCCAGATTCAGAGGATAAGTGTACAATGGCTTGACCACCCTCGAGTTTGACAATGGATTCCCGACACCACCTGTTTCAGGAAGCAACCTCAGTGATTTGACGTTGATTTGGATTTGGAGTAAAATTTTAATTAGGTTATCACTTGTAAAATTAGCAAATCCTTCACCTTTCTGAGTACTAGTCCAACCCTTTCAGGTTAGCAGAGCATACAGGTGTTGGATGATCAACCAAAAATAAATTAATTAAGGGGAATGTGAGTTGAAGTATTTTATTTATTAAGAGCACCGTTCAACCCTCCGATAGAGAGCGCTCTTGACTTAGTCTTAAGACCAAAGTTCAAGAGACTTTTCTAATCTAATATGCCTAATGCAAGAGGAAAATGCAAGTCTAAAAATGCTCTCCGACAGAGAGTGCTCTTGACTTGGATTTGGCTAAGTTCAAGAGGCTTTGTTTATTTTATTGCAAGTAAAAGTAGTTGTGAAAATAAATCATGTGATAGCTCAACAGATATAAAAGATGAGCAGCATGCTACTTGCAAAATGGAATTTAAAATGACTTAGTATTCTACCAAAAAAAAATTTACTCTAAGGTGGGGTCTTCCTACGAACAAGGTTGAACACTAGAATCGCTAGCACTTGAGAACTTTCCAGCTAGCTGAAATTTTGACCAAGGAAACTAACGGGGAGAGAGGAGTAACCACAAAGTTATGTGTTCCTGCCCTTGGGATGAAATCCCAAGGATACTACCTCAAGTCAAAACTTGGAAGAGAGTACAAAAATGAAATAAAAGAATAATCCAAAGCATAAAATGAAAGATCTAAGCTAACCAACCACCACACTCTTCCCCAAATGGGGAAGAAAACCCAAAAGTGGAGGACTCCTCCACTTGAACTTTTATTATGAGATTACAAATTCCTTTAGGATTCAAACCCTTGAAAGGTCTTTTCAAGTAAATAAACAAATTATGGAAACAAGACTTATAGCCCTTAAATGGCTTTTACAAAGGGGAATGTAGTTGTATCTCTGATTTTGGTTTAAGTCTTCTCTTTGAATGTAACTTTGATCCTCTTTAGGTCTTATCCTCACAAGTGTTTCTCTCCTTGAAGAAGCCTACACAAGCTTAGAAAATGCTCAACAATGCACCCATTAACATTAGAAAAATAAAACCAATTTGAAACTAGTTAAGTCTAGATTTGAAGGTTAAGATTGAAAATGTAAAATGCATGAGATTTTGACATAAAAATGCTAATATGGTAAAACGGACCAGTGAACAACAAATGCTTAAAAAGGTGCTAGAAATGAGATCTAGAATATATAAAAAAAATGAAATATTTTTATGCAAAATTTCTATCTTTTGAAAGCAAACATAAGTTTAAACTAATGCAAGCTATGCTAAAACAAAGAAAGAGATCTAGAATTCTCTAAAGTTAAACTTTTCAATGCATGCAAATGCTAATGATATAACAAATTAAGATCTAACCTATCAAAGAATTAACTCCAACAAATACTAACTTCTTCAAATCGTTTTTGTGTTTTTTGAAGTGTTTTTAGGGCACTTTAGGAGGGGGAGCGAATAGATCTAAGGGAGAGAATGTGAAGACAAAAATGGCATGGACGAGAGGAGTTTTGAAGGGAAAAATGAATGGGTGAGGGGATTAGGATGGATGGCAAAAGGCTGGATGGATGGAACAAAATGAAAGGGAGTGAAGGATTTAAGATGGGAAAAACGAGAACAAGAAGGTGGGTGGATATCGAGGCAAAGAGGTTTCAAGGAGCAAAGGTGGAAGCTAGAAGAGATAAGCTTAGGGTAACCAAGTTTGAAGAATGAGTTTTTGTTGATGGAAGAAGCAACCTTTCCGCTTCGATGCAGATCCTTGGATCTTACTCTTTGGAGGTTTCCTGAAAACAAACTATTAACACAATTTTTTTGTTGGTGGAGAAGAGGGAGATACAACTGAGTTCATCTCATCTCAACCATTTGATGATCTGCAATGTATATACACTTATACAAACAATACTTGATTAAACTTAAAGAGTTAGACAATAATGAAAAAAGAGACAAGGTAGTAAGACCGATTACAATTTGTACTCTTAAAACTATTCAAGCCTAAGCCTAGCAAACAATTTGGACCATCAAATGCTTGCCCTATGCTCTTAATAAAGAGATCCAAGCATAAATTATAACCAAGATTGAAATTGCATAAATGAAATAATCACAGATATTACCTCAACAATGAACTATTTACTCATGAACCAATAGAAATGCACACCATTTGCCTCTAAAGCCAACTTTATTTCCACAAGCTCTTTACAAATATTAGCAGAGTAAGTTTACAACAATTATCCATCATGAGAGAGCCCAAATGGCTTCTCTTAAATAGAAAAACTCTAAGCTAAAACCCTAAATCGAATTTGGCCAAAGAGAGCCAAATAACACTGAGTTACAAAGTCGAATTCCAATTCAAATCAATCACAAGAGCTTGGAGTGGTGGTCCACATGGAAAAATTGAGTTAGGGATGGCATGGGAAGGTCCACCCATCCCATGGGCACACTCCAACTAGGATACACGTGAGCAATTAGGTAGAATGCGTGAGCTAGATGAGCGAATGCGAGTTAGCATGAGTTGGAATGTGGGTGACAAGTGTGAGTTCGAGTGGGAGCCAAGCCAAGTGATTGCTAGATTAGGGGAGGTGCCTACCATTGGCTTTAATGCCAACCAACCAACCCATTTATCAATTGCCACATCACTAAATCGAATTCTCAAGGAGGGAGGGCGAATTCTCTATTGGAGTTTGACTTGTGCTGACTGGATAGTGGTCTGGTTGATGACTAAGATGATTGGAATCCTCTTTAATACCCAATGCCATGTTAATTAGCCTTTTATTTTCTTCATTTCTTATTATTTTGGAGAGATTTGGATTTCTCCAAAATATTCAAATTTATTATTTTAATTAATAATTTCTCTGTAAATGGTTTTTTAGAGAAAATATTAATTATGAGGCTGAATTGACATCTGAAAGTTGGGTTTAGATGGTCCATGGGTCATGTGTGATTTTTGGCTTATGAAACGAGCCATCAATCACTGAATTCGGACCCCGGACGACTGACATATGACAAATTGGAATTTCTCTATTTAAACTATAGAGAAATTTATTAAAATATAAAAAATAATTAAAATCCCAAATTCGACAAATCTGGTAAAAAAAATTCGGAATTTTTTCTGAGGGTCCTAGAGACTTGGTACATGACCAAAACCTATTCTAATAGTATCTAGCAAGCTTATATACATTAGTTGGACTCTAATAACCCCCCATGGCTAAAACTTTCAAAATCGGGCATTCCAGCTTTGGAGGAAGTGGTAGAAAACCTCATTGATTATAGCTCGGCTATAGGCAAAGTATAATTAACAAGGGAAAAAACTCCCTGGAATACCTTAGTTGCTTAATCAAGTCATGGGGGACCGAGACACTCAAATCCTACTAGCACACTTTATTACAAACCCCCATGGGGCCATGGTCATGTCAACTGAAAAACAAAACTGGCTAGTCACAAATGCTGGATTATCTGATACACTGGAGTACAA
Source organism: Larix kaempferi (assembly GCA_027924585.1). Lineage (NCBI taxonomy): Eukaryota > Viridiplantae > Streptophyta > Pinopsida > Pinales > Pinaceae > Larix > Larix kaempferi. The sequence continues at coordinate 5,030,006 of BSBM01000357.1, forward strand.
ACATTCATCATGTTTGTCAAATTGCGGCTCTTCAGATAATCCAACTATGGTACAAATAAGTTGGTAACATTTGGCTCCAACTGCGGGACGGGTGCTCGTTTGATTTATGGATCAAAAAGAGTATTCGAGAACCCCAGAATATCAGTTTCCTGCACAGAAACGGAAGTGTCTTAGTCCAACATTTTCATGATAAATAATGCCAAAATGAAATACCAACATAATATTTTTTTCTTTTTAATAAATCAAAGGTACATGAAAAATAAAATCTTTTCTTTTTCAACATATATATGAAGTATGATACAAAAGCTAACATGTGAAAAACTATGATACATTAATATGGTACATAAGAAAAAATGCATAAAGATCAACAAGGATGGGTTTAGAGATGTCCTGAGATGACCCCTTGGTCATCTTGGAGGTTGCTCCGATAAAAAGGCTTCAAGTGTTTCCCATTTCTGGGTAGGCTTAGTTCTTCTCCTTCCATGGTGTTCAGCAAGAAAGAATTAGTGCCAGCAATGGCATGGATGATAAACTGGCCCTTCCAAAGGCCGTCGAATTTCCCATGTTTTCCAGGCTTCTCCCTTCTTTTGTCCCATAGGAGAACAGTATCTCCTACCTGAAAAGGTCTTGGCTTGGCATATTTGTCAAAAGTACCCTTCATACTTTCTTGATGTCTTAGGGATTGATCAAGGGCAGCTCTTCTGGCTTCATCTAATTCTATGATCTGATTTATCCTCTGCTCCATTTCCAATTTTTCTGTCCCATATTCACTTATTAATCTGAAAATTGGAATCTGCATGCTAACCGGAAGGGTGGCTGTGAGACCATACACCAACTCAAAAGGGAATTTTCCTGTGGAGTTTTTCTTGGTTATTCTGTCAGCCCAAACAACATACTTGATCCTACTGTCCCATTCTTTCTTATTATCACCCACATTTTTCTTGAGGATACTCATTAGATTTTTATTAGTAGACTCAACAAGTCCATTTCCTTGCGGGTAGTAATTTGAGGAATGGGATAAGATGATGCCGTATTTAAAACAGAAGTCATTTACTTCTCCAGAACTAAAAGCCTTGGCATTATCAGTTGTTATCTTTAAAGGGATTTCGAACGTGGTGATGATTCTTTCTTCAATGAAATTTATGACAACATTCTCATCGGCCTTCTTAGTAGGTATGGCCTCTACCCATTTGGTGAAGTAATCGGTTGCTGTAAGAATCCAGCAAAATCCATTGCTAGAGTTATCTTTGAACTTGCCGATAAAATCAAGGCCCCATTGTTGAAAAGGGGCAACAGGTGTGAGGGGGAGTGCAACCAACTTCTTCTTACCAGTAAAATGCTGACACTCTTGGCAACACTTAACATGTTTGTGAACATCTGCGAAGATGGTGGGCCAATAGTATCCAGCTCTTAGGATCTTGTGAGCAGTTGTATTTGCTGCATAGTGTCCTTCGCAAAATCCTGAGTGAAACTCAGTCAAGATTCTTTTGGAGTCCTGTTCATTTACACACCTAAGTATGATGCCATCTGGGTTTCTCCATCCCAAACCTTCTTGGGTAAGGAAATATCTAGCAGTTTTGAGTCTCAAAGCCCTTCGCTTGTGACACTTGAGGTGATCAGGAAAATTGAAGTGGAGGAGGAAGTAGATGATGTAAGAATACCATATGTTGTCAATATCTTGGAGGGCAGGAGTCATGGAAGGTCGAGGAATGTTGTTTTCAACAATCATTTCAATGGCTTCTTCATTCTTTTGAGTGAGCATTTTAGCAAGCCCCTGTCCTTTGATTAATTTGGTGGGCTTTATCTCAAGGTCATATTCCTGGATTTTGGAAACCCATGTACCCCTTATTCCTAAACAATCCTATTGAGAGAGGATGTCTTTTACCGCAGCATGGGGAACATACCCTATAACTTTGGAGTAGCCGATGTATGTTCTGAAGTGTTTCAAAGATTTGACTAAGGCATAAGCCTGTTTTTCCATGATTGTGTACTTTAGCTCGGAATGTTGCAAGGCTCTACTCATAAAGGAAATCGGTTGCTCGAACCCTTCGAAGTTCTTCTGGAGCAACACACCAGCAATGGTGTCTTCTGAGGCAAATGAGAAAATCATGAAATCTTTTGTATAATTCGGGCTGACTAAGACAGGTTATCTAGTAATGGCATCTTTGATGGTTCCAAAGGCTGCCCTCCCTTCATCACCCCAAACAAATTTAGCATCCTTTTTTAACAACCGTTGCATGGGTTTCATTAGCTCGGCTAAATTCGGGATGAACCTTCTTATGAGGTTGATATGACCGTTGAAAGACTGAAGAGATTTGACATTCTTGGGAAGGGGTATCTTTTTTATTGCTTCTACTCTTTCGGGGTCAATTTTGACTCCATCCTTCGATATGATATGACCAAGAAGCTTTCCTTCGTCTATCCCTAAGACAGACTTGGCTGGGTTTAAAGAGATACCAAATTCTGTGCATCTTTTGAAAACTTTCCTGAGGTGATCAATGTGGCTAGATATTTCTTTTGAAAAGATGGTTAAGTCATCCTGATATATCTCAATGATCTTGCCTATTAATTCGTTAAAGGCATAATCCATGGCCCTCTGGAAAGTGGCCCCAGCATTTGTGAGACCAAAGGGCATTCTCAAGTATTCAAAAGTTCCCCAAGGAGTTGTGAAAGCCATTTTGTGCCTATCTCCCTCTTTGATAACAACCTGGTTGTATCCCAAGAATCCATTAAGCATAGACATTATTTTAGAACCTGTGACTCTTTGGAGGAGAGTCTCCATGTTGGGAAGCGGATAATTATCTTTTTGGTAGGCTATGTTAAGGTTTCTGAAGTCTATGCATATCCTGATGCTCCCATTTTTCTTTCTGACCACAACTAAGTTGAACCACCACGAAGTATGTCGAGTGGGTGTTATAATACCTGCTGCCAGAATTTTTTCTAATTCTTGCTTGACAATAGGGGCCAACCTAGGATTTATTTGCCTAAGTTTTTGCCAAAAGGGTTTGGCATTTTGCATTTCAGGCTTGAGAGGGATAGTGTACTGGAAAACATCTTCCCTATAATCCTTTAACTCATCATAAGTAAATGCGAATATATCCCTATATTCTTTTACTAAGCTTATTAGCGCATTCCTTTCCTTTTCTGATGTTCCTTTTCCAATTTTTATGATTTTTGGATTTGTTTCCGTTCCAATATTTATTTCAATGTAATCCCCTAGTTTCATCTGGTCAATGTTATTTCTCTTCCCATCCCGTCTATCAAAGATATTCTCTAGTTTGGTAAAACCATGTGATATCGGATTGATAGGCTAGCTATGTTCTTGATACTGCTTTCCTTCTTCCTGTATGTTCACATTAAAGTTCATGAATTCATCTAGATTATGAATGAATCTTAGGATATGTTCATCATCTTTGAAAACTTGCCAATGGTTCATATTGTCTAGGACAAATGGTCTATAATTTATTTCTAAGGTACAGTCTACGTTCAACATTTCTTCTAAAGGCTGGAGGGTAGATGCTGCAACTGCCAACCTATCTGCCACACTGTTCTCTTCCCTATGGACTGCTTTTATGTTTAATGCATCAAAGTACTCCATGGTGTCCCATATTGCATTCCTATACCTTTTAAGCCTTTTACAGTGGCATGCAAAATTACCTTTGATCTGTTGCACAACTAAGTCAGAATCTCCTTTAATACTAAGCATTTTTATTTTCATGTCTTTAGCAATCTCTATGCCTAGTAAAAGTGCCTCATACTCTGCAACATTGTTTGTGGCTTCGAATTCAAGTATGAATGCAAAGTTGAAAACCTTCCCTTCGGGTGATATTAAGACTATGCCAGCACCTTTACCAGCTCTAGAAAAGGCACCATCAAACTCCATTTTCCACAATCCATCAACTTTTTTATCTTTCATTTCCTTGTGAACAGGATCTAAAAAGGTGGAATTGACCTGGTAGGTTCCTATTTCATTAGTGTTGTAGATGTATTCATTTGATGGTCTCTCCGGATTTTCAACATGGTACTTTCTTTCTTTTTCTTAGTGTAGTTTAACAAGAGTATCTTCGGATGCTGGAACAATTGCATAAGATAAGTCTAATTGTATTGACCCACCCAAAGTAGCACCCCACTTTCTAGAGAGAAGCATCCCCCATTTATCAGGCACATCTATGACAAGGATGTCCATAGCGACATAGATGTCTGGATATTTGGCTAGTTTTACGATTTGATTTTCAATCATCCCCTCAACTTCAATAGGTCTAGAATCCATGGCGCATACATTCTGATAAGGTATAGTGGTTTTTAGATTAAGTTGTTGCATAACTGTTTTGGTCATTAAACTCGCACCAAATCCTGAATCCAACATGCAATTGTGCAGAATAAGGTCACCTATCATCAATGATATGTAGAAAGGTGGGTGAGCTTCTTTTCTTGTTTCCCTGGTATGTAGGATTATAGGCGGATCGTCAAAATCATTCTTACAACTTGTTGAAGGCTGCTCCTTAGTTTCTAAGAAGGTTACCTTCTTAGGGGTGGGTTCCTTTGCAAGGGGAGGAGGTTTCACAGGTGATATGGGTTTTGCAATAGAAGGAAGAGTACCATCAACCTGAGGCTCTAACATTTTCAAAAGTTTCTCCCTCTGACCAAGAAGTTTACATAGTTCAAGTACCGGGACTGGAACCTTAGTGTTGGCCAACCAACTACCTAAATCAAAACTTAAATCAACAGAATCCTTTTCATTATTAATTTCTTGAGTAATGTGAGGAACTGTTACCTTAGGAGCAGTTTGAGTAGAAGGTCCCTCCTTCGGTTTCTTTTGATATGTCATTCCCTTGAATCTCTGGCTATTGTTGATACTGGGTGGCATCTCACCATAGATCTGAGTTAGATAATCAATCTGTTGATAACCTTGGTTGGCTTGAGTCACACTAAGATTTTCATAGGTATTCCCCACAGGGTTGATGAAAACAGGCTTGTCTGTAGAAGTGCTAGGACCACAACCCTCAAGATAACCATGCTCTTGAACAAAACATGCATAATGACAACTAGATTCCTTGTGGAAATCTCTGCATGCCCTACAAAATGGCTTGTATGATTCAACCATGTTAGCAGCCTCTAATTGGTTAGGATGCCTCTGTTCATGGTTGGGAGGTTTTCTCTGCCAATTCTGCTTTGTAGCAAAAACCCTAGGTTGAGGTTGAGTCCTTTCAACATTTATGACCCGACTTTGAATTTATTTTAGCTGAGCAAGGTGTTTTGCTTCATCCTCTTCCATGTTTCTCTTCATTTCCCTTTTCATTTCATTCCTCATTTCTAACATCTATTTTTCATGAGTCTCTTTCATAATTGATAAAGGATCTTTATCTTTTAGTTCATTACTTTTCAAAGGTATTGAAGATCTTGAGTAACCTTGAATGTTGGACTCACCGGATGATTGCATGTTTAAATCAATTTTGAGAGCCATATTTTGAGCTTCAAGCACAGTAGCGGGTTCCTTATCTCTTATCTGATACTGCATCTTGACACTAAGTGCCTCAATGTAGTAAATCATCATGGAAGGTGCAGGCGATGCATGGGTAACAGGAATAGCATTTGATAACTTGGTGAACCTAGTGTTGAATTCATCCATTGTTTCAGTGTCCTTCTTCTTGATGTTGGTCAAAGCATTCAGTTAATGCCTTGGCTCTTTTTTCTCACCAAAATTATTGGTGAAGGCAGTTTTGAAGGTAGCCAAGGTGGCAAATGAGTTGTTTGGTAAGTTTCTATACCAATCACTAGCTTTCCCATCCAAGTAAAGAGCAAATAGTTTCATATACACGTCATCATGTTGGTTTGCAGGGTCACTGATATAGGCATTTATACATTTGGAGAAGTTTCTGAGATGTTGAGCAATAGTAGTGGCATCAGTGCCAGTATATGATGGAATTTTTTCAACAGCTTGATTTGGAAGTTGATGGGGTTGACTTGCTATCTGAGAAATATTGAGTTGAGTAAAGTACTCACCCATTGTATCGGAAGGACAATTTATTATATTTTCAATATTTTCTAAGCTTTCTAGAAACAAAGAGTGGATGTCTAAAATAGACTCAGATCTAAGTTCTTCAAGGATCTTACGAGAAGAAAGCTTGTTTAGTCTTATCTTATAAACCTTTTCAGGCTCAGGGATAAAACTAAGCAAGCCTTCAGAGTTTATTCTAGTTGAATACCTTGAGGTGTTAACTAACAGTGGAATCGCTAGGTGGATCCAAGTCTAATTTAAAAGAGTGATTAAACTAAAAATCTACCAAAAAGGAAAACTAAAAAGGGGCAGTGGAGTCGCCAGACAGATTTAAAATCTATCAAAAAAGGTAAAGCAAACTAGAAAAAACTAAGGTCGTCCAGGAACAAAAATATTTGTCCCCGACAATAGCGCCAAAAATGTTGTCCGCCAGATTACACACCAGCAACAAAAGTCTTTCGAAAGCTATCTCCCTCACTGGAAGTGGGGAGAGGTGTGGCCTTGGGAGCAAGCAATGAGCCAGGTACTGTCACCTGACTCCCAGCTCCTTCGTTTAGGCTAACTCCTAACGAAGCCAAGGGGGGTAGTCCCTAGAAAGAGTAAATTTTTTTTTGGTAGAATACTAAGTCATTTTAAATTCCATTTTGCAATTAGCATGCTACTCATCTTTTATATCTGTTGAGCTATCACATGATTTATTTTCACAACTGCTTTTACTTGCAATAAAATAAACAAAGCCTCTTGAACTTGGCCAAATCCAAGTCAAGAGCACTCTCTGTCGGAGAGCATTTTTAGACTTGCATTTTCCCCTTGCATTAGGAATATTAGATTAGAAAAGTCTCTTGAACTTTGGTCTTAAGACTAAGTCAAGAGCGCTCTCTATCGGAGGGTTGAACGGTGCTCTTAATAAATAAAATACTTCAACTCACATTCCCCTTAATTAATTTATTTTTGGTTGATCATCCAACACCCGTATGCTCTGCCAACCTGAAAGGGTTGGACTAGTACTCAGAAAGGTGAAGGATTTGCTAATTTTACAAGTGATAACCTAATTAAAATTTTACCCCAAATCCAAATCAGCGTCAAATCACTGAGGTTGCTTCTTGAAATAGGTGGTGTCGGGAATCCATTGTCAGACTCGAGGGTGGTCAAGCCATTGTACACTTATCCTCTGAATCTGGGTGCTCCCGACCTATCATCTAAGAGGTTGCCAGTATTTTTCGTGGTTAGGTTTACTCTTTTGATTATCCTTGTTCTTAGCTTTAATAATCAAGACCATTAAAATTTACAAATTACCAAGATAATTTTCATAACGATCTCACAAACATCATTTTTCAAGACCCATACATTCAGCATCACAATCTTTGCTTTTATTTGACTCCATAAGGCACTGGTTTTTTCAAAGTTTATTTCTCGATTAGGACCATTTGTCCTTGTGTTTATTTCATGTTTTGAATGCTTTTATCTGATTATAAATATTGAAACATACTGTTAATCTTGTTATCTCATTTAGCAACGTGGATTGCTTTCTTATCTTGTGTTTATATCATTCGTAAATTGGTCTCATCATAATAACTCCTAAGCAACACCCATCCACATCATTTCACACTTAAAAAACTTAAAACTTAAGAGCCTTAGTGAAACTCTTTGTAGGGACTACCCACCTTGGCTTCGTTAGGAGTTAGCCTAAACGGAAGAGCTGGGATTCAGGTGACAGTACCTGGATCATTGCTTTCCCCCAAGGCCACACCTCTCCCCACTTCCAGTGAGGGAGACAACTTTCGAAATATTTCCGCTGTTTGTGTGCAATCTGGCAGACAACACATTGCAATACTACCTCCTCACATCATTTCCATGTTCACCCTCCCTATCCCCCTACACTAGGGTTCAATTTCAACAACAACTTTGTGCAGATTAAGTTTATGTGGGTGTTGCTCAATTCATGATGAGTAGGGAACTTTTTAGGGGCGAAATTTCACCAATTGGTTATTTTTTGGGTCTTTTTTCAAAAAATAAATTCGCTATTTGGTCATTTTTAGTCACTAATATCGCCTATATTTACATAAAATATGTTTTTTTATCATAATATTCGTCAAAATTTACAAGTTTCAGTAGTAAATTGTATGTTTCATATTTAATATTCGCCTACCAATCTATATTTATATTTTTTTCAATCCAAAATAATCGCCTAAAACACTATACTTAAGTATATTTTTATAATCCTTAAAAAATGCCCTGACAAGTACCCTTTACAAGGGACTGAGACTTGATAAGGATTTTATGTTCTCCTGTCAACCATCGCTATGCACTACTTCCATATCGCTCCAACTTTCTCTAGATTGTTGAACCAACAAGCTAAGTAAGCTCACGTATCTGAATTTGGAATGAAGAAACCTCAGCCTTATCATGATGTTAGTGCCATTGAAATCTCTAGTTAATTTAAGGGGAATGGTTGTATGTAGAGGTAGTATATATATAGGTTTACCCCTTATTTCATGTTTGTTTCATGTTCGGTGTTTGTGAGGGTTCGGTTTTTAAAATAATAGTACTATTGTTGTAAATTCTTGGGTGCAATGAATTGGCAATGTCAACGTAAAGTTTTGGTGGCTTATAACTATATTTTCCAGAATTTAGAATAATTAGATAGGTAGACATTTGAGCATCCTGAGTCATATCGGTTGTCTTTCTTTTACTTTCCTATAATGATGATTGTGAAATCTCTTTGGTTTTAGTTGAATTGCAAATCACCATAAAGTATGTGTTTTATACCTATCTATTTCAATTGGCCCGTTGTTCTAATAATATTAAGCAAGTGTTTAAAAAAAAGAGGGGGAGTTGTGATGTATATCTAAGTTCTACAAAGAAAAATTTGCATGTAGTCATTGGTGAGAAAAATCCCATGAGAGAGGGCTCTCACCACTGTCTGAAAAAGGGAATTCATGAGATAGGTTGAAGGCCAGAGCGAAATGGTCACCATTGCATAGAAGGAAGGAAATGAAACCTGAAGAGATGTGGAGTTTGTGGTATATGAAATATGTTCGTGTGAGGAAGTTAAGGGAATTCACACATAAGAGAAGCCAAGCAGCTCGTGTAAGGAGTAGTGGAGCCATGAAGGCTTAAAGGAGAAAGGTTAGAGAGGTTGTATAGCCAACGAAGAAGGATAGGAGTTAAATCTCAGTCTAAAAATCTGCAAGAGATGTAAACAAGATGCATAAGTTATGTGCAACAACAAATTTGTATATTTGATGAACACAAAGATAGTAAAAATCCCGGTGAAAAATAACTCTACAATAGGAGTTGTGTTTGAAGGAAACCCAGGTAAAGACTATTGGTTTTAAAGTGTTTCTTCCAAATGCTATATGCCTCGCTAAGACATAGACCAACAAGATAGTGTTGAAAATCCCATTGAGTCCCATGAAATTTAGACCTCTTAGTGGCATTGTAAAATTTCAAATTTTGTAAAACTCCCGAAGTTAATGCCAGGGCCTTTAGAGCGTGGTTTATGTCAATAAAATTTGAATTAGTCTACATGCATTTGAGATGTTCTCGTGCAGCTAAGTTCTTTCATGAATTTCAATACTTGTTGTGTCCTTGTTATCATTGTGATAACCTATCTCTATTAAGAAGTTTAAATTTTTTGGTTATGTTGGAAGGGATGAAACCTTGGTTACTTGAAAAATGCTTTGGATGCCTAGTTGTCTGGATGAATGGTTGTTAGTTACCTGTTTACTTAATATTGGTTACTGCTCAATGGTTGAACATGTTGTATTTTTTAGCATCATAAGCTCATGATATTGGATGAATTGATGAGTATTGCATCAAAAAGAGGTCGAGATTAAAAAGTTTGTAAGTTGTAATTTGTAGTGTTGTGAACTTAGCCTATTCTAATTCGAAGGGGAGAAGATTCTAAGAAATATGAAGCTATAATCCTATTAGCTCTTGGGTGTAGTCATCATTGTTATTTGAAGCTAAAATTTGTTAAATTGTAAGCCTTAAGGTTGTTCAGGAAAGAAAATTTAAGAAATTCGGGATTGCATATTTGTATATCTGTTGGTTTTTTGTTTGTAGTTGTGAGACAAAAGGCTTGTTGCTAGAAGGAAAAGACAATACTTTGTAGGACAAGCAAGTTGGTTGGACCGAAGAAGTATTGTACAAAGAATTGATCAACTCATAGTAAGAGGTTGAGTGGAACCAATTTAATTTTTCTTAAAGCTTTGAGAATGGTCCTGAAAAGACTAAGAGAGAGAATTCTTAAAGTGGTTTGCAGAAGGTTTTCTTGTGTAGAAAGAGTGAGTAGATTGAAAATGGGCTACAAGAGAAGAATGAAACCCTATAAGTGGGTAGTTGGATTAACTTTCAAACAAGTAGCCCAACAAATGTTCATAAGAACAAAATTTAAAGACCTCATTGCTAATGAGGTAGAATTTGACATGGAAAGTATTTAATTTTGTCCAAATAAACTCTTTGATTTCTTGGATAGTAATCCAGATGAACAAGAAGATGAGTAGGAGTTCATGCAAGGTCATTCGAACCTGAAAGAATCTAAGCATACATTTAATGAAAATGAAAAAAAATGGGACAGATTTGATATGGTGTGATTTATTTCTAGTCATCATAAATATTTTTATAAAAAAGGATTGATGGAACTCATGATAGAGATAGAACACATGATGAATTATCTAAACAACACTGAAATTTTTTTTGTTAATGATGTTTTTCTCAAAAAAGAGGGTAATGCTAGATATATTGTGGAAAGAGAGTTTAACAAGGACATGCCCATGGAGGCATTTAACTTATTTAATTAATTTGATGATTGTGGAATTGTAGTCACAATAGAAAAACAATGTAATCAAATTGTTGCAAAAATTGATAATGCTGGAAGCAGTGTTAAAGTAACTGATAAGATAGAATTTCATGAAACCAATAATGATTGAAAAATATCTAGATAGGCCTGTACGTGCTGTACAAATTGATGACAAATGTAATACTGAAGGAGATTTCAAAAAAAGTGTAAAAAATGAAGATGGCAGTTATGTAAAAGTTGTACAATAAAGAAATTGCACTACATTTGCGGATTTAGAAGCTAAAAACCATGAAAGAGGTGATGATATATATGCTAGTCAAATTGTTGTTACTATGAGAATATGGAAGAATATGGGGTAGGACATGAAGGAGAATGTAGTTTTGCCAATACTGCATGTCATGTAGACAACATTGATGATGTCTTTAAAGTTAAATCCAAAGAATATTTGGACAACATACTTAATGTTGCAAACGAAGAGAAATGCAATGACATTATTGCAAATGCCAAAGTTGATCTTGATAATTTCTATGAAGAACCATCAAAAGTGTTGAATGAAGCGGAAAGGATAAAGAAATTGAAATAGATAAGGCATTGGAGGCCAAAGATGCTAAAAACAAATTTGAAGGTGATGTAGTCTTTGAACTTGAAGAATGTATGCATGAAAAAGATTCTTAGTGTAATGATGGACATGTCGATAATGAAAAGGTAGTCTCTACCATGAAAAGTAGTTGAGGAAAATATGAAGAAGAAAATTCTAGAAGTAATGGAAGAAGAAGACTGTAAGGATATTCTTATTTCTATTAACAATTTGCTTGTCTATGTTTGTGCAAGTATTCAAGACAGCCAAGAAGTTGCAATGGAAGCATATAGACATCAAATTGACCATGTAATATTGTTAGAATTTCCAAATCACACAAATTTGAGACATGGTGAAGATAATCATAAAGAAGAGAAACTCAAAGAAAAAGAAAAGAAAATATCAAAATCAGCATAAGTTGATGAAGAATGTTGTAATCTTGATGAGATGATAAGGATTGGAAAAAAAATGTAATCAATAGAAAGAATGTTGAATGGAGATGGGAAGAAATTTGGTGAAGACGACATCAGTTTGATAACTGCAAGCATAGTAGAAGAGATTGGAAAAGCCATGGATGATAATGAAAATGTGAATAATTTTAAAATCTTCAAATTTGTTGAAAAGAAATTGGTTGAGTTCGTGAAGATATCTGTACAATATCGATTGATGCATCAAATAGTGTATGTGCATGAATAATCTATGTTGCAGATGCAAAAGTTAGCAGTGTAAAGAAAAAGGAAACATTAAACGTTGCATGTGAGATAAATAAATTTGAGAAAGAAAAAAAAGAGTATGATGCATGTGCCATGTCCAATATTGAATATTTAAAGGATATGCAACTTTGAAGAGTTGTGTAATAAATATATAAAGAAAGTTTTTATGGAGAAAATTTGAAGAATTGGGGTGAATTTATAGTTAAGTGTGGAAATGAGACCAGTTATGATTGTGAAGAATGTGACAAAGATGATATTATTTGTAGAAGAGCCTGAAATCAAAATGTTTTTGAAGTGAATTTTTGAGGAAATCGAGTATTATTATCATCTAATGATGCATCAGAAATCCATTTATGAGATCAGTGACAACGATGACAATTACGAAGATGATAAATGGGAGCTTTATATGCTCAGATTACATCAAATCAACATGAAGCTAAGATACAATAAAGGATCCCATGAGGCGTTGGGAATAAATAATTTGAATGAAGATGATGAAGTGAAAGGCATGCATTATGCACTTGACAATAATAGGAGCATGTATAACGAATCAAAAATGATATTTAGAAAGAAAAAAAAAGGTGAGAAGATAACAAGAAATATTGTCGAATATTGGCTATGGAGTCCAAGAAAGAAAAAAAAGGAAATCTTTGTGCATCATTGGAGCCATATCAACTTTTCAACATGAATGAAGAATTGTACAAATCAAAGATCATTCTAGATATATGTCTATCTCTGTGTAATCAAAACATTTTGTGTTAGTAATTTTGAGAATTGATATGAAAATTGTAAATGTGGTAGCATGAAGTGTTATACAATGTATGTTTCAGTTTTTGTAAAAATATGTGAATATGGACCTATTTCTATGTAATGAAAATATTTTGTATTAGTCATTTTGAGAATTGATATGAAGTGACAATGTAATTAATTCATGGGATTTCAAGAAAATGTTGCAACCCACTCCAAAATAATGTTGTTGTGGATTTTCGAATGCTTCCAATCTCATCCACCTGGAAGACATATAATGTAAAATTGTTGCTGAATCTATAGTGTGTGGATCTAGCCAAGAATAAATGAATAGAACTTGCAAAGGCAGAATCCTATGAAAAGAGAATATAAACAAATCTATAGTTTCTATTACATTGTGAATCAATAAATAATGACAGGAGCTCAAGAAAAGAACTCCATGCATCATAGTTGAGCATCATTAAGCATTAGCTCATCCACATGCACTTAGCCAAACTAGTCACTGTGAGTTTAACTGAAACTGTGGAGCGCCCTCACCAAATGCGCATGTGGTGCATGTACATGCATATATCCAATACCCCCCTGAAGAAAAAATATGGAGAACATAATGAATGGGTCCCATAAATAAGCCTAATGAGCTATTGATGTATACTACATAAAAAAAAGAGGTAAAAACCAATGGGAACAACCCCCCTCAAAGTACAATGCAAAAAAAGACAAGTACTAGGCAATTGTGTCCTTCAAGCCAAGGAAATTGTGAAGGAGATTTAGGCACAGCGGAAGTGAGATTCAACTCATATAAACAATCATTGACAAAGCTACAACTCTATCACACCTCTCCCTTGCTCCAATACTATTGTGGAAAGACAATGGAGTGCTGCACACAGTAACAGAAGCACTTACACATCACTGCAAAACCACATTGACACCTACAGGATGACTTTCATCAAGAACATAAAGTTCTACAACTTTTCAACTAACTGTTTTAGCTAAAAGTTTCAGCTAAATGCATTCTATAGGACTATTTCAGCTAACAGTAATCTACAGGATTGTTTCAGTGAACAATATTCAATAGAAAATGAGTCACAACAATGACTTTAACTCAAATTTATAACTCCCTTGCATTCATAAATAATGGTTGATACTATGTTCAGCAGTCAAGTTAATTTCACACTTCCACAACTAATCATACACGCTCAGAAAATTATCATGCTACAGCAAAATATTAAACTTAAACATTCAATAATGATTTTTCAAACTCATAAAGATAGAGAGGAACATAGCAGTAATATTACAGAGCTAAAAATTTGTTTCATATTCAACTCAGAATTTGTATTCCTCACCATGTATCTCTATAACAGAACCAAGATTACATCGATATTTATACATCAGAAATATAGTCGGTCATTTAATTATCTTGACCTTTCACTGCATCTAAACCAAAATTCATAGTTCAGAATTTGTGTGGATACTCTTCCCTTTCATGAGTTGCAACAGAACGATGGACGCCCCTTCAAAAATCTGATCGGCTGAAACATGTCAGTGGATGACTCTTCAAAAACGGCTCTTCAAAAACAATGTAATACTCTTCCCCAATAATTATTCGATGAGATGTGACAAAGGCTGTAACTACTTCTTCAGAAATCGATGTGGTGTGCTGCCCCTTTGAATATTTGACAGCATGACAGAATCAAAACGGTGTGGCGGTGGTCGACTCTTCAGAGTTTTGGCGGCCACTCAGCAGGGTGGTGAATGAATTTTCAGACTTTGTGCTAGTGAAGTAATTAACTGCTACCAACATTATCCCCCTTAATTACTTCACTCAAAAATACATCAGCGACAAACACAAGTAGCTACATCTTTACACGCATCACATTCCAACTATAATGCCTGCTGGTCTAAGTATCAGCAAGGCTTACATCAGAATAAAAATAACTCAAAAATTTGTTTCAATTCTTTGTTGGAACATACTAGTGCATTTTTATGTTTCTTTCGACTCCAAACTTTGAAACATATAATTTTTTTTTATTTTTTTTATCTTCATCTTTACCTTGATCTTCTTCAGCTCTTGCTTAATTCGTGGCTTCAGCCATCTCCCCATTTTGACTTTGGATCTTAATAATCTGGACTCCTTTTTCTCAGCAACTCCATGATACTTGTTCTCCTCATCTTCAGTTGGTTGTTCAAAATATAATATTTCATCATTTACTTAAACATCAAGACCATTGCAGTCAACCTTCTTGGACTTTGCAAACCAATCATTATTCATAATTTCAATTGCATCATTCTCAGCTTCGGTTTCATCATTACTTGGCTTAGAACGCCAAACTTTATACCAAGAATACTTTTGATTCTTCATCTCCACTTTCTTCTTTACCTTCATTGTTTTCTTTGATTCCTCAAATTCATATTTATGATCAACTTCAACTGCAAAGCATTCTTCAAGTTTCTTACCATCATTCAAATTTTCAATGTCCTTTCTGCCAAGGACTCCAATCCAAATTTTTTCCTCTAAATACTGTAATGTGGGCATACAAAAATCCCACAAGCTATCTTTGACTTTACCAAGGGTAATTAGTTCAATGTCATTCTGTAGACACATTAATTGATAATAATGCCTAATTTCTTCAAGAATCCATGACATGAATATATTTTCAACTCATTCTTCAACCAATTCATATTTGGTGCAAATTTCTTCATTCAAATCAAATTCATCATTTACAATATCATCTTCAATTGGTTGCTCACCTGCACATTCAAACATTTTGTCAACATTATATAAATTATCATATTGTGAACCATATTGGTTCTTTTCATTTTGTTCTTCGCTGAGAGCTGTCACTATCTCTTCATTCAAATTTGTCTATGCTTTTGCAACAAGGAAATCAACTTTCTTCATTTCTTCTTCCATAACAAGACTATCATATTTATTATCATATCTTGGCTTTTCAAGCCATTCTTCCAAAAATTTCAACTGTTCATCGAGAACATCATTCCTTATTTTCAGTTGTTCTATCTACAACAAAACATAAAAACATCTTGAGTGTTATCATTATGCAACTCTTTTTCTATCACTGCTTCTGCTCTCACCAAATCAACAACCTTTTTATTTTCAGCATCATTATAGATTCCTTCTGGTTCAATCGCTGCAACTTCTGTGCATTCTTCAACAATCTTATCAAATTCTTCAACAAAATTAAAATCATCAATATTTTCAAAAAACTCATAAACAGGTTCAAGCACTTCAACACAGTGCACTTTATCTTTCTTAGCTTCTAATGTTGCTTCACATACTGTTGATATGGTAGTCTTCAATCCATCATCATGATCATCATTGACCATTACTTCTCCATGGGAAATTTCACAGATACTAGATGCTTCATTGGCACCTTCTTCATAGTTGTCATTAGCAACATACATCATTCGAATATTCAAAGAACAAACTGCTACACTGGTAGTTGCTTCACCTTCAATATTTGACTTACAAGCCAAGACTTCATCATTTTCTTCCTTTGTACCTGCACAATCACTCACAAACAAATTATTAGAAAAAATCTTGTTCTCTTTTATGTCCTTATCTACACCATTCAATATCACTGCAGATTCTTATTTAAAAATATCACCAACACTTTTTCCATTCTGAGATACACCATTTTCATGAATTTTTTTTTCACACAAAGCTTTATCATCTTCCTTATGCACACCAAATGGATGAGTGAAACACTTTTCATTTTTTGCAACATGACTGATGTAATTTATTTCAAACTCATCTTGGTCTTCGACTTCTACAACATCTTCAGTGTTGTCTTCTAGATTCATTGTACCTACATGTCCGCAAACTTCAAATTCAATACATTATTTGAATACCTTCATGGGCGTGTCCATCAAGGATTCTTCTTGCGCAAATAATTCTTGGTTGTCTTCACACTTAAGGAATTTATCATCTTTATCAGCATTTTGCATGTTAACCATTCCATCATTTTCACAATTCACTTCAGTGACATCTAAATTTGAAACTACATCAACACTTTTATCATTAGCAATTTCAACTTCTTCAAATTCTGTTGCTACTACACGAGATACAACAACCTCATCTTCTTCTTTAGTTTCAACAACATTTTCTCAATTGATAGATCAACACAACTATGAGATTTACAAATAATTTGACTATCTTTCTCTTCAAACTTTCCCAGGATTTTCTAGCTATGTTTGATTCAGCAATTATATAAAAAATATTATCATCCAGAGCTTGTTGGATGTAGTACAAGGAAAATGCATCCTTTTCCTCATCCTAGGGTTTCTTAACTCTATCCTTAACAAAATTCCATAAACCTCTAACATGCAAGAAATTTTTCATATTAACTAACCAACATTCATAAGTTATACCTCAGAAATATGTCGTTGGATAATAGATGTTGCTCCATGCATCCTCTACCTTTTCTTGAACTTCATTTGCTTCAGTATCCTCTACCTTCTCTTGAAATTCCTCTGCTTCAACAAGTTCCATGGTGACTTCTCCTAATATCTCTGTTATGGCAAAACCAACTTCTTTTGCATTAACAATATTCTTCTTCATTCATTTAATCCTTCTTTTCCCCATGTCTCTGTTTTCAAATAAATACTTGCATAGAATTTAAATTTATTTTGGTTACGGCCTCCTGGTCCTCTTTCACACATAATGACTTCAATTCAAACCAGGCAAACTTCCAAAACAGTGGAATTCAAACTGTTCTACCATTAAACTATATGGGATCTCTCAACCACAAAGAATGTATCCCTTTCAACTACTCAACCTCTATCTAAGGGAACACAAACACAAAATCAACTTCATCCACGGACTACGACCATATCTTCTCTTTACACAAACCATGGCTAAGCTTGAGCGGCTTAACCAAAAGATGGATGACTCAAGAAACACTTCATTCA
The DNA here is from genome assembly GCA_027924585.1 of Larix kaempferi. Classification (NCBI taxonomy): domain Eukaryota; kingdom Viridiplantae; phylum Streptophyta; class Pinopsida; order Pinales; family Pinaceae; genus Larix; species Larix kaempferi. Next base: position 5,047,771 of record BSBM01000357.1, read on the forward strand.
TACTTCAGCTACTAAATGATGACTCAACCTTTACTTAAGGGAGCACGAGAGCTCTCTTTCAACACAGAGCTCGACTGAACTTACTTCTACTATTTCTTTGTAGCAAAAGTGGGGGGCGTTGGAGTAAAACTCAACAGCAAGATCTCCAAACAAGACACAAAAGGTTCAACATACAATCATATGGCTCATTCATGAAGTGAGCACAGAACCAATGAACAAAAATCACAAACAATCATCTCTGATACCAATTGAAGGAGATTTAGGCACAGCGGAAGTGAGCTTCAGCTCATATAAACAATCATGGATAGAGATACAACTCTATCACACCTCTCCCTTGCTCCAATATTGTTGTGGGAAGACAATGGAGTGCTGCACACAGTAAGAGAAACACTTATGCATCACTGCAAAACCAAATTGACACCTACATGACGACTTTCAGCAAGAACATAAAGTTCTACAACTTTTCAGCGAACTGCATTCTACAGGACTGTTTCAGCTAACAGTAATCTACAGGACTATTTCAACAAACAATATTCAATAGAAAATGAGTCACAACAATGAGTTTAACTCAAATTTATAACTCCCCTGCATTCATAAATAATGGTTGATACTCTGTTCAGCAATCAAGTTAATTTCACACTTCCACAACTAATCATACACACTCAGAAAATTATCATGCTATAGCAAAATATTAAACTTAAATATTCAACAATGAGTTTTCAAACTCATAAAGACAGAGAGGAACATAGCAGTAATATTACAGAGCTAAAACTATGTTTCATATTCAACTCAGAATTTGTATTCCTCGCCATGTCTCTCTATCACAGAACCAATATTACATCGATATTTATACATCAAAAATATAGTCGATCATTTAATTAGCTTGACCTTTCACTACTTCTAAACCAAAATTGAAAGTTCAAAATTTGTGTGGATACTATGCCCTTTCATGAGCTGAAACGGGAACAATGGACGCCCCTTCAATAATCTGATCGGCTTGAACATGTCAGTGGATGACTCTTCAAAAATGGCTCTTCAAAAAACAATGTAATACTCTACCCCAATAATTATTCGATGTGCTATGACAGAGGTTGTAACTGCTTCTTAGTAAATCGATGTGGTGTGCTGCCCCTTTGAAGCTTTGACAGCATGACAGAATCAAAACAGTGTGGCGGTGGTTGACTCTTCATAGTTTCGACGGCCACTCGACAGGGCGGTGAATGACTTTTCAGACTTTATGGAAGTGAAGTAATTAACTGCTACCAACAAATTGCACATAATGTTAAAATTCTAAATAGTGAAATTAATTGTTAAGATGTTGGTAGTTTGTTCAGAAGTGGGACAGTAATTCAAGTTGATGAACCCATCATGTATCAATCCTTGGATGTAATGTATGCGGATATCGATGTGTTTGGTTAGTTGTCGTTGCACTAGATCTCTACAAAACTTCATTGTACTCTAATTGTTACATGAATGAAAGTCATATGAGGGATGGTACAAGCTAATGCCCACTCATGACGCGTTAGTCGCAATGGACTTCTGGAAAAACAGAAATCTGAACATCAAAAAGCAATATTAGAGCTACCTACACAACCTTTTGGAATATGGTGCAAGAAGATCAAACGTAGAAAATCGGATTACCTTCCGGAATATATAAATATTATTTATGGAAATTAAGTATAACATCCAAAAAATGGGGTTCTCCTAAGGTTGGTATGTTATTTTTTTAAGAAAATATAATGAATATGTTTGCGTTAGCCCTCTGGTTCGGTATTCAACTGGTGGATTTTTGTTAATAAAATTATATACAGTCATAGATAATAGGCCGTTCTAGTGCAGCGTTATTTTTCCATATTTATTTATGTTAATTTTATTTTATTTTTTAATTAAGGAAGTCAGCCCATCCCTAAAATGATGAGGCCTAGCGTTAGCCCTCGATATCATGGTCTTAACCTAATCAATCAACAAATTTTTCTTTTTTAGGATGTATGTTTTTGTGTGTACTTGTGTGGGTTTTTTTCCGTTTTCAAAATAGGTGAGCCAATAAAAAGTTATAGACGGAAGAAATAACCTACTCTTTGTGTAAGATTGACGTTAGTGCAATTGAAATTAACTAAAAAATAGGAACAAATAATAGTTTTAATACAAAATTACATATTCAGAATCTGCACACATAGTTCTACAAGTGTGTGCAATTTCATTTGCAGTGGACAAGTGTAGCATACGCAGA